>JASFXZ010000011.1:8953067-9553067 GCA_032209605.1 Mactromeris polynyma | reverse complement strand
AGGTTGAACCAGAAGTTGCTATAACTTAAGTAAAGGTGTAATTACATTATTATTATAACTATTGTTCTGTTGTTTTTTTTTCGTGTTTTAAATTTATTTATTTCTCCGAACATTTTTTATATGAAATTTGTAATCGCAAAAGACTTAACGCATTATTTTAACAAAGATTTACATAATTGCATACATGTATGTACTAAAATTGTTGTTATAATATTGTCTGGGTTTTAAAGCTCGGTATAACACTATAGCTATATGTTTGAATATTATGACAACATATCACACTCAATTAATGAAATGTTGTTAGGTATGTTGTTTTCTCCTTAATTTCTGTGATATAACCAAACGTTAGCTGCTGTTTTGACAATAAAGTGTAGACTGTGGTTGAAGGGAGATAACTCCGACCAGACCTGTTTGATTTCGATAACATGTTAACATAAAACATGGTATTCACTATTTAACACAATGTCTGGTAAAACTTGAGTTAAATGAAAGTTCAGTTGCATTTTTTGGGCCTAAATAAAAATGTTCCGTTATAGTTAACCCAACCATACCTGTGTCAAAGGTGTCTACCGAAAGACGTACCCCCAATATTTTTTCTTATTTGAAGCTAAAGCTACTACCTACTTAGTCCATTTATATTTAATTGACCCTAGAGCGGTTTAGTGTGATGGTAGCTAGCTGTTAAATCGATTTAAACCTCCAGTATTTTTAGTGACAGTTCCAAGACTGTCTATCAGTTTGTGATTATTAATTTCCTTTATGTTTTTACATAAATATATAGTTCCCCTTTCCACATGTCCAATTGCTTGGCCTTTTATAATATTCGTGTTCATCCCCTTTCTGCACGTGGCCAACTTGCTATATTGGCTTGACCTGTAATGTATTATGTCCCTTCCTTTCTTCCCCTTATTGTCCATTCCGGTTCTCCAAGGTTGTTTTTGTCCATAGATGTTTGCTCTTTAACCTCCTTAGTTCCTAATGTCTCGTCCGCTGATGTTTCCCCGGCATTATTTTGTGAATGTGTTGTTCCCTGTTACAATGAACAGCATCTTGGGGGCAAATATAAAACTATTACTTGTCCTTACCTATCCGAGTTAATATTTTTGTGATGTTACCCCGAAGAAAATAATGTATAATTATAGTTTGTTGACAAACTTCTCAAGGTAACTCGCTTTTGATTTTTTTATTACTTTCAACGTTTTAACTGTACAACAGTTACACATACATAACTTCAGAGTCTAAGGAGATATCTTTAAATTAGTATGATACAAATATGGGTAAGCTACAGTCATTAATCACCTGTCGATCTGGAAGACGTAAGTTAGAAATTCATGATGTGTATTTGTTTCTGTCGACATGGTTGTACTGTAGAAAACACGAGAGTAGTTCATCTTTCAGTTTTTCAAGCAGGAAAATTGTCAGATGTTACACTTCAAATGTCTTACTAGTAACTCATTGAAATCATCGTCAACCGGATGGTCTACTCGAAGTACCGCCATATTCATCGTCTCAAGAAAATAGTACATGTAAAGCCCTCTGAGTTTATTATAGATTTGATGAGTATAATGGCTGATTTGTCAGGGATATATCAATTATGGAATGGCGGGAGTGTTGATATAAACGGCTTTCCTGGATTATTTGCGTTATGTTTGGTGAATGATTTTACCACCCGAATAGTCGCGTATTTATTTCTTATACGATATAATTATGGAAAACGTGCAGTCTCGAAGGGCCTTCAGTTCTTTGATATAACACTGGTGTACAACGCAGTAAAGTTGACATGGTATAGGAATTTTATCTGCCGTCGACTGTTAAAAGAGGGGCTCAAAACATTGCAAAACAACTTACCAAACACAGCCAGTTAACATTTTATACGCAACTAGACAACAACGTAAGAGCCATTATGCATAGCCTTCAGACATTACGAATTCTTTCATTCAAATTAATTTACAACAAATGTATTATTTATGCAGAACTCTTGAGTGATAGCAATCTACCCATTTATTGCTGTTTTAAATCATTTTGTAACAATCTGCTTCAGAACCATCTGTGTTCCAGAACATAAGGCAGCTTTCATACTTCGGGTCCATTTGTATCTCTTTGCGCTTAATTAAAAAAAACTTTGGGTTGCTTATGTGTTCTTCAGTCTTTTCATCCTTTCCTGATCACAGTCACAGTCTATCCGATTCTCATGCTTTAAACACGAACAAAGTAAATACATCGAAGCTTTAAAAAGACATTTAGTTGGGCGCAAACAACACATTGTCGATAATGGGCAGCGTCTATCAATTACACAACCTCGTATAAATGAGTTTTTAAAGTAAATAGTATCAAATAAATGTATTTTCCAAATGTGAAACTTCTTTGAACAAACTTTTAATGGGAAATAAATGGTAGTATTAAATGTATGTAATTTCATATGAAATTGCATGAGAAAGTTGGATACAACTGGATAAACAATGATTATAGTTGGCAACATTTTCATCACACACTTTTTCGTAACCAAAAAATACTGCTTATTAACTCCAGTTTATCGACGAATTGATGGGAGTTTGAACATGAATAAACGTTTATAGAGAATAAATGAACACGTGCAATAAATGTAAATTTTAATTTACATATAATATAAAACATAACACGTATAAGGTAGGGATCACACATAGCAACATCTGCAGACGCGATTGTTGAGGAAAACACCAATCGTTCGATATCTTTGAATGTAGTATAGTTCTGTTGTTCGATTAAAGCCCGGTAGCCGCAGTGGTCGAGGGATAGAGCGCCTGACTCCTGATCTGAAGGTCGTGAGTTAGAGCCCCGCGATGAGCGGAGTTCGATCACGAACTTTACAATCCCAACTTTGGCGCGAGTACTGATTGGTAGCCAGGTAGCAGTCGTCCAGAGTGATTAATATAAGTTGTAAGAACTTGCTACACAATCGATGTAATATGAATAAGTTTACACCTAAAGCCCGATAGATAATTGGTGGAAACCGTCTGGATGTACACTCTGTCGTCGTCTCCTTACAGTCACCTGTGTCAGTAGCTCCACACTACTTTATATTTCTTTTAATTTACATTTATGTGTTGTTCTGGTCAGTATAGAGAAGTAGACTCATGAAGTAATGTCAGTTATACTATACAATTTAGTTTGAAGTAACAAGTTTTAATTTCGCAGCGTAAACTGTCATGAAAAAAGCTCCTTTGCTCTTTTTAGTCATTTAAAATAGTTAAAAAGCATATTCGGGAATGTTTTCACTCGACTTACAAGAGGTTGATGAAACTCTATAAGCACTCATTATACATGTATAATGCAGAAACATTTTTTTAGTTTTAATGGCCTTAAATATAATTTTGTATCATCACTTTTCCTCGACACATACCATTAAAGGTAATGAGTGCGTTTGTCATCAATTGTCTTTGCTGATACATTGATATAACACGTAAATAAGATTCGTATCAGTTACTGCAAAAATAAGGGGAAAACACGTTTTTTGTTAGCAAGTATAGAAAATAAGACTTTGATGATACCGCCTTGTCGATGTTTCACTGTATCCAAATGAAACCCAGTCTATCTATACATGTATATCATACAAATCATCAGATTTATGTTCGATAAATGGTGTTTTTGGATCGTGTATTCATCTATCATAACTTGCGGTGAATAATTGTATATATCATATACATATTGTGGTTTTGCTTTAAGATCGTACATGACTGAGTAAAGTTTCATACAGTTATTGTTATAGGATTTGACAGATGTTTAAATCATGTATAATGTCCATCTGTATGTATGTATTATCAAACAATAATTTTAAAGAAAAATAAATAATATGTTAACAACCGCGCTTGGTGAGTAATATTTCATCGAATTGAATTTTTTTTCTCGCTTATTTAAACATCTTTAAATCATTTTTCTCTCTCATGTAATCAGATATAAATTATGGGGTGCCCCACAATTCTATTGTCACACAGTTTTCGGGGTGAAATATAACGTCCATAGCCATTTATCAACGGCGAACAAGTTGACAATAACAGGAAAACATAACTATTATAATTTAGCAATAATTTGAAAATGAGATGAATTTTGGAGAAATAATATTTAATATCTAATTTCCTTCAATGCGAAAAATACACATATAAAACACATTACTGTCAGATATCGTAATTGTTATCACATTAGTAGCGAACAAATGTCTTGGATTTGTAAAAGTTTGCCCAAACTATTTTGTAGAACACATTTCATAGATAAACCATCTATTTGAATACACATTTAGTAAAGAACTTTAAGCCAGCCTTCAGATTATACAAAGAGAAAGAAGGGACAGAAAACTCTTCAAGGAAATAGATTTGCTAAACTTCTGTTTCAATATAGATCCATATTTTATATATACACATTAGCAGGCACATAAAAATGAACATTTAGATAATATCGCACCGCGGCGTCTCATTAAAAAACCAATAAGAAACTGGGTTCAACATTAGTAAGCAACAAAATGGAGGGATTACATTTTTGTTCATATATAAATGATTTTTTCACAACTAATGTATTTTCCTACACAATTTGCTTGCCAAGAAACTAAATGGTTGATAATTTAATTATTAAGTGAGCTGAAATAAATTATGAATGATCTTATTGGGTATATACTCCGAGACATTTCACTACGAACATCACAAGTTAGCTAACTTGTATTTATGCGTATAATTTACAGAGAAAAAGATTAAATAAAACGTTTCTACCACCTGCTTCCAAAAAATGCATTAACATCAGTCAACATTAATTATCTGTAACACAATTAAATAAAATGGTCCCCTGTTTAATATATATTTTTTGCATTCGAATTAAGATTGAAAATATTCTCTAATAATCTTCACATGACATGACTGGTGTGAAGACGTTTAATGGATTCGAACCTCGCCAATATACCGATAAAAAGTTGCGAGTATTCTGCTGGTAACGAATTTAAATCCATGTGCAGCTTTATTGGATGTATACATATCAAGAATGGTCTCCCTTGAATAGTGGCTTTGAGCCATTTCCTCAAATTGGATTGTCTCCCTTCCACACGAAAATGATACCTGTCAAATAACCATTTTATGCTATAATTGCAACCGAGCTTGAAATAATTGGTAAAAAAACTATCGTAGAAATATGCAAATATAATGTACACTGTGTAGGACAATTTCTGTATGACTTAGTGAAATGGGCGGATTCTACATAAAGCAAGTTGAATCATGATCCTCAGTTTCATTCGAACGGATAACAGCACAGGAGATTGTCACGTGGTACATCCCTTTATCCCTTATAGAGTTCTCACCCTTTATCCCTTCTATAGTAAAATCATGTATACATATTCTATAGAAGGATATATAAATATCTAGAGAGAGGGAGAAGGGATAAAGGAACAGAACCCTAAACGGGATACAGGAGGGTACCGATGACAAGCTCCCGTGGATAAAAGTAGCCACAATGGCAAGTATCACTTCAGGCACGAAATATGGAGCAGGTTATAAAAATCGGCGTGTTGGCCTCAACTAATCAATTCACATCACAAGAAGTGTGTACATTGTACACAATAAAATAATATCTATAATCCATTTAACCGTCGGTGCTTTTACTGTGAATGAGTCAGTGAGCATCGCTTTCTGCAGTCCGTTATACGACTTTACAAACATACAAAACATATACAAAATATAAATACATCAGCAAGCTATCCAAAAGCAACATGCCGACGTTTTATAATTACGTGTTGCGTTTTATTTTTTACATAGACAAGGGGACTATTTCTTTCAATGGGTTGCATAAAGCATGAGCAGGTATAAATGTTTACTTTTTCCACCATGTTGGACAATTCATGTATCAAGGGAGGTAACACAAATATGTTTGATTGCTACAATGCCTTAGTAGTTGTTTCCCTTGTCTAATATCGGCAGCGAGCGTAACGTCGTTTTTGGTCAAGTAGTTTCTATACATGAATCTTGGTAGATGACTAATATTTATAGGAAATGACAATGTTTCTCCCAGGTTTAGGAAATTTCTTGAAATACAATACGGATACAATTAGACTGGTGAACATAGATAATTATAATCATAGGGTATTTTCAGAATCCAAACGAGCCTTGTAGCCAATGAGGATAACATATTTGCAAATACATATTTATCATGTGTTGGAAATTACAGCAAGTAAATTAAACTTTAGATGTCTTTCTTGAAGTGTTTACTGAGGGCATTGCATGCCGATAATTGACGCGATTCTGTCATCAGTTTGCTCGAGTAGTCATTGTCACCTGACCTGTCAAATCCGTTGAAAGGAACCACAATTAGGTCGCAGATTTGAAAAATAACAGGACATTTGACAGGAAATAAGAAACAACATTGACCACATAATTACAAAACCATTTGGTGTGATATTTTAATTTCTTCACGTGCTAGTGAACTTTGCAGGCGGTACTTAAAAGGAATAGATAGGCATACGGGGTTAAATCTGCACTATGGAATATCACATTCACTTTCACTGTCTTCACCTCGTATCTAGTATACGTACAACGGCGTCAACTATATATTCTCTTAAAGGGTGCACATCATCAGGTAAGGATATCAAACATAAAACATCAATATTTTTGACGATTTTTAATGCACAATGTCATCTTATTGGAAAACCATTTTCAAGTTATTAAGAAGTCCTATATGTGTGTTTGTTTTGGTCCTTATTCGCCAGTGCAATAGCCGTATGGCGCATTTCTGCTTCGCGCTCCGTTTGTTACCCTTTACCAATTGAATTGGGAGTAGTCGTTGAGTTTGGCTGTGTAGAGTCGCATGTACGTTCTTATTTCTATTCGTTTTTTTGTAGTTTCAGACAATTTTCGAATATATTCGGTAGTTTCCGAAAATGTTTGGTTATTATTAAAAATGGTGTCCCTTTTGCTCTTACATAAAATGATGTCCCCGATAGTCTTCCATAAAAATGACGTTCCGCTATATATGTATGTTATTGTAAACTTCTATAGATCTACAGTCGAAACTCTGTTTTGACAAATGAAAACGCAACAGCACTGTATAATTGAATTACGGGCATTTATTTTGCCGACAGAGATACTACACTATGATGTACTTGTTATATAAAGAATAAAGCATAACTTTGTCCAAATCTGGGTAGTGAAAAACCACCACAACAGACTGCAAGGCTTGCCCCCCCCCTCCCAGATCACTTTATATATGCATTTGTCATGTTTGCTCTACCGTCTGTTTTATGTAAATAACCAAATACATGTATATCACGTACAGTCAGGTACATGTATATCACAGTCATGTACATGTATATCACGTACAGTCAGGTACATGTATATCACGTACAGTCAGGTACATGTATATCACGTACAGTCAGGTACATGTATATCACGTACAGTCAGGTACATGTATATAACGTACAGTCAGGTACATGTATATCACTTACAGTCAGGTACATGTATATCACGTACAGTCAGATACATGTATATCACGTACAGTCAGGTACATGTATATCACGTACAGTCAGATACATGTATATCACGTACAGTCAGGTACATGTATATCACATACAGTCAGGTACATGTATATCACATACAGTCAGGTACATGTATATCACGTACAGTCATGTACATGTATATCACGTACAGTCAGGTACATGTATATCATGTACAGTCAGGTACATGTATATCACGTACAGTCAGGTACATGTATATCATGTACAGTCAGGTACATGTATATCACGTACAGTCAGGTACATGTATATCAAGTACAGTCATGTACATGTATATCACGTACAGTCAGGTACATGTATATCACGTACAGTCAGGTACATGTATATCAAGTACAGTCATGTACATGTATATCACGTACAGTCAGGTACATGTATATCACGTACAGTCAGGTACATGTATATCACGTACAGTCAGGTACATGTATATCACGTACAGTCAGGTACATGTATATCACGTACAGTCAGGTACATGGATATCACGTACAGTCAGGTACATGTATATCACAGTCATGTACATGTATATCACGTACAGTCAGGTACATGTATATCACGTACAGTCAGGTACATGTATATCACATACAGTCAGGTACATGTATATCACGTACAGTCAGGTACATGTATTTCACGTACAGTCAGGTACATGTATATCACGTACAGTCATGTACATGTATATCACGTACAGTCAGGTACATGTATATCAAGTACAGTCAGGTACATGTATATCACGTACAGTCAGCTACATGTATATCACATTCATGTACATGTATATCACGTACAGTCAGGTACATGTATATCACGTACAGTCAGGTACATGTATATCACATACATTCAGGTACATGTATATCACGTACAGTCAGGTACATGTATATCACGTACAGTCATGTACATGTATATCACGTACAGTCAGGTACATGTATATCAAGTACAGTCAGGTACATGTATATCACGTACAGTCAGGACATTTCAACCGGCTGACTAAACACAACGGAGTGGCTATACTTTAGCCGCTAACGGTTATGACCAGGAGACGTTAAAGTAGCGCATATATAATCGATTATGGCATGGAGTCAATATCGATCAGATTTGGTGTATCTTTCGATGAGGCAGAAAGTTGGATCGAGATCGTTGGACTATTCTTATTGAGTTTTTCGCCAGACGCAACATTAAATTATCTAGGGTACCTATGTTCGAAAACCGTACGAGTACTAAAAAGTTATTACAAACAAATTATCTCCCAACTATCAGGAGGAAATATTCCCATTTTGATAAACACCGGACTGCATCAGCATGTTGAATTACCTCCCTTTAATCTATCAAAATTTTAAAAATTGTTAATATTCCAAACGCAAGCAAGGGTGGTGGTGATGAGATGTATACTTATATTTTTAAAGGAAAAGTTTTTTTAAGATATTTCTTGTTTCTTATGTATGCAATCTTATACAAGTATGGACTTTCCAGCAGGTATACGTGATATGATATGTACCGAAAAAATCATTATTGACCGAGGCGAAACCATATCAACATTATGCACAACAGCTGAAAAGTCAATAATAGTTGAATTACGTAAATTTTGACATTTCTATCTGAAAAATAACCGGATAATGAATCAATGAGCCGAGGCGAACCGATGTTTGTCCATTGTTTATAAGTCGTCTGCCAGACTTATTTGTATTCCTTTTCCATTGTGATTTTGGAAGGAGCAGTTATTGTTTAAGTGATGTTAAAGCATTTTGATTATGGAAGGAGCATTTATTGTTTAAGTGATGTTAAAGCATTTTGATTATGGAAGAAGCAGTTATTGTTTAAGTGATGTTAAAGCATTTTGATTATGGAAGGATCAGTTATTGTTTAAGTGATGTTAAAGCATCATTTTGATTATGGAAGGAGCAGTTATTGTTTAAGTGATGTTAACGCATCATTTTGATTATGGAAGGAGCAGTTATTGTTTAAGTGATGTTAAAGCATTTTGATTATGGAAGGAGCAGTTATTGTTTAAGTGATGTTAAAGCATTGTGATTATGGAAGGAGCAGTTATTGTTTAAGTGATGTTAAAGCATTGTGATTATGGAAGGAGCAGTTATTGTTTAAGTGATGTTAAAGCATTTTGATTACGGGAGGAGCAGTTATTGTTTAAGTGATGTTAAAGCATTTTGATTATGGAAGGAGCAGTTATTGTTTAAGTGATGTTAAAGCATTTTGATTATGGGAGGAGCAGTTATTGTTTAAGTGATGTTAAAGCATTTTGATTATGGGAGGAGCAGTTATTGTTTAAGTGATGTTAAAGCATTTTGATTATGGGAGGAGCAGTTATTGTTTAAGTGATGTTAAAGCATTGTGATTATGGAAGGAGCAGTTATTGTTTAAGTGATGTTAAAGCATTTTGATTATGGGAGGAGCAGTTATTGTTTAAGTGATGTAGAAGCATTTCGAAAGTGAACTTTTATAGAATAAAAACGACCGAAATGGGTTTCAGAAACTTAGCATGCATATCTTTTCAATGAAAATGTTTACTGTTTCAGTGAAAATGTAACTTTTCTGCAATTGTTCGGTTGATTTCAAACCTGTGCTAGAAATGACCAATGCCTGTACAGATCATTGATTATGAGGAACTATTTGAGACTAGTCAATAGGATGCAAAGTTGTCATTTGTGCTGAGTATATGTATAGATTATTATGTTATAGTTACCGTTTGAGGGTACAAAGCCTGTATAGACTGTGGAGGGGATATGTGTACCCCATCTGTCGATATATGTCATACAGCCATTCACCTAGAATGATAACTGACTTAGTTCATTTCGCTTTTTGGATACACAAATAATATTTGTAAGAACATGTTCTTTAAAAAGTATATTAATAAAATGACGGAACAATACCTTTAGTCGTAAAGGCGTCAGCTACAATTTAATATGAAAGTGGGTAGGTGTCTACACACACCTCGCCTGTGGTTTTTCTAGGGTTTAATACAAATATACATCATGGATGTATTTATCTACGCTCGAATATAGTGATATGAATACCAGTGATAAACTTGTTTTCTCATTCACATTGCCAAAATAAAGTGATACAACTTTTGGCAAAGCATACCTTTTACGACGATAATTAATTTATAAGGAATAATCTGTATAGACTCTATAGATGTAAAAGGTTTCAGCTGTTTATCTGTTTACCACGTTATATTTTGTGATCTCATATGCATGTTTTGCTTTTAATTTGCACTTGCTCTTCTCCTGTTTACTATTCATATTTTAGGTGACATATAGGTCCAATGGGCCGGGTGTCTATTGCTATATATTATAATATGTGTACAGTAAACCCACCTCAATAATAAGACCACCTCACACAATTTGCAAGACCATTTTCACTAATTGCTCTTTATTCAACCTCAATATCACAGGTACTTGAAGCAAACTATTTTAATGTTCTATATGGACTATTTTTACTATAATAAGAATATTCTTATTATAGTAAATAGTCCGTACTGAAAACTAAAAACAGTTTGCTTCAAGTACCTGTGCTCCTATTAAGACCACCTCAATAATAAGATAAGTTTTCAAGGGTCCTTTCAAGGTTGGTCGCATTAGTGAGATTTTACTGTATACGTAAATACTGTGTAGGCCCTACACATGTTACTATGATAGACAATTTACTTACTTATATAGGAGTGGGTCGTCATGTTATTAATATTGTATTGTTAAATGAGATTAGCACTTTATTGTCTAAAGTCATTGTTTTTTAAACGGATTGATGAAAATGGGTTGATAGGAATCAGAAAAGCATTAAATGCGCTGCTATGGGATTTACAACCTCTTCTGTAAGTGACGTCATTTCAAGAAAACGCAACATGTGATGTCACAATGTGCAAGCAGGAAAACATATTTACTCCATTGGTCAATTCGTTTTCATATTCCCATATGGGGCAACTATTGCTGTCAGTACATAGTGAAGTGACATGTGACGTTTTCTGGAAATGACGTCACTTTAAGAAGAGGCTGGAAATCGTACATTGACGTTCAAAATTTAATCATTTGTGTCAGTAGCAGATAGTTAATGCAAGTATAAACAACTATACTGCGATGTTTCGATGTTCACAGAGGTTATGGAGCGGTTTTGGCGCATTCAAGCGTCCAAGTGCACGAATACCTATCTGCAAATTCGTACGAATGTTGATTTCATTTCTAGGTTTTGGTTCTATATTATGTTTGAATTGAAAGGTTTATGTAGAATAGCGACTTCAGTCCTGACTCTGTAATCATTAATGTTGATCTCTAATGATGTGCCAACGGCGACAAGGACGACGACAACAGCAGACGGTTGCCTTTCTAGAAACGTAGGCCTCAAACTCCACGCAGCGGTTATCTTCCCTTGCAGAATAGCAATAGCCACTGCCTTCACAAAAGTCACGTGATGATGGATGGTTGGATAAAATGGCGGATACACCGAAGAAGAAACTTTCAGACACTTGTTTATTTTGTGGAAAAAACGACACTACAACTACAATATTGTTATTGTTTTACTTTTCCTACCACCAAACATCTTATACATTTGAAATTAAAATATATGACTATAAAATTGTCAAGCTAAAATTCAATAAATGAAAAACTTATTTTGTCAAAAATCTTGACGAAAAGTCTGTCACGGATGGCAGAGATCTCCGATAACTATAAAGAGAGATCACTGCGTACGAGATTGCGTAGGCATATGTGACGCCATAGATAACGATGCGTATTTTGCCGTATAGGGGCCGTATTCACAAACAGTTTAAGACTGAAACTCAGACTTAAACTTTAAATTTGCAAAAGTTAAATTTACCAACGGTTTGATTTTCATCATATCTAAACAGATGCAATTTTGTCTGAATGTTTCTTATCACTCACTCTACACTTTAGTCAAGTTTTATCAAAATGTATTCTGTAATAACAACGCAGGAGGAAAACGAACATGTACCATTCTAAAGTCTTAGTCTGAGATTCAGTCTTAAAATGTTTGTGAATACGGCCCATGTTTACGAGGTAGCGAATCACGTTCGCATCGCTAATAGATTATGTACAGACGCCAGGGCCGTAAATTGCCTCCCCTCAATAGGAGGCAACTGCCTACATGCCTCCATGTAATTTACGGCCCTGGACGTTATTCGTTTACCGGTCGTTCAGTTGCGAACATTACCGAACATTACCGAACATTACCGAGCGTTTCCGACTGGTTGAAAACGATTTCTTTTGTCGAACACAATGGTGGTCATATTTTAAGGTTTATCAGTATTTCGATGTGCGTAAAAAGGTCATCATCGTTGCTACAACAAGAGCTAAGATGTGTGAAACGTCACCTTCAAGTACCCAGTTACGGGTATTAGCGATGAAAGAAACTGCGTTAATCGGATTAGCTTCTGTTTATAAACGCAAAATCTAACCGTTATTTATTTCATTCGAAAATCGGAAATAATGTTCAAGTTTAAATACACTATTTCAAAATTATGTGAAAAAAAACATTCATGTTAAATGAATTAAATAGATGAGCGTTACGCGCTAGCTACGAAATTCAAAGTCATTCGAATAAACCTGCTGTGACCTGTAAATCGCGATATTTGTGCAGGTAGCTGTCGTGAATACCTTATCAAGTCAATATGAACGATTTTTTGCTGACTTGCTTGAGATTTGTGGGTGTTTCTGAAATGAAGCAATATGCGAGATGTAACCAGTCGGGTTTCTATGACCTGATGATAACATTTCGCAACACATTATAAAATTTCATCATCGATTTTTTAAAGCACGATAATTTTCCAGGCAGAGCTATTTTGTTGGTTCCAAATGTAAGATTAGACAACATTCATTTATTTCATTAAATAATGTATGGGTTATAATGAAGACAATCAGATTGAAACAAACAATTAAACCAAGCGGTTCGACGTTTTATTTCAATATAGTAAAAGCCGACGCAAACGAATTTCGTGTATTAACAATCATAAAGCACGTAATTACAATTGCGTTTCAACATAATGTCACGGATAATGTTGGTCTTTATGAACGTTGCTAGCCGAGGCCCCGATCTACCGCAGCATCTCAATCATTTGAGCTTAGATTTAGCTCAAATATTGTCTCAAATCGTTGAGAATTTCCTCATCTGAGACTGGACTCACAAACGGTAAGAGATGAGTTTTTTTTCAAGAGATTTAAAAGAGATTTGTCTCAATCTCAGTCTCTATTGTTTTAGCCAAATCTCATATTGAGCTGAGCTTTCTATTTGAGATGCTTTGAGAGATCGGTGCCAGGTTAATTACAGTATAATCTCAGAAAACCGGTTTTAAAAGTTATTCGGTATTCCCAAATCAGGCTTCATTTCTAATTAAAAGTGATCATTTTTGTATTTACTGACCGTATTTTAAAGCAGGTTCTACTTTTAGGACCATATTTGCCAATTTAGTAATAGCAGGGTCTTGAATGATAAAAATAAATGCAAAACTATATTTTATATACAATATCGTTTTGCAGAAATTCAAAAGATTCGAGTAATCTCCAATTTAAAACGAATTGTTAAATTAAACCATTAAACTGTGTTAATTTAATTATATATTCTTCGGATATAATTTAAACACACATACTAGACACATATCTTCATTGCACCCATTCTGATTATACAGTATAGAAAGAAACGGTAAAGCACGGATTCGTAAGAGTTTCGTAATAGTTGTGCTAAACAAACATACACGCTGTGGTAAACTAAAACCAAACCTTTTTTTGTAATTTTTTCCGTCGTCGAGAGAATGATTTATCTAAGCTATAGCAACACGCTTTGAGGGACTTTAGCGTCACATTGCTATCATCGTCAACCGGATGGTCTACTCGAAGTACCGTCATATTCATCATCTCAAAAATAGTTCATGTAAAGTCCTCTGAGTTTATTATAGATTTAAGGAGTATAATGGCTGATTTTCAGGGATATACATGTATCAATTGTAGAATGGCGGGAGTCTTGATATTAACGACTTTCCTGGATTATTTGTGTCATTTTTGGAGAATGAGCTTACCCGAATAGTCGCGTATTAATTTTATAATACGATAATATGGGAAACGTTACATTCATGGAAGCGACTCTCAGGACCTTCAGTCCTTTTATTATTTAATTGAAATCCCTCATAAGACTCCACAACGCCGAGCAAAGTCACGAAAAACACTCTGGAATTATTCCATGACGTGTTCGACGTCCACACGATGCATGTCAGTATATAGAAGTGATATCTTAACACAAATGGCGAATGAAAGTTCAAAACTCAGCATCGCTTAAATAAAGACACTGTTTTCCTATCAAACTATGAAACATAAACTTTGAACTGTCATTCGCGATTTTTTACATGTGTGTGCCAATCTTAAACTTAAGTCGTTGATTCATTGACCCAGGTATTACTTATTTTCTATGTAGAAGCCAAGTTTGTTTACAAATATATATGAGCGCCGCTGTACGATTTCCAACCTCTTCTTTAAGTCACATGTGACGTCGCTATGTTATGTCAGTTAGCAGTATCTACCCCATATGGCAATATACATGTAAACGAAGTGACCATATAGAGTAAATATTGTTCCTGCTTGCAAAAAGTGATATCACATGTTGCGTTTTCATGAAATGACGTCACTTACAGATGAGGTTGTAAATCCCATAGCAGCGCTCAAAACTATAAACGTTTGAATCAAGCATTATCTGACAGAATCTTAGCATTAGAAATCATTACAATATTACATAGGTGATCTGGTAATCAAACTGCGAATGTGAGCAACCTCCGACCTTCCTGGCTTTTGGTATGATGTCTGTGGAAAATAGGCTGAACTAACGTAACGTGCGCAATTGATAGCTGTAACTGAACACAGGGCAGGTTCTATATATTACTTCTATCAACACAATTTAGAGCGAAAAATGGGGAATTTTAACACCACCTAAAATCATTTTCATCACTCGACGTTATTTACCATGGTATTTAAATGAACATCACAACATTAGGATCTAACCTCCAGGAGAACATTTATGCCAATGTAACAAGATGAAATATACAAGATTATATATATACGTAGATAATGTTCCTATTGAATCAGCGGTGAATTACTAGATTATGTTTTTATAGGAATGGGGTCTTATTTTCAGAGAACAACATTTTTTCCATTTAAATATTGTCATTTGGATTCTGGTACAAGGTTTAAGAAGCAGATGTCTGTTACTTGTGTCTCTGTGTAGTGTGTACAGAGAACAGATTGTACGCATTTTACACAGAAATCTTAGGATAATTTGTTTATTTCAATTACCGCTTTGCATAATTGAAATGTGGTCACACAATAAAATTTTGTAAATCAAGCCATCGTATCATAGCATGGATAAAACAAACTCCGTTAGTGAGAAAGATGTGCCCAAGATTGACTTGCTAGAAGAGAAACAAATTGACAACAGCAGACAAGTAAACCGTTTGTAGGTACTGTTCACGGGGTTCTAACACAGGTTTGCCTGTACATCACAGTAACTACGGTAAATGATACGTTTTCAATACGAACGATTCGATATTCGAAACTTAAAACGCTTTATCATGTAAATTTCAAGTTATATTCAAGTGAATACTTTAAAATCCGTATACTTTAAGGGATCGAACCATGCGTGAAGCTATTGATACGTTGCCTCGGATGTTACTATTTGTCGACACACAAACAAACAAACAAACAGTTCGAATATTAACCATGGAGATGTGGAACTAAATAAAGTGGAGGGGTGTGTTGAAAGCACGTTCATTAAGCATTGGGTTGTCACACGGGGTGGATCTCAAATTGATCTGAAACTAGTTTGAGTAAACTATCTAAAAAAAGGAATACCAGAATGGGTTTCTCGGCAGGCTCGCTCTTGTTGAAGATAACATTTATATTACTGATAGTTGCCTTGATAATTCAAATTTTGGGCGTTGCTTTACCATACTGGTATGAGGTGTCAGTGGGCTCAAACTATGACATGGATGTTGGATTATTTAGAGCATGTGTGGAATCAGGGAGCGTGAAGAATTGCGGTAATATAAAGAATCCTGCCGGTAAGATTTTTGTTATGAAACACAGTAGTTTCAGTAAAATTTAGGAAAACCAAATCTGTTCAACTAGATGGAAACCATGCAAAAAGTACATTCGATGCTTTGTTAATGTTTCTGTTCAGCATGGCGATAACACCGAAAGTAATTAACCTTAGAATTCAGCAGCTGCAATGCATTGATAGAAGTTGTATGTGTGAGAGCAGGTTGGCACAGCACTGGCTTAAGACACAGGAACACTCGTTGAATTCAATGGCAATTCCATTTACATGAAACAGTAGTAACAAGCCAGTAATAATTCCGTAACAAAGTCGTTTTCACTTGGAATACATAGATTTGTATTATTTTCTCTTTAAAATGAATTTCTACAAAATAACGTATTCCCATTGCAGATTGGTATGCTGCCACTCAGGCGTTTGAGATCATTGGTTTGTTGCTGATCGTCGCTGCCTTAATACTTTGTATTGTGGTTCTGTTCGTCAAGAATGACATGAAAATACTCAAACTCATTTGCTGGATCCTGTGTTTCTGTGCTGGTAAGTAATCCAAATAAATGAACCTTTACAATACTTACTATATTACATTTACAACTCTTACTTCTTTACCTTTACAACTTTTACTACATTACCTTTACAACTCTTACTATATTACCGTTACAGCTCTTACTATATTACCGTTACAGCTCTTACTATATTACATTTACAACTCTTACTTCTTTACCTTTACAACTTTTACTACATTACCTTTACAACTCTTACTATATTACCGTTACAGCTCTTACTATATTACCGTTACAGCTCTTACTATATAACATTTACAACTCTTACTTCTTTACCTTTACAACTTTTACTACATTACCTTTACAACTCTTACTATATTACCGTTACAGCTCTTACTATATTACCGTTACAGCTCTTACTATATTACATTTACAACTCTTACTTCTTTACCTTTACAACTTTTACTACATTACCTTTACAACTCTTACTATATTACCGTTACAACTCTTACTATATTACCGTTACAGCTCTTACTATATTACCGTTACAGCTCTTACTATATTACATTTAAACTCTTACTATATGTACCTTTACAACTCTTACTATATAACATTTACAACTCTTACTATATCGAGGGTTCAGCGCAAGACTATCCTAACTCCTATGTATTTATAAAGGAGTTAGTATAGTCTTGCACTGAACCCTCGACATGTACCTTTAAAAGTCTTATTATATTACCTTAACAACTCTTACTATATAACCTTTACAACTATTACTATATAACCTTTAAAACTCTTACTATATAACCTTTACATCTCTTACTATATTACCTTTACATCTCTTACTATATGTACCTTTGCAAAACTTACTACGGTTACCATTCAATGCTTGCTATATAGTCATTTGTGCGTAGACCATACACATTTTCTAAAGCTCAATGTTGAAAGCAAATAACGATAATTTTTACAACAGCCAGTTGCTTCTTGGCTCCGATTGTTAAAAAACTCCGAAATTGAGGTTTCTCGAGTTGTACAGTTCAGACTGTTCACCAACAACTTGGCCATTTATGTTGTTGTTATTCTGCTGAAGTGTATATATCTGTTCTCGGTCTTTTGATTTTCTATGCGTTATATCACCAAAATATATTTTTAAACGATTGAATTTGAGAAATTCTCTCAATTGAGTTTTGTGGGGGAACTTGGCACCCGTAAACGTATCTCATGAGGTACTCCAACCAATGAGTTGCAGGACACTTTATTAATGCTTTAAAGAATAAACTATAGATTTACTCGCTGAAACCAGGCCGTTCCTAGTGCTGTACTTACCACCAAATCCTCGGCCTAAAATTATGAAAGTCAGATATAATCATCGATGTCCCTATACAAATAAACGAAAGTTTTTTTCAGAAATGTTTACCAACTTCATCTAACTATTCTGTATGTTCTTCTTTGTTATTTTCAGCTGCTTTCATTATCATTGGATGTATTATATTCGGTGCCAAATTCGACGACTTGAATATGGGGGGATTGTCCGGGGCATTTGCCATCACAATCATCGCTGGTGTCATCTGTATTGTTTGTGGTGTCCTTGCTCTGCTCGACTGGAAAAAATGAACATGGAACTAGTGAAGTGAAGATCTTGTGATTTTGAGTTTTAATCTGCATCTATTGTTATTCCATTTGATAGACTTTCGTTCTTGTACATGCAGATATGGCGACAAATTCTTCTCTTATTATTGATAATTTTTGTGTCAAAACATTCAAAATGACTGTATTCTGCGTGATCACAATTTAAGTGTCGTTAAAAATATAAACTGTCGCCATTCAGTTAAGTTCGTGATTTTTAAAGTTTGTTGTGTAATCTTCAGTAGTATGTAGAAAAGTATGAACATGTTACGTTAATGTTTGAGAAAATTAATAAATAAATCAATACTGGGCGCTTTTAAATGATTGATTGATTGTGAATTGTCCAATTGGTTTCGAGCTAACGATTGTTGAAGGCTCATTTTTTTAATCGAGCATTGAAGACGTGATCTAATTATAACCACTATGTGATTTTTCAGAAATAAATGTTATGCATAAGTTTGCTTGCTTATATTATTATTTTAGAAACAATATTTATCGACCCAATTTGTTAATAGTATAAATGACACCCATGTATAATGCAATTTACGTCAGGGGGTCCAGCACTGTTGTGCAGTCATGGTACTTAAATGGTTATATTACATGTAAACATTTGGCTAAAGAAATTAGCAGAATGAATCTTAATAGGAATGCCTTTACCTACAGATGTGTGATCTATTGCTATATTTATAAGAATTAACTTATTTAATGAAAGGCTTATGATGGTCCAACTAGTTTTCGTGGAAATAAGGATATCGACCGATATTCTAGATAATCGAAACAAAAAAATTACACCAACTCATGTAGAAATTATTTTTGGAAACTTTTTAAAAATTATGGACGCGAAAACATCTTAAGGTGTTAGTTGGTGTTGGTTTAAAGCCTTTTGAATAATTGACGTCTTAAAGTGGTATGACTTCTTGGCTCTACTCAGATGGCTAAATGGTACTTTCAAACCACCCAAATTGCATTTATCTTACAAAATGACTTTCTCTTACTTGAATATTGACGTGTTTCTAAACATGAAATAGCCGAATTTATTTATCAAAGGAAATAAGGATTTTCTAAGTTGTCATATTTGTTACGAATAGAGAATGACATTCAATATATGTCATTACACCAAAAACTTTTCCATAAAATATTTCGTGTCTAAAAGTGACACATTTAACAGTTTATGCTAAGGGTTCGTCATTGACAGCCAGGTTTCTTCGGAGAAAGCAAAGTGTTAAATGTCTTATTTATTGCAGATTCATGATATCACATTCAGTGAAATAAAAATATTTTCCTCGACAAGAATGTTATTCCTGAACAAATATTCTAAAAATATTTGTTACAAACATTGATTGTATAAACTATTATGTGTCGCTTTAAAGCTTTTTAAATAAATGACGCGAATACAACTTCAAAATGCCAGGTTGTAGAGTTTGAGCGCCTTTCCGATATTTTTCTTTATAATTTATATGGACGTTTGCGCATGCGCGAGACAGAGACAACCGGCGCTGGCCAGTTTCCAAGCAGCTGATAGGAAATAAAATTTCGAATGATAAATACAAAATAAAAATTGTCAATTGAACAACTAATCGAAATTGTGTTTTATTTCCCGTAATGATAGTAATGATATGAAACACCCAAATCAAAACTAGGGTATCGTTTCTAGTTGAAATCTACGATTTCTAGTGTTATTTAGTTCAATGTCTTTCAGGAAAATGTTAAAAGAGAGAGAATAAATTGCTTCATCATTGTGCTACAGTAAAGACCCGATCCATTTAACATAATTTACGTTATCTGTATGCAGCCCTCCGCATTGTTTAATTGACAATGGCTGAAATGTTCAATTCATGTAGGTTTGGCATGGATGCATATATACAATTTTATGACATTATACTATTCAGTTGTTTATTTCGGCGCCCCAGTACTAACATGGCTATCAGTGTTGTGTAAGCTAATCAAATCTTACGTTAACCACTAAACCAAATTCTCGAATAACTTGACACGAATAGAGTAACCTTTCGTTAAACGAAATCCACTGAATTTCGGTAAATTTACCGGACTCAATTTTTCCATTTCTGAAATCCACTTCTAGTACAATATCTATACTAAACATTGCTAACCATGTTGTTATAAAAATATAACGTTTATTAAAATTTATGGAAAAAATTTATGGAAAAAATTGCATAACTATTAAGAAAAAAATATAGACGATTACGTCTGAAGTGGATTTCGGATAGGTACGTACCGTTCGTTAAGGCCTATAGATCTGTTTACCAAACCAAAAAACATTAACTTGCTTATTTTTTATGTATTTGTCTTCCGAAACAAATAAATGAACTCTAAGTACATGAAGAATGATTCATTTTGGCAGGTTATCTTTTAAGTAACTTATCTGTGGACAGGTGAACTTTTCTGAGACTAAAGAACACCTGATTAATCAGTGTATCTTGCAAAATTTAAACGGATTCAATGTGGTACAGTAGGTTCTACATTTAGTGGTTGTTACTGATTGTTTTATCATTAATGCATCGATTTGTATTGAAATTAACTTGCTTTAACTGCTGTTAATTTGAACTGAGGTGGACATCTGTCAAAAATCACCTTCCAAGAGTACTTCCAGTACTTTGATTAATAGACGTTTTCCAGTGTTAGAACCAAGCAAATGTGTACACGATATATGGCCCCCGTGTCGAGGGACAATCAGTTTTTCTTCGGGAAAATTGATAATGTTGTTGAAGAGAGTTGTTGCTCATAGGAAGGTTGTTCTATGTAAACAAATATAGAGGTTAAGTTGTTAAAGGGAACGCCACATACACAATACAATGCCTTTCCACGTAGACCTATGGGACAACAGCACTCTACAAAACATAAGGCCCTGGGGAGGTGCAAAGGTAAAAATGTATAGGAATGGTCTGTTCGACCATAAAAACAACTAAGAACAACTTAGGCGACAACAAGGAGGGGGAAATGTTTAAAGGGTGGAATACAACACATTCAAAAAACAGCATTGATTATCCTGCAAACAGTTTGATTAGTTATCAGTCTATCATGCAGAAGTTACCCTGCTTACAATGAATGGAAATAAAACTGATTTTCCATGCCTGGCTTTAGCTTTCCAGTTGCAGCACAATCATCTTGCCGCGCGTGATCAATACAGCTTGCGATCGGAAAATATTCAATAGCTGATGTATTGAACGACTGGTAGAAAAGCGTGATTCACGCACTTTTGCTTCAACGATCACGCCACGATACGATACTTTTTCATACGGTTCATTACTATTTCAATGAAAATGGAACGTTTCCAACAAACAGAAGTAAATAGCAACAATTTGAAAACGCACAAACACGATTTGATTTGCTATAATGTTGTATACAAAGACATCGGATTAAGTTATACGCGTTTACCTGCGTACTGTTCATTGCTATTGGGGACTTTTCTGTTGGTTAACTTTATGAAGATAATCCTTCACGGAAAATATTCAAATTATTAAAAATCAAATAAGGAACTAGAGGCGTATTAATACTGTAATCATGAGTTTTGGAGAGTCATCAATATTTTTAAAAGTTGCGTTTATTCTTTTAATCGTGGCTGTGGTGATTCAACTACTGGGCGTGGCACTACCGTACTGGTATGCTGAGGACATTGGCAGTTGGAGTATAAATGGAGGCCTTTTTAGGACGTGCGTGGAAAGCTTGAACAAGAAAAGTTGTTCGTCAATAAAAAACGCTTCCGGTTAGTATGATATATTAATATCTTAACACGCCATGATTATTACGTCACATATTGAAAAAAATCTCCGATTGGGATACTTTCGAATACAAATTTGTTCAGTAGGCCATCCTTAAAAAAATGTTTGTTTCGCGTAATATACATGTACCATTTTTTTATTTTAACAATAAATTAAGGGATACAAGTATGTTATTTCGAAGATATCAGCGATTAAACGAAAAAGAAGGATATATTTATTTGTTCATGTTCATTACCCACCAAACTGTTAGTCAAAAACTTCCAAATAGTTTTAACGATATCTCACAGCAGGTCGCGTGATCTTTTTTCCAGACTGGTTTGCAGCGACACAAGCGTTTGAGCTTATAGGATTATTCCTAATCATTGGAGCGCTCGTCCTCAGCATTATTGTGATCTTCGTCAAAAGTGATATGAAAATCCTTAAAATGGTAGCCTGGATCCTGTCATTCTGCGCATGTAAGTAAAGCAACATGGTACCAACAGAACCTATACACAAGCCAACCTTCACTATCTCAGAAAACCATGTACCATAAAAATATGATTTTAGAAAATAATATTCGAAAGTGTTCATTCATCTTGATTTCGTAGTTGGTTAGCTCAGTTGTTATAGCGCCGGGCTGTCAGACTGTAATTCATGGTTCGAATGATTCCCGGCAAGGCAGGCTATTTATGTCCTTTTGTGCCATTTGGCTTCAGTCATTTGCCCTTTACCTCAGATTTATGTGTGGAAGTTATCAACTGCTTGTGTAAGGGCAAGTTAGCACTGGTTGACAAATAATTCCAGGAAAATCGGTTAGGTCAACTGACAGCCAATAATAACTGAACGAATGTTGCGAAGTGGCGTTAAGCCCAATAAAAACAAATTATTAAGTTGAAATGTCAATTAAATACCGCTAATTAACATAATCATGTAATATACGATAGTGATTGGCCAGATGCCTTAGTTCATTATTAATTGTTCCGTGTTGCTTGCACGAGGCAGAACTAACCTTATTATATCAATCAACGAAGTGTCTTCTTTAAACAACATTTGATTACCTTCTCCTTTTCAGTTGGCTTCATTATTATTGGCATAATAATATATGGCGCAGAGGCTACGCACTTTTTAAAGGAATTCTCTGGTGCATTTGCCATAACCATCATTGCGGGACTGGTGTGTCTGGCTGCAGGAGTGCTTGGACTGTTGGATTGGTTGGGCAAATCCATGTAAACATTTATATGGTGTCCATTTCTACATTTTTATGTTTTAATTAGGCTCAAACTGGTTTCTTTACACACTCTAAATGTTGACAATTAACCATTCAGAACACCGGGATTCGTACTTCTTATAACGACTCGGATATAGGCGGAGCTATCTATCAAAAGGAGGCGTGGTGTGTTAGACGTGCCATTCTGACCGACGATTTCGTAAAACAATATGCCATCATCATTGTCAACACAAATTGTTAATTTATTATTTTATGTGCAATACATTTCCGGATCGATATCAACTGAACGTATGTCCTTTTTATTCGTCCGAAGTTTGAAGGGTCTGACATCAAAAATATATACAAATGTAACATTTTGATTTGATCACTTCGTTTGTGTTCAGTCTTGCTTTATATTCACAGCATGCTAAGTACAACTGTGTGTTATAGATACGTATTGTCATTGATACGAGGGATGTACAAAAATGTGTCGAGCCAGATGCCAAAATGTTCCCATTAATCCGTGTATATGTTGCATCCTTGAGCCACAAATACATGTTATTGACCTCATTGTGTTATTCGCTTATATCTCAATGGCTCCGCATTCTTCAAACGGCACGGTTACGTACGACCTCGACTTTTGAACATCCCTCAAATATTGTTACATGATTTTCGTTCATATTGAATAGTAGTTTACAATAGACCTGTGATTTGTCCTTATTAACCTAAAGGATACTTTTATATGCTTATATTGACATATTGTTTGTTTATTTTTGAAATTTGTACTACAAATATAACATTCATTTTGTTTTGCGATGTCATATAATAAAAATCTGTACTCTGTACATATGGAAATATGTTATTATAAACGTTTAATAAACTTTCTCCGTAAAATATCGAAAAATACTGTTACAGTTTCATATACAATTGCATTTGTGCAATTTTATTGAAACTTCAACCAAAAACTGTAGTTGAGGATATGTACGTATACACGAAAGACTGGTCATCCTATTTAAAAGTTGTTGAAGAATGTCTGTCTTTCATCACAGCCGTTATGTTGAATGTTTGTATTTTAAAAATTGCGATATGCGTCAGTGTGCATTGCAACACATAAAATTATGGTGTTTTGTCGCTCATATCTAACAAATGTGACGATATAATAGTGACCAGTATATATGCGTCAGTGTGCATTGCAACACATGTGGTGTTTTGTCGCTCATATCTAACAAATGTGACGATATAATAGTGACCAGTATATATGCGTCAGTGTGCATTGCAACACATATGGTGTTTTGTCGCTGATATCTAACAAATGTGACGATATAATAGTGACCAGGTAGAATAGTATTGTATAAAGGACATTTGTTTTGTTATCTGTAAGTTTAGTTCAATTTTAATAATTTACAAAAAAAACTTATTACGTGCTATATAAAATGTACTCAGTCTCTGACGTCCGTACTGCCGTAAAATGTACTCAGTCTCTGACGTCCGTACTGTCGTAAAATGTACTCAGTCTCTGACGTCCGTACTGTCGTAAAATGTACTCAGTCTCTGACGTCCGTACTGCCGTAAAATGTACTCAGTCTCTGACGTCCGTACTGCCATAAAATGTACTCAGTCTCTGACGTCCGTACTGCCGTAAAATGTACTCAGTCTCTGACGTCCGTACTGTCGTAAAATGTACTCAGTCTCTGACGTCCGTACTGTCGTAAAATGTACTCAGTCTCTGACGTCCGTTCTGTCGTAAAATGTACTCAGTCTCTGACGTCTGTACTGTCGTAAAATGTACTCAGTCTCTGACGTCCGTACTGTCGTAAAATGTACTCAGTCTCTGACGTCCGTACTGTCGTAAAATGTACCCAGTCTCTGACGTCCGTACTGTCGTAAAATGTACTCAGTCTCTGACGTCCGTACTGTCGTAAAATGTACTCAGTCTCTGACGTCCGTACTGCCGTAAAATGTACTCAGTCTCTGACGTCCGTACTGCCGTAAAATCAATACCATTCATGCATACGAAATGAAGACGTCGGATAAAGATTTTCTAGTTGAATAAAAATTAATACTCAGATAACGATTGCTGTCTGATTAATTGTTTATTATTTACGGGACATTTGAGCACATTTCTAAACAACTAAGTAGACCAAGGTCTCACATTGTTCGATTATGCAAATCACGATTAGAGAAACTGTTATTCCTATTCAATCTCATTACATAAGGCACCAATTAATCATTTATCATTTTATAAAATTACAATGATCCCTCTGGAATTGTCATTCATCAAAAAATAATGCTGTAGTACGCGGTTGTCAAGGAGACTTTGTTTTTGTTTATAGATGATCGTCGGATTAACTTATAGTGTGTTTCAGTGCATTCGTCAACCTTGGTTATTCAGCTAGCTGTCTGTCATTTAGCGGAATAACACGTGACCAAATATTGACTAATCAAAATGCTGCTTAAAAACTGAATACTCTTCAGTGTGGAGACACGAAATATGTACACATGGAAAAATGACTGCACCTATTGACATACTTTTAAAATGATTATTCTTAAAAATTCGAATGCCAAACATTACGATTCTTTCATGGGCGTCGCAATTCTGACAAGTATGCCGAAGTGTTTCAAAAACATTGGTAATAACTTCTAAAACTCAGCCGGTCATGTTCTCACGTATACATATATGTATAATATAAGTCCATAAAACTAATTAAAATTTCAAACTACATGTATGCCTGAAACCAAGCGACTACAGCTTTAACATCATTCCTGCAGTTGTATCGTATGTTAAGTATCTCCGCTTTTAGTCATTCGTTAAAACTTATGGTCGATAATGGAAATCGCATTCCGTTGTCTCGGTATGATACACACTTTGTCTACAAAAAAAGCATTGCAAAGCGCTCTGTTATCATTATCTGTCTTAGATAATGAATTATTTATTATACACTCTATAGACGACATACCATACAATCTATAGAGGACAGACAATGCTATACTTGTCAGAGAAATATCGACGTTTCCAAGTAAGCATATCATATTCAAACATGTCATAACAAATTATTTAATATGTGTTTCGTAATTCATGTTTGTCGGAGTCATCGAAGCTAACTGTTTAATAGAACTACTCCGTATTGCTATCAGTATGGATTTCACTATAGCCATTTAGTCCAGTTTTTAGTTGTTCGGTAGAACAAATAGTTCTATGGCAAGTTTCGACAGTCGCGTCGCCTTAATACGAAATCTACCTTTTTCCGCAAGTGGCGCAAGAATAACAAGTAAGTGAATCGGTTAAAATAGTTCAACATCTGAGCGTATCCTGCATACCATACTCCATACTGGTAGTAATCTTTACTACGCAATTAAATTAAATGGTTTAACAATGGAGAATAATGAGTCGTACTCTGTGAATCTGGAAGTGTTGAATACAGAACCAGTGTTCAATACCGAACAACTACAGTGCTTTCAGCGCTTTGATTACCTACTGCGGGTACTTTGACATTAAATATTCATTTAGATGAGTCCAAATGTTTTGGCAGGCATAGTATTTTTCTGCGTAGCTGAATTACATTGTTTTTGACCTATATTTTTGACCATCCTAATGTTGTCCTCGAAGCGGGCTTTTTAAAATCTGACCAATCATATTTTCACACAAGAGTCACCAAACGGGGTTTTTGTTCACCCAAGAGGCGCCAAACGGGGTTTTCGTGATGTGCGAACATTATCAGTTTCATCATGTAGCAAAAAACATTATTTCATTTAACATACCGGAAGACATCATTCTATCTACACCGTGTATCATTTTTTCAAGATAGTTCTTGTTTACAGTATAAGCATGTGTTTACAGTATAAGCATGTGTTTACAGAATAAGCATGTGTTTACAGTATAAGCATGTGTTTACAGTATAAGCATGTGTTTACAGTATAAGCATGTGTTTACAGTATAAGCATGTGTTTACTGTATAAGCATGTGCTTACAGTATAAGCATGTGTTTACAGTATAAGCATGTGTTTACAGTATAAGCATGTGTTTACAGTAAAAGCATGTGTTTACAGTATAAGCATGTGTTTACAGTATAAGCATGTGTTTACAGTATAAGCATGTGTTTACAGTATAAGCACGTGTTTACAGTATAAGCATGTGTTTACAGTATAAGCATGTGTTTACTGTATAAGCACGTGTTTACAGTATAAGCATGTGTTTACAGTATAAGCATGTGTTTACAGTAAAAGCATGTGTTTACAGTATAAGCATGTGTTTACAGTATAAGCATGTGTTTACAGTATAAGCATGTGTTTACAGTATAAGCATGTGTTTACAGTATAAGCATGTGTTTACAGAATAAGCATGTGTTTACAGTATAAGCATGTGTTTACTGTATAAGCATGTGTTTACAATATAAGCATGTGTTTACAGAATAAGCATGTGTTTACATTATAAGCATGTGTTTACAGAATAAGCATGTGTTTACAGTATAAGCATGTGTTTACAGAATAAGCATGTGTTTACAGTATAAGCATGTGTTTACAGAATAAGCATGTGTTTACAGTATAAGCATGTGTTTACTGTATAAGCATGTGTTTACAATATAAGCATGTGTTTACAGAATAAGCATGTGTTTACATTATAAGCATGTGTTTACAGAATAAGCATGTGTTTACAGTATAAGCATGTGTTTACAGTATAAGCATGTGTTTACAGAATAAGCATGTGTTTACAGTATAAGCACGTGTTTACAGTATGAGCATGTGTTTACAGTATAAGCATGTGTTTACAGAATAAGCATGTGTTTACATTATAAGCATGTGTTTACAGAATAAGCATGTGTTTACATTATAAGCATGTGTCTACAGAATAAGCATGTGTTTACAGTATAAGCATGTGTTTACAGAATAAGCATGTGTTTACAGTATAAGCATGTGTTTACTGTATAAGCATGTGTTTACAATATAAGCATGTGTTTACAATATAAGCATGTGTTTACAGTATAAGCGTGTGTTTACAGTATAAGCGTGTGTTTACAGTATAAGCATGTGTTTACAGTATAAGCATGTGTTTACAGTATAAGCATGTGTTTACAGAATAAGCATGTGTTTACAGTATAAGCATGTGTTTACAGTATAAGCGTGTGTTTACAGTATAAGCGTGTGTTTACAGTATAAGCGTGTGTTTACAGTATAAGCATGTGTTTAACATCAAAATGTGCATATCCTGCTACTTTTACCGGTAAATAAATATACCTTACTTCTTTCTGTGTTTTTACCTGCACATTTGAAATAATCCGATAATTGAAGGATTAAGTTGGTACAATGAACGCCATACCAGCAAGACAATTTATCGTTGACGTCATCCGTCAATTGATGTGTAATTTGAATTGAACATATTATTTTCCAAACCTTGAAAATAGGAATAATTACTTAATGGAATATTTTGCATTTACTACTCTGTTGTATTGAATAAGCGCTTTTCTAATTGCAAATCTCCCGCATCGTTCAGAGATCTAGTTACAGCCTCGTCACACGTATCCTACTGAATAAATAAAATCGTTCGTTCCAGTTGATTCTGCATAATATGTCGATAATTCAGGCAGACTTTTTATTACATTTATTACTTTTAAACAAGAACTATCTTGAAAAATGATGGTCGGCGCAATTTGAAGGTTAAGATTTGTTGTGCAAAATAAGAAAATGCCGAGGTGTTACGATTGCTGGTCACTCCAGATTCCAACAGATGAAAATATTGTTTTGTGCTAAGGTGCAAAAATGTCCGAGTCCTCGATTTCTCCTTTCCAAGGATCGATATAAATAAACACATTCTATATTTTCATCATTCACTTTTTAGACCTGTATGCTATTTCCTTTATAATGAGTGTAAAACCTGTGTTCACACCGTTGAGATTCACTATTCTACGGAACACATCTGTTATATGAGTTTAGCCACGACAAAACCTAAATTGAAATGACAAAAACTCTACAAACCGGTTATTAATTGGATACATGTATACTCCGTACATTTAGACACGCGCAAAACAGGTTTAGTCAAGTTTCGTGAACTTACTTAGGGATACAAGAAAATGACTTAACAAAATATCTGTTCCAGTTTGTGCAACATGTAAGCTATATATCATTACAATCAATCAGGTATGTTCATTAAGAATGAGTTTTAAAATGCAGTAAAATGATGATTTACAAACATCTCGCAGGACTAATACTTTGCGTTTTTTAAAGGGTTGAGTATACATGTATATACCATTGTGTAGATATTGGATAGAGGAATTCAGTTGTTTAAACATTAGCGTAAAATGCCTCGTGGAAATTCAGTGCTTGTTATCACAATATTATTACACAATACATTTCGAACATCCCTCGTATAAAAACTGGATACACTTGGAACACCCCTCGTATAAAAACTGGATACAATTGGAACATCCCTCGTATAAAAACTGGATACAATTGGAACATCCCTCGTATAAAAACTGGATACAATTGGAACATCCCTCATATAAAAACTGGATACAATTGGAACATCCCTCGTATAAAAACTGGATACAATTGGAACATCCCTCGTATAAAAACTGGATACAATTGGAACATCCCTCGTATAAAAACTGGATACAATTGGAACACCCCTCGTATAAAAACTGGATACAATTGGAACATCCCTCGTATAAAAACTGGATACAATTGGAACATCCCTCGTATAAAAACTGGATACAATTGGAACATCCCTCATATAAAAACTGGATACAATTGGAACATCCCTCGTATAAAAACTGGATACAATTGGAACATCCCTCGTATAAAAACTGGATATAATTGGAACATCCCTCGTATAAAAACTGGATACAATATTGGAATATTCTGGAAGACGAAGTGGCGGGTTATATTTAACAAAACTGGTAACACAGATGCTACATCAGCCCTGCGTTCAGTTACGGCTATCAGACCTATCGTTTCGTAACGTTTCGTAATTTGGTTCCCCTTGTGCAGGCAATGTAATACGGTGGGCCAGGGATACAATACAAAACGTTCGCCACTGATAGCCGTAACTGAACGCAAGGCTGAAGATGCAAGACTTTCACCTACCATTTATATTTGTGTGCTGTGTTCATTTTACCGATGTAATTCTTTACAAGGATGTATATCGTTTCATACATGTTTGTGCTTTTAGCGTGGTGGGTACTTTGCTGGACTTATCTATCCATTTTAGTGGCATGTTATAAATTATTTATACGAGTCTCTAGAGATAAAACACATATATTTAGTTCCCGGTCTCGCCTCAAAGACGATCACGATTATCCAAAGATATTAACCAGCCGATTCGTATCCATGGAGATTGCTTTCACCCGACGCCTGTACATAGAGATCGTTTGCACCGACGTTTCTCCATAGATATTGCTTTCATCCGACATAGAGATTGTTTGCACCCGACGTTTCTCCATAGATATTGCTTTCATCCGACATAGAGATCGTTTGCACCCGACGTTTCTCCATAGATATTGCTTTCATCCGACAAAGAGATTGTTTGCACCCGACGTTTCTCCATAGATATTGCTTTCATCCGACATAGAGATCGTTTGCACCCGACGTTTCTCCATAGATATTGCTTTCATCCGACATAGAGATCGTTTGCACCCGACGTTTCTCCATAGATATTGCTTTCATCCGACATAGTGATTGTTTGCACCCGACGCCTCTGTATACTAGGCTAATATAATACAATGCAGCTGCAATATAAAGGGAGAGTACTTGTCAAAGACCATAACCGTGTAGAGCCTTTATGTGTGTAATAGTTATCTCCCTTACACATAAGCCACTATGGCATTTTTCTTCTTTAATTAAAGCGAATAAGATAACAGTAAGTAACGGTATGGCAATTAAATAAGACATTCATAACACTTGGCTGAACAATAAATTTAAGTATGCAAACTATCTAAAAATGAGAACAAATCTGGGGTTTCTAATAATCCTGCAAGAATAAAAAGTAATGTGAGCTGGCAATTACACTATAATCTAATAGCATCGATCTCTTACATAACCACAAATGTCATTAAGCGCGGTTTGAAGATAGATTCTAGCATGAATTTAGCCTCAATTTCGTAGATTGCATCTTCTATTACCGTCCATTATGTGATAAAGTGATGTCTACAACTTAGACTTGCTTGACAGACAATTTTGTTAAATGCCAAATGTTCTTTTCGTGATGCACAGTAAGGACATGGTTCATTTTCACCCTTCATCAAGTTGTTATATAGGACAAAATCTAACTTTTACGTAACCTTTTTAAACTGAATCAATAACGGATACGAAAACAAAAAAGATTTCAAATCCCTCACGCGCTGAAAACACTTGCCATTCAGACTTATTTCCAATCGCTGAGTGATTCCATCGACTCCAAACTACACTAAGTTATTTCATTGGCAAACATATCGGTCACTGTCAATGCAATGTCCTTTAGTATTGCTTTATCATTCCATTATCATACTGACAGTAATCGCTTAATGCTCTGTGAAAATGTTTAGCTTACTGAAAATACTGAGACCCAAACATCACACCGATATAATGTTAGCACTACAAATGGGTCAAAGCAGCATTTTGAGTAGTCTTATGCCTTTAATCAAAGACTAGTTGACAAATAGTCGTTCAAGGCTGAATTTACGATTTTTTCTCCCGGCCTAGTGGTGATATTTTTGTAGCAATGGAAGATTCCAATATCGACTTTTTCTAGTATTCTACGTCGTCACCAATTTTTTATCTCCTTCTTCGGAGAGCTCTCGGGGTACGATCGATATTCCCACTGTTGTTGTTATTATGGTACACAGCGCACCGTTTTGCAAAACATGACATCTATAATACCTGGTGCTTAAAATCTGAAGCGGAGAAAATAAGGTTTCCACAATAGGTGTTAGCATTGGAAATGCAATAGCGGAATACGATTTTTACATCGCATGATAGGATAATTGAATACAGCTTTGAGCATAGTTGTTTTGTGTCCAATTGGAGACGAATTACCGAGTTTGTTAACTGAATTTATCAGTATAGGAAATAACTTTGTAATTTGGTGGAGTTTTGTTTTTGTTTCTCTCAATTTAAAACAAAGAAAGACTTACATAATTGGATTTCCGGGCTACAATACATTGAGCAGGATTTCAATTATTCGAATTTCGAATATTTCTGCGGTTCCATTTCGGAACAACGCGTGTTGTGGCTGGATTTCTCGAAATGTAAAAAGGGTTTTTTGAAGGTCATCTCGCTCCAAGATTGAACATGGAAACGTATGCTGCCATGGGAAAGGTTTTGATTGTTTTTATGTCATTGTTCGGTGAGTAAACATTATATCTTGTATATTGGTTATGACTTTATATTGTTAGCAAAACAATTACAATTGTTACAATCATGAATCGTGTATTTCAGTCATAAAATTAATCTAATAGTTAAATAATCTAAGGGATGGCATTTAATATAATTCTTATCCACATGGAACGAAATCATAATGTTTGAGATTTACTATGAGAGAGTATGCTTAATTACATGAATAGAATCAGAGTCTTAGTGTAACAACTTAACTGCTATTCTGGAGGGCTTTTTGTTTTGTCTCATAGCGAATGTTATATTTTGTAATGTTTTGTTATTCTCAACACCAGATTATTACTTCAACAATAATTTTAATGCGTCTGAGCTATATTCAGACCGTTTCGTAAATGCATGAAATAATTGCATCGTTTACTGAAAATAAGTGCAGTTATGAGATGAGAATAGCATAAAGACTATACTTTTGTTGAAAACAATGGAAGCAAATGTCATTTTGGTGAAATATTTTATAAAGCGTTTAAAGTGTGGGGACTGCTCTAAATGACGAACTTATATGTGTTGATGGTGACAATAATTATCGGGAATTAAGAAATGTCTTACACGTTCGTGTTAAATTGTTAATCGCAAGTTATTGAACATTTAAATATTACTTAAAACACTCGCAAGTTTATTTCCGAATAGCCATTCCATTTATATTAAATGTATTTGGTGTGACGCATGAAAAGCCTTTTCTAAATCTATTCTTTTCCAAACATTAAAATAAAGAAAATGCATTAAACTGCCGAGGATGAAAATATAAAAAATAGAAAGGACTAAAACCAGCAATGAAATCAGCATTTTCTAAGAATTTCATGCTTTACAGCTAATGATTTTAATGTTTAACACAGTGTCGGCCAATTTGTATCGTAATTGTGTGATTTTCCTCGTTTAGTCCTCTCTCAATGACATTGTAAACGCTCGTTTAGCATGAAATTGCCTCTGAAGTATTCTCACAATTTCCATATCATTATCTGACCGCTCTGTTCCGTGTGTATACTGCTTGACTGATGTGGCCATCCTTAAAAATTGTTTGATTGGCGTACCCCTACCAAGGAAAATTTAGGTGGGTAGGTAGGTGAGTATTTTTTTTCATCATTTTGGTCATACTAGTGTTTACTACTAATACACTGGTGAAAAGTATTCCGCTTAGACCCCCAATTTGTGTTGAGGGGCCATTTTCATGGGTAGGTAGGGTTATGACAAACAAACATTTTTTTCAGTATGGCCTAACTTGGGTTTTTTATCGTATTCGTATTTATTAAAGTTTCGCTCATATTCTGCTGCTTCTATTCAGTAATGTTTAGTTGGGATTTTACACAAGTTTTCAACAGCATTTCACTTATCAGTGTTGCTAGGTTCTGAGTACTAACCTGTTCTTCAGCAAGCAACTGAAAACTTCCCTAACATAAACCAGAAGTGGCAATTGTCGCTGGTTGTTAGTTTAAACTTATGTATTTTACATTGATTGTGAAACAAGTTGTTACATCAATCACTCACGACGTCTGATCCTAGCTACCATCCAGTACTCGCGACACATTTAAGGATGATGAAGTTGGTGCTCAAACCCCGTTCATCGCGGGGCTCGAACTCTCGACCTTCGGATCAAGAGTCAGGCACTCTAAGCATCGACCACTTAGGAGTGGTTGTTATATCTTCAGTCAAATTGTCACGGGAGAATCTACCAAGTTACCTCAGATGGCCAGCCGAGTGATCTGCCGTCTGATCTAATCGAACGGACCTGAAATTATTTCAAATATACAAAAACTATTAAAGGAGAGGATATGATTTGTGCAAACGAACCTTGTTTATTTAGCGCAAAACATTTTCTCCTAGTAGATTATTTAATCATCAAGATTCCATTTATGTTTACATAGATTCGGATATTGATGGTTATTTTGGTCAAGGAAGAAGCATTTTAATTAAGACACATTTATCTTGTTTCTCTAAAGACCATATGCGATATGAATCTTATGTCAATAATGAAGTTTTCTGTTACTCAATAAACCCAAATATTATTTCTAAGTAAGAAGACAGGTAATTGCTCAGATCTGAACAATAAAAGCCAACCAAGTACTTCTGATCGATGAAAACCCACATTTTCTAAATAACATGCAAACTGAATTGCCCTGGGGCGCAGCAGTGTACTCTATAAGATGTTGGCTGCTCACCCCGGGCTTGTGGGTTTGAACCATACATATATCACAATCACACCCTCTTACAAGACAACAGTACTGTTGTTTCAACGAAGTGGAATTGAGAGTAATTAAAATAAGCATAATACTTCTATCAGAAGCGAACTTTTAAGAATTGGCACATTGTTGTTAATGGTCATTCGGCCAAAAATACAAATCGAATCGTTTTAAACAACATTGTGACCTCAATAGCATTATATCTGAATCTAACGACGAGATAGTGAAGCACCTCTGTCAGAGCACTGGTCCCATGCTCAAAATGCTGCTTCAGTCTGATTTTTGATTCCAATTTGAGATCAGGATTAAATGAGGATCTGTTGTTCTAAGCTTGATGCTGAAGATGGACCATGGTGATCATTGATTCTGGTAAATGAGAAAAGTAAACACATCCCTGGGGTATTTAATCTTGCAAGCAAAACCCAAACAGTGTGAGCTGTAAACTATTACTAGCAACAATACACCGAATAAACACGCGAGAGTTTGACGGATAATGTTGCTAACTCGACTGCAATGCCCCATTTTAATCATAGTTTCTAATGAATAAGTAACAACTTGCTGACAGTAATTGTAATCCGAGATTACGCGAGATTGTCTAACTGTGTTATATGTTAAATATCACACTATCAATCTGACGATTCGTTCTGAACATATAAACGTAATGCAAAACATTGAAATTGTTCCATTAAAACATCCAGTGGTTCGATATGCATACAAACATAGGTGTAATGTAGTTTTTACTGTGTTGTTTCACATTTCGTCTACTCGACTCACATATACAGATTTTCAAGTCGCTCAATTCGTAGCGGACCAATAGATTTGCAGGACAAACACTTTAATTTAATCGTGTTAGAAATATGTTCGAATAATGTATACAAAAATGCAGGGAAAAAACAATTTCCAGTATGTTCGATTGAGATCTAGAACCAGCAACACAGTGAACGTAGATTTATGAATGAGAAAGATTGGGTGTGCGTTAACGACTACAGTAATAAGACCACCGATGGGGCCATTGAAAAAAGGCTATGCGACTGTCGAAACTTGCCATAGAAGTAGTTGATCTACCGAACAACTAAAAAACAAAAAGAAAGTTGCATAAACCGATGTCATTTATCATGGAAAATGATCATCATTTGCAAGACTATATTTAACACATGGAATATTATTCTGTCTGAGAAAGGTGGTGGCTAATTATGGCGTCAGGCAATTACTTGACACGCACATACACTGTCGGTGATAATTAATGACGTCATCCCGTGTGATATAATGTTCGTGTCGTAGGACGTTTACTTGGAAACGAAAATTGCTATTATTAGTTTTTTTACAATAAGAGAAAACAATCCCGCTTTGCCAGATTCGAGAAAAATTGGTGTACAAGTTGAATGGTGTATGTTTTAAGAGAAAATTTGCCTTCTTGTTGGATTCAAAGAAAATTACATATAGTGTAATTAGTTGAATGGTAAAAGTTTTCAGAGAAAATTTGTCTTTTCGCTAACGTCATAAATTGTCTGTAAATACGAAATTAGGGTCACGTTCTGATATATAACTTGACATTATACTGTTTAGCGGTCTCCAGAAAGTTCTTCTGCGAAAACATTTTCTCAAACACTGACTATCTTCCGTTGAAAGTTGAATGTTTATTGGTTGTTAACATTGTTCATGTTAGCGTTGTTAAGAGTGTTAGTATGTGTCAATTGTACGTTTGTATGCGTCGTCCCAGTGTTGATATGCGCCATTTAATTGTTCATATACGTCCTGTGAGTGTCGATATGCGTCGTATGTTTGTAATGCGTTGTGTGTGTTATTGTGCGTTTGTAAATCTTTATGTGCACCGATCGTGGTGTTGAATATAAGTGACTATGTACTATGGGCACGTCGTGAATATTATTTGTTCGATGTTCTATAAAGCGATTCGTTTTATGTTCCTTCATACTTATCTCTTAAGTACCCACTCTCCACGTCCCGTCCTCTCTGTATCGCTATACCTTTGTCTTGAAATGGATAACAAACTATTGATACCATTCTTTTGAATCAATGGCAGTGATAAATGATGAGGCAACAGTTCACCCGCAAAAACTGATTACAATACGCATTCCAGTATCGTTCAAAGCAACCTCTGATTTCTAGGGAAATATTAATTGATTTTCTATCGTTTCTTAACGCTTTTGCATTTCGGTGTCAGTTTTCGTTTAAACCATATTCATCATCGGAATGTCAATTTATTCAAATCAGTGGTATCAGCGAAAGCAACAGTGGGTCAATTATGAATTCAATTAATAAGAATCCGACAGTAGAAAGTATATACAAAATATCGTTTTCCACCAGTTCTAGGGAAGGTAGCCATACCAGTGGTATGCTTTTTAATATCATAACTTGTGTCATATTTTAGCATAATGATAGAATATTTATACAAACGCTTTCTTGTGTTGCAATATTGTGATGTATAAAAATTAAGTTTACGTATGATGTTTCGGTCTATATGAAATTGAACCTTTATTTCTAATCGATAGTTGCGTATTATTGCTTAATTAACACGTACTAGTATGCTTACACACATGAGATAGCTGATTGAATTACAAGAGTCAAGAGTTTTAAACCCCAAATATTTTTACTGAGAGAGAATAAGTAGCTACATGGAACGCAACATACATAAGACAGTGCCTCCCAACGCAGACCTGCGGGAAAACAACAATCCATAAAACATAAGACACTTGAGGAGGTTAAAGGGTACATACGTTAAGGAACATAGGCACAGGGAATGGCCTGGCAGACCATAAGGAATAACTAGGAGAATCAAAGTGGACAGTGAATGAGGGGGGTTAATGGACGGAAAAGATCACAGGACAAGTCAAGACAGCTGGCAACTATAGGCCGAAACTGGGCAGGAAATAACATGAACACTATATAAAGTGACAAAATTGCACAGGGGAAAGGAAAATATAAAATACATTCAAAACACAAACAGAAATAATAACCATACAGCGAATTACAGCCTTGGAACTGTCAATAAAATTACTCGGGGTGTAAATCGATTTAAGCCTTTGTATTGCCTTAATTATCTTGTTGCTTTGTCGTGCTGTCCTGTGTCGTCCCACGTTCATCTTTGTTTTAGTTCGTTACTCATGCTGTGTTGTTCAGTTTCCGTGTCCGTATCATTTCAGTCTTGTCTTTGTGCCCCCTTCCTGTGTGTTCCTCCAGGTCCGTTTGGTATTGTTTATATAATTATGAGCGCCGCTGTACGATTTCCAACCTCTTCTTAACGTGACGTCATATCCAGAAAACGTCACATGTGACGTCACCAAGTACCGACAGTAAGCAATATTTGCTCAATATGGCAATATGAAAACGAAGTGACCATATCGAGGGTTCAAGACTATCCTAACTCCTATGTATTTATAAAGGAGTTTGGACAGTCTTGCACTGAACCTCGATATGGAGTAAATATTGTCTCCTGCTTGCAAATTGTGACATCAAAGGTTGCGTTTTCTTGAAATGACGTCACTTACAGAAGAGGTTGTAAATCCCAACACAGCGCTCATATGTGCCTCCCTGCTAGTGTTCCCCTACCTTTTTATTTTGTCTAGATCTGTCTAGGGAAGTTCTGACTTGTGAATACGGGTTTTCCTACTCTGCATTTTTTCACTTCCGCTGGACAGTGTAATGCTTGTTATAACATTCGCATTGTCTGCATAAATATTAATCATAGAATAATATTGCCTTGTAAATCAATTTTACAAATGCCATGTTAGTAAACTACTAGTATATCATTGATATTTTGATTGGACAGTATGGCATTACCACAAATTGTTTTCTATGAGAAGGTAATTTGTATTAACATATATAAAATAATTCATATTCCAGACATACTGCATTGATAATTTGCCAAAATGGATTCCATGCTAGCAAAATCTGCAAGATCTTGGATATTATTTCGTAAATCATTTGAATAACATCGATGGATGAATACGGCACCAGTCTGCCTGCATATAAACAAATATGTTATTACTCCCCTCCACCATGTGGTTACCGTGAACATGTCTATGTCGGCACAGTAACAATGACCGTAGTATTTTGAGTTTGAAATATATATTTTCCTATATCACATGTGAGAGCTGACATTAACGCCTTTATCTAATACCATGGGAGACCGGGGCGGCTAGAAAACCTATGAACTCCTGATTTTAGTGCTTGGGGAAATAATTTTCGCGGATTATGAAACCGTGAAGTGAAGATCGGTATATGTCAGAAACACGTGTTTAATATTATAAGGATGTCCATAAATCACTTAATTCTTCTCCAGACTTTACAGAACGTCAACTATCATTTAAAGCGTACCAACTCTAATTATTTTCCGTCTCGCGTCTGTCACTTGTTGGTAGGTTCTTAACTTGCGAACTAAAGTTTCCAATTTTGGTAAATTTCTTATCCCGATTGATACTACGTAGGTTCAAGTTCGAGTAATGAATTGTAACCCTATCAGTCAGTGAGAGTGATATATATATATATAAACGTCCTGTCTGTCTAAAGCAACGACAATTGAGAGCCGCTGTAAGATTTCCAACCTCTTCTTTAAGTGACATCATTTCCACAAAACGTCACATGTGACGTCTTTATGTACTGACAGTAAGTAATATTTGCCCCATAAGGCAATATGAAAACGAAGTGACCATGTGGAGTAAATACTGTTCCATGCTTGCAAATAGTGACATCACATGTTACGTTTTCTTGAAATGAGTCACTTACAGAAGAGATTGTAAATCCCAAAGCAGCCCTCACTTGCTCTAAATACCGACTGTATACGGGACATTTATGGACCCCCCTAATAGTCGATTAAACTTGGAATGAATATGTCTCTGCTAGTTTAGTTTTAACTGCGTTGACTGTCGGTTCCTTTACGTCAAAGTATTTACCTATAAGTCCCAAAATCCCAATATTTTCCAACTAGTGTCCTCATGTACTCTCATTAGTAGACAATGTACCACTATAGCTCCGTCTAGAAGTCACGAGGTGATTCATATCCTCGTTACTCTTCATGAGTAAATTAAAAATCAATCTAATACTCACAGTTATCGTCCTTTACTATCTCTCTGCAAGTATCTAAGTATCAGACGTTTGACGAAGCTTGAAATGAGTCGTTGTAGACGATCTTCAGTCTCGTGTCAACTATGAAAATGATATTCGAGTCAAAACATGCATTGACTCTGAAATTGGAGATGGTGTAAAGGTGGAACGCGATGATGCAATGTACGGATAAATTTTAGAAATATTCATTTCAAACTCATCAGGGTTCATAATTTTATAATTTTATTTGTTTTGAGTCCACCAAACTTCTAGGCACATCACTACTCACTAGACTAATATAAATGTAAGTTATGAAAACAAATGCAAGTATAGGAGTGCGGATGACAAAGATGAATGCAAGGACACGATGGTAACGAGTGCTATACATAGAGTCTGGTTCTGTCGGAAACCATTGAACATATTAATTATCAAATGATTTGTTAATATAGTTATCGCCAGACCAGGGGCCTTACTCACAAACATTTTAAGACTCAAACTCAGACTTTAAACTTGTAAAAGTTATATTTACCAGCCTCTCATTTTCATGGAATCTAAACGGATGAAATTTTGTCTGAATAATTGTTGATACCCACTCAACACTTATGGTAAACTTTATTAAAATATGTACTGTTACAACAACGTAGGAGCAAGAACAATATTTAACATTTTAAAGTCTAAGTCTGAGTTTCAGGCTTAACAGGTTGGTGAAGCATGGACGAGTCATTTTATAATTTATGAAACAATTAGCGAAAGTGTCGCGGATGTGAGGAAACTGACTCAGATAAGTCCCTGATGTAACGATGTTTGATTGCTTGATGTGACATGACTTTTCCAGCATGTCCCTGGTGCAACAAGCTCTCTCTCATTATGTATGTAACGTGTGCTACAATTTTTCTGTGCAGCGGCATGTGACGATAGTTACTAATGTGCGAGGGAATTCACTGTGCAAGTGTTGTACACAGTAAGTGCAAGTTTTATGAGTGTTACTCATTTCGTGATGCAGACTGGTGATTATTTAGTAATTATTGATCAGTTTGAAAGTATACCCGAGAAAGATGTTCTCGTTAATTAATCATGTCCAACATGTTTGTTCTTGCGTTTGTGAGCGTTTTGTATCACGCCAACCATATATGTCTGTTATAAGGAATAAAACGGTTACTTTTAGTATCGGTGACGAAGTATTTTGAAGTAGATCTAAACCGTATGGGATAATTAAGGAATGAAGTTGGAAAACAAATTTATTTCCTTATTTCGAAGCGCCTTTTCTTTGACTATCTATGAACTACTGTTTTTATGTTTGCAATTCGTTTTTACTGTAGAAAGCCATTTTCACAAATGGCCATTTTCTCATTTTGCAAGATTTGCCTTAAACTGTGTGCCAATCGCTTAAGACAGCTCGTGTGTTTGCAGTGTCATTTTCTTGAAGCTTTTCGAATGTCGCCACCTATTTTTGCTGTACTAAAATCTGTTGCCCACATTAGAGACACATTAAGACAACATTTGCTTGTTTAAGATGCTCGGATTCATGGCAGGTCACAAGATAATCGACCGAATATGTATGAATCATTTGCCGGAGTTGTTTTATTTGTCTGATGTAGAATCAGACAATGCGTGTTGTGCAACATTTAACGATGCTTTTGATGGCATAATCTCGCTTGCTTTGATGTTAAAACTATTTGATATCACGCTTTAATGTCTAAAGTTCCAGCAGTGACGTCATATCTTGAATTCTGCAAACGTCTACAGATATCGTCAGCTGCTTCCGAATCGTCTGTTGTTAAATTTTCTATTCATTTTACTATTTTATTTGCTCAATGGCGAAGGAAATTTCATAAGAAGTATTACAAAATTGCTGAAATAACAAATACGCCAAAAGCTCTGCTAGCTGTCAATGGGCTTAATTTAATATTTCAACTCTGACACCAGCCATTAAACCATGCATTGTGTTCGCAGTTAAATGGGTATTTTCTAGTCCATTTCGGTCCTCAATCAATCTTGTCAGCCAAACTAATTAATTTTATTTTAATCATGTTACTTTTTGTAGAACGTGCATGTGCTTTGGCACTCCTGATGATCACATGACGAGTGTGTGTTGTCATGTTTGGCCTACACGTGTTTAGGGTGCCTTTTGTCTGCATTCAGGTCAAATGAGCAAGAGTTGGGAAAGGCAACTTGTGGATATTGCCCAATAAACACGCCGGATCGTTCATGCAACATTGCAATTTTAGACGGTAACAACCGCAGAAGACGAGAACTAAAATAATGACTGAATTATACGCATCAACCTTAATATATAATGTCAAGATTTGCCAATTGTCTAGAATTAGCTACCATTATGTTGAAACAGTTGAACTGTAGAGCACTTCAGTTTCTAAAATAGCCACAGACGCCATCGCCTGACACGCCACTGCGCATGCGCAAATCTAAATTGTCTTTCATAGTCCGTCATCTTCATCAATTTCATGCGCTACAAATTCTTGTCGTAGTGATTTATCATGCGCCATTATCATTATTACATTTGTATGATGAACTATCAGTCTCCTGAGTTATATGTTAGAATATATAAATATGGTAGCTCGTCCATCGAGTATGCAATAAATGGAATACTGTTTGCATGTTAAGTATATAGCCTCGCATCGCAATCACACGAGTGATCATGTCATCTGTGGGTAAATATTGCCAACAGTACCCAGTTCTCCCTAATTCTAGCCTGGCTGTCAATGGGTACAGTTTGTTGTTCTGCCCATTTAATAAGACGATTATTTTAATAACGTGTTGTTAGCATATCACGGTAAGTATTTGGATATTCAGTACTTCCCTTGGGTCTAATGGTCTTATACATCCTTCAGACCAAGAACATGGAACATCTTCTGAAACAACATTAAGAAGCCATGATACCCATGATAATAGCGTGATCGAAGCCCGTCAAGTCATCGTTTTGCTATTTGCATATCAGTGTTGTGTAAACCAATCAGATCTTACGTTAACCACCAAGGCAATTTCTGTTCAACCGATCAACGTGTGTAACCTTGACACGGATTGGTTAACCTTTCGATAAACGGTACGTTACCTTATCGAAATCTTCTGAATTTCGGTACATTTACCGAAATCCAATTTGGATATGGATGACCAGCAATCGTAACATCTCGGCATTTCTTCATGTTGCACAACTAATCTTTACATTCAAATTGCGCCGAGCATCTTTTTTCAATATATTTCTTGTTAGTGTTCAAATGTGTTAAAATACTCATTCCGAAAATGGTTTAATTTTCTTGACAATAAATAAGCATCCGTCGAGATGGATTATACACACACTCTGGTAATTGTGAAAATTGATTCGCTGCATGAACAGGTCAACAAAACAACACTATAGTTTATTGCAATACCAAGAATCTCTCAGCGCCAATCACAGAATAATCGGACTACATGGCAAAAACCTCCAAACCTTCTTGATGAAAACATGAACTTCTCTCTGATCTCTCCAAAACTGTTGAGCATGGAAACATCATTATAGTCCATCAATCATGTTGGTTTTGTTTACGACGTGATGGAAAAAGTATTACATTCATTATATTTCCACAAATCATGCATTGAAAGACTCTCTGGGATTTCTATTACGCTGAAATGATTACAATATGATTCTTCACCCTTCACTGGCAACAACATTTTTGAATAACAGGAAATGTACAGTTTTACTCAAAAGTTATGGAGTGCAGTCAGTTTCAAAGGAAAATTGCCTAGGCTGGCGCTAGTTTTCAACGTTTGGTAACCAGATTTAATGAAGAAGTAATTGGTAGTTTTTTAGTTGATAGATGGGAGTTTGAATAATCATCGGCTTTTTTGGCTACCCACCGGTGCAAGTCTTAATTGTTATTCGCAATATAGCTATGTACTTATATTACGCTTTTGAAGAAAGGAAACGGTTTTTGGAGGTTTTTAATTAGAAAGTGTCCACGTATTATACAACATCCTGTATATGTCTATGTCACTCACTAACAACTATCATGTTTGTATATATAAATATATGATGTTATGTTTTGTGTGTATGAGCCGGAGGCCTTTATACAATAAAACTTTGAATTGAATTGAATTGAATTGCAGTCACTTCACACGATACTATCTTAAGTCACTAGAAATTGTTCAGTGTGTGCATCTCTACACATCTGGATACGGTGCTTGTAATCACGGTGCTTAATGACCGACAGACATACGTGAAGTCAGCTGTCGCAGTCGATGGTGACGTGATATGGTGTCCGCCAGATCGTATCTCTCTGAAATATCTCTATGCTCTTGTATATGGTTATTTTATTCATCTGGCATTCAAATTATGGCTATAGTTAGCCAATGGTATCCATAATGACGGTGCTATTCAATTTCAACGTTATATTGTATCATACATATATTGCAATGACATTCAATGATGCAATTAATTGATTGCGACTGCGTACAGTCATTTATAACTTTGTGAATCATGGACAAATAAATACCATTTTCTGACATGCACATTTTATGACGTCTACTAAATAAACCCGAGACAAACAGAAATTGTGTACTTATTTTAATTCATTATCGTTATAGTGACATGATCAAACAGAATTTCGTATCACGTATTACACATTAGCATGTCAGATAACACTTATTATTCCATGGATGTGTTTGCTCTATTCCCAATGTGTACTGAATAGATGCACTCAGACGATTCGTTGTCGTCCTGCTGTAAAATATTGTCTCTAATGAATGAAAGTGCCAAAGGTGTGCGTCATTGGTCATACAACATATATTCGTCTGCAGCCATTAATGACGTCTGAATCAACTGACATATTAGATTATATTCTTGGAATTCTTGGATTGTTTCAATATTTCCATACGGTTGGGGTATAAAATGAATGATGAAATTGAGCATGAAATGTCACATACAAAGGGCACAGCCACCCCAAAAGCACAAGGCGACATGGAGTATGCATACATGCAAACAATTACAAAAGCAAAGGGGATAGGGAATAGGCATACATGCAAACAATTACAAAATCAAAGGGGATATGGAGTATGCATACATGCAAACAATTACAAAATCAAAGGGGATATGGAGTATGCATCCATGCAAACAATTACAAAATCAAAGGGGATAGGGAATAGGCATACATGCAAACAATTACAAAATCAAAGGGGATAGGATATAGGCATACATGCAAACAATTACAAAATCAAAGGGGATATGGAGTATGCATCCATGCAAATAATTACAAAAGCAAAGGGGACATGGAGTATGCATCCATGCAAACAATTACAAAAGCAAAGGGGACATGGAGTATGCATCCATGCAAACAATTACAAAAGCAAAGGGGATATGGAGTATGCATCCATGCAAACAATAACAAAAGCAAAGGGGATATGGAGTATGCATCCATGCAAACAATAACAAAAGCACAAGGGGATATGGAGTATGCATCCATGCAAACAATTACAAAAGCAAAGGGGATATGGAGTATGCATACATGCAAACAATAACAAAAGCACAAGGGGATATGGAGTATGCATCCATGCAAACAATTAAAAAAGCAAAGGGGACATGGAGTATGCATCCATGCAAACAATTACAAAAGCAAAGGGGATACAAGAAGGGTGAAAATAAGAGTACCGCTTTGAATGATCAGTGCAAAAATGTATTGCGTAGTGTGGGGTATAGGGGAGAGGGGGTGGGGGTATTCTTACGGTTGACGACTTATTGAAAGTTTTTACCAAATTCATGAGTTGTTTTTTAAAGTTCATTAATGTTTCTCTCTACAATGATCTAGCATGTAACTAATTCTAAGTTGGAGCATTATTATAAGATCAAAGCATTTAACTTTGTTACTTACAATGTTTCCTGGTACAATGATAAAATAGTTGTACAATATAATAAAATACAGAAAAAGTCTTTATATTACTAGGATGCGGTAAAGCTCTTCTTAGCTCTCCTGGTTTGATCAGTGCATTGAACACTTGCCTGCCAATTTGGAAACCGTTAGTGATACTCCTACGTAGGCTTATGTTCTCCTTGACTATTTAACTGAAAATAATACATCTGAAGATACTTGCCTTCCAAATCTGCTTTATGTGGGAAGTGTCATTTCACAGGCAACAGCCAGATCATCGTCGCCTTATTTCCAGAACCCCGATCTCAATTTTTGGCGGTTTTGAGTATTTGGTATTTAACAGCTCTTCTACAATGGCGAGGTTCATGTCATGATGCATCTGAAGTCAGTACTATATAAACGCAATCAGGGCATATATAGTGGAGTATTAAATACAATAACTACATATGTACTACTTAATATATCGGCCTATTATTGATGCTACTGAACTTCAATGAACCAGGAATCATGATTGAATTAGTTTCGGTTTGCTGATACCTTAATTAGGACAAAATGCATTCATGACAATGAATGGATGTCAGATTTATTTCCGATATATATGGAATGAGTTGCAGTGGATTAGTTAATTAAATGACCTGATATACACAGGGGAATAGTAATTCGTGCGTTGATTGCTCCAGTTATTGAAATAGAGCAGTATTCTCTAGAACGGAGTCGTAGAACATTTCTTTCCTTTAACAATGGTTCAGAAAATAATAGCACGGCACATCGTCAATACGAATCACGATTAGGAACACTAACAACGTAATGAAAAGCCCAATGATCTGATTGAAACAAGGCTTACATTCCCGGAGCACAATTTGCTATTACTGAAAATTGCAGTAGAATGTATTGATGGGTGCAAAAGGTAGCTTATATTTTTATACTAATGTGTAAACAAAATATAACTCTTTACAATTAGACGCAGATATTATTTTATATTTACAATAGAACAAAACTAACTGTGTGACGATGCCAGGAACCCTGCTTACATTCTGATGCTGCAAGGAAATACTGCTGACATTCCGAAGCTGCAAGTAAATAAGGCCGACATTCTGACGATGCAAGGAAACACGGCTTACATTCTGATGCTGCAAGGAAATACTGCTGACATTCCGAAGCTGCAAGTAAATAAGGCCGACATTCTGACGATGCAAGGAAACACGGCTTACATTCTGACGCTGCAAGGAAATACTGCTGACATTCCGAAGCTGCAAGTAAATAAGGCCGACATTCTGACGATGCAAGGAAACACGGCTTACATTCTGACGCTGCAAATCACTTCTGACATTCTGACGCTGCAATGTAACACTTCTGACATTCTGACGCTGAAATGTAACACTTCTGACATTCTGACGCTGCAATGTAACACTTCTGACATTCTGACGCTGCAATGTAACACTACTGACATTTTGACGCTGCAATGTAACACTACTGACATTCTGACGCTGCAATGTAACACTACTGACATTCTGACGCTGCAATGTAACACTACTGACATTCTGACGCTGCAATGTAACACTTCTGACATTCTGACGCTGCAATGTAACACTACTGACATTCTGTCGCTGCAATGTAACACTACTGACATTCTGTCGCTGCAATGTAACACTACTGACATTCTGTCGCTGCAATGTAACACTACTGACATGCTGACATTCTGATATTGTATGGAACCACTACTGACATTCTGATATTGTATGAAACCACTGCTGACATTCTGATATTGTATGGAACCACTGCTGACATTCTGATATTATATGAAAACACTAACATTCTGATATTGTATGAAACCACTGCTGACATTCTGACGTTGAAATGGCATTGCAAGGAAACAATTTAAAGAAATAATCGGAATTTTGTGTGTTTGCTGTTTACATTTATATTTGAGAAGAAACTCAGTACACATTCGAGTTTGAATACAACGCTGCTTACAACTCGATGTTAACAAAACAAAATGTAACATTGACAACATGGCATAAATAAGCGACCGCAAATATTCATCAATGTTGCATCAGAAATATACGGTACGTTTGATTTTAGGCTGGATAAGATGAATAATTTATAGCGCTGTGGGTTTATACTATTGATTTCTTGCTACACTCATGAGTAATAGTAAATATTTCAATAAACTTAAAAGCAGTTAAAATGAAACACTGAACATTCGCGGTTATAAGCTCCGTGAAATTGAAGAAAAATGCGGTACGAAGCAGATGACATATTTGCTGCTAATAGGAGTGACTTCCGACAGATTAAATATATATTCTCATTGTGCGTTCTATAAAACGTTAAACAAACAATTATTAAAATGAAAGTGACGCAGCACAGTTACATTGCGTTTTTATCAAGGGGCTCAGAATCAGAGCCACGTGCTATAGTAGGCGAAATCCGCGGACAATCTCGTCGGATGATTCATCCCTAGTCTGTAATTCTGAACCGCCAAAGTCTACATAATCCTCAAGAAAGTAGTCATTGTCTAACAAAAATAGCGGTAAGCATTTGCGATATCAGCTAGTTATAACATAGCTACGGTCAGCTATTTCATTCAATCCACATAGCATCGGAAATAGTGGTCAACTAATATGACGTCACTAGTGACATCACTAAGGTAATTTAAAATCGCGTTCAGATGACCGATCGATAGGATATCAATTTGAAATTACCACTGGGGGTAGCATGAATGTGATTTCAAGCTCCGATTACGATTTTCGATGAATCCTCATTTTCCATATTTAAGTTTTTTTGGACATTTTTCCATGAATTCTACACTGGTTTGTATCGCAGTCCATGTTGCTTTATTGCACACCTATTTGAACTACGTGGCGCAGCTAACACTACATGTATGATAAAACGCTAATTTGAAAATACTGGATAGTTTTACTTTCCATTAGCGGGATATCAGTTAATTCTAAATTGTATTACACAACTTATTGGACAAACGTGATTTAGCAACGACACAAGTCTGATTTGCAAATTGAAAAACTTGGGGGGAAATAAGGAACTACGGTCGTTTGGGAATTGTTAATTTGTTTTACACCTTGTGTCGATCGATTTGTTGCCTTGTTTCGGTCATTATCAAATAAACATCGCTGATGTAAAAATGTTCCATGAAATATAAATAGAATTTGACGCTTACATCTACCGGAGTAGAAAGTCAATGATGTTATATCAACATTATGTGGGAAACAATTACCAGCAATTAAGTTTGTGCATCAGGGTGTGCAACAATTAGCTTAGTTCGAGTTTTATCAGTAATAGTTTGACGCTGAGCCATTTTGCAGACCGTTTCGTGGAAAACGAACCCAGATTTTCTTAGTAATGTTCTTAGTGACTGTTATATAATTAAGGTCCAATAGACATTCGTGTGTCTCGTGTAACGGTAATTCAATGTAATGGCAAGTATGTAGGTAGTGTTTGGTTGCAAACGCATTGTCCATACCGATGTAGATAAATATAGAGTATACATACATTTACAGACCATGCTGAATACCAATAATTGCTAACATAAATGCACAATACACACAAGCACTTGCGGGCAAACTTGGCTTGGCACACAACCATATAAATAACATTACATCAAATTCAAAGAATATGTCTAAACTTGCATAAGCTGAAATAGAAGTTTCCGCCTTGTTATTATCAACATGCTAAACTTATAAACAGGGTTAAGGCCAATGGTTGGGCAATTAAAATGTAAGAAAGACTCGTATTAGGTTGAAGTAATATTGGATAAGTTTTGTTATAATGGGTAATCAGTCGAGGGAAAGTCACGATTCAATGACCAAATATTGAATACTTCTTCTCTTCATTCATTGATCTTTGGTTTTCGTCTGCCTTGGGTGTTTTCTACATGTCATCATCATTATGTTTTCTACTTGATTACAATCATATCACACATCAACAATGAACTGCTTTTCCCATCCAGTTGTATATAACTTCCATTTATCTTCCATGTCTATCAATTATCTTTCCCTGTCTATCAATTATCTTTCCCTGTCTATCAATTATCTTTCCCTGTCTATCAATTATCTTTCCCTGTCTATCAATTATCTTTCCGCTTTTTTTGATAGTCCTTCAGCAAGTCCCGTGTTGTGGGAGCAGATTTTGATGAATGGATGTCGGCAGCGTGCTGTGTTTGAATTCAGAGGATTTTTCATAAGTCGTGACATTTTCGCAGTATTGATCAATAAACAATGACCAGCGGAGACGCTGTGAGCCACACGAGATTGTCACGAGTTCTCTCCCTTGCAGTATATTTAAGAAAAATGGCGTTTTGAGAAATTACCGCCCACACTTCACTCTCCATCCCCTCTCCCTCCCCTCTCTCTTTCCCCCCTCTCTCTCACCCTTCTCCCTCGCCTATCCCCTCTCTCTCTCTCACAACCTCCCTCGCATATCCCCTCTCTCTCACAACCTCCCTCGCCTATCCCCTCTCTCTCACCACCTCCCTCGCCTATCCCCTCTCTCTCTCACCTTCTCCCTCGCCTATCCCCTCTCTCTCTATCAAATATTGCATAAAACAAAAAATAACTCTCTAGAATTGGAAATCACATTTAAATACTCCCGCATTTATATCACCATGGCAATGTTTGCACGTATTGCATTACGCTAATTAACTCTGTGTATAATATTACCGGGTGAAAGATTGAAAAGTGTGTTTGTGACAAATCCATTGTTTCAGCGCAAAATTATGTAACATTCGATTAGAAATATTGATTTGTACACTACATCTCCATGGCGACCGCTTCAAAAGTGGTGGTACGATATGCAGACGACCTCTTAGGAGCAACTTATTTATGCTTATCGATGCGTTTCCTGCCTTTTTTTCTTATTCAGTTATATTTAATGATAGATAATGATAGTCGCTGATTCTGTTGTTTCCCGGTTTTTTCCGCGTATAGATTCAAAGCCAATATGGCATATCAAATTATGCTTGTACAGGTCGAGATCAAAATGTGTTTTCGCTGAGGTGTAACTTTTTCTTGTATTAACTGCAATACACTACCACCATGATACAATGTATTTATTTACATACACAATTTAAGTTTATCGCCTTCATAATATAATACGCCTATCAAAAACAAAATGGCAAAAAACACGTGACATGAGACAAACGCAAATTGCGTGAGTATATTAATATACATTGTATATGACAATAGATTTGTATTGCGCATATATATGTAAAAGTGTCTCGCATAGTTCTGCACAGAACGGCCATTTAGATACATGTTATATTTGAGAACTTGTGATATGTAACTGTTTAATAAATGTATATGGAAGAGACGTATATAAAGAACAAATATATAATTATATAAATTGATAGGGATCAAACATGACAGTTTAATAACGGTATCATTAACATCTAACGACATGTGAGAAATATATATATATATACAGTAAAACCTCAATAATACGACCACCCGTGGGACCCAATGTAAACTGGTCTTAACATTGAGGTGGTCTTAATATTGAGGTTCAATAAAGAGCAGAACAGTCAAAATGGACTTGAAAACTGTGTTCTTATTATTGAGGTGGTCTTATTATTGAGGTTTTACTGTATATACATAATGCCAAGCTGCGAGAGTATACAACACAATGTTTGGATTTTGTGCAAATTAGTAAAAGTATTTTGGTGAACAGTTTATTCTAATGTGTCTGTACTAAGGACATATCAATGACACTGATGCTTGTATCAGCTGGTTGTTTCACATCATCGTTAAGTGTTAGCTTTGTCCCAATGTGTCTATTAATATTTTCCAACATTTCAACCGTTCGATCGAAGTCAAAATAAAATATCTATTTCTCATTTTACATTAAATAGACTTATACTTCACCATTAAATTATAGGAATCTGTGAAACATTCGTTTTGTCTATCAAACTGATTGTCTAAAGTCAGCAGTAATGTCGGTATCTTATTACTGTAAACGAGTGTTAAACCCCAAATTAAGTTGTCTTGAAAAAATCTAAACGTAGACACTTGTATATCAAGAACAATATTAAACGCTCGCTTTTCAGCTTTCAAACATTTCTGTAGTTTATGTACTAAATATGGATTTCCCAGAAATAAACGGTGCTCTCTTCCTTGTATTTTATCAGTACTGTCGTGAGATTTACTTTCTCAGAACACGCTAAACCCTAATTAAAAAGGACTGATTGACGTTCCTGAAAATGATAATTGGTCTTTATCTGAAGATGGTTAAATGAAGATTGTGGCAGAAATAAAGACTAATTTGCAAAACCTAATTTCTTCCTGGATTTTAAAAGCCTCTTTCATGTAATACAATATCAACTCATAATCATAACAATATTTATACGAAATGTATTTTTTGGACTATATTGTAGGTTTTCTGCTAATACTGCCGGATCACATAAACCGTCAGTGATGCTGTTTCTCCAGAGAATTGTATATTGCATACATATCCCAATATTCTCTATCGAACATTTTGTGCACGTACTTCACCGAGAGGTTCCGATTGTTGGAGTCTAGGGAAGGGGAATAACTCGATATAAGTTAACAGTATATTTTTATCATGCTTTCTCTTTTTTCAGGATTCGTTTCGGCGTTGAAATGTTTAAAATGTGAGTGGTCGATACAGAATAGTACGGTTGATGATATGTGTTTGGGAGCACCTTACAAAGTTGCATCTGTTGAATGCCAGGGGAACTCACCCGGCGAACTTTTTTTGTGCCAGGTAAGTGAGTTTGACCCATTAAACTATAATTGACAATGGTGCACTTAGTAGACGCTGATGCGTCCATTAAGCGGCTATTCATTCATTAAACTATACTGGTTCCATTATAGAGTAATACACCCATTAAACAAAAACAATGGCTCCATTTAACGGCAATACACCCATTACACAACAATAGACCCATTCGACGGTAATACAACCATTAAACAAAAAACAATGGCTCCATTTAGCGGCAATACACCCATTACATAACAATGGACCCATTCGACGGTAATACAACCATTAAACAAACATGGCTCCATTTAACGGCAATACACCCATTACATAACAATGGACCCATTCGACGGTAATACAACCATTAAACAAACATGGCTCCATTTAACGGCAATACACCCATTACATAACAATGGACCCATTCGACGGTAATACAACCATTAAACAAGCATGGCTCCATTTAACGGTAATACACCCATTACACAACAATGGACCCATTCAACCGTGGTAATACACCCCTAAATGATATGAAACCATTAAACGACAATAAAACCATTAAACGACAATGAAACCATTAAACGACAATGAAACCATTAAACGACAATGAAACCATTAAACGACAATGAAACCATTAAACGACAATGAAACCATTAAACGACAATGAAACCATTAAACGATTATGAATCCATTAAACGACAATGAAACCATTAAACGACAATGAAACCATTAAACGACAATGAAACCATTAAACGACAATGAAACCATTAAACGACAATGAAACCATTAAACGACAATGAAACCATTAAACGACAATGAAACCATTAAACGACAATGAAACCATTAAACGACAATGAAACCATTAAACGACAATGAAACCATTAAACGATTATGAACCCATTAAACGATAATGCACATTTTAAAAGTCTTACAATTAACCCAGTAAACGAAAGGAAGTCTTAATTGATAATGTACCCGTTAAACGATACGGAACCCATCTAATTAATGTATATATTAAAGATTGACTTGATGTGTCAGTGAATGAACTGTATTGGGAGACATGAAACGGGTGTTCCCAATAAGATTACGTTCCATGTTGAAGAATGAAGAGCATTTAAAGACAATGCCCTCTTACAAGATAATCGAAAACCCATTAAAATACAAACTTCTCTTAACTTGACTAGGCAAATGCATAAATAATAAAAATAGGATCTGTGTTATGTATGGATAAGCATCGCAAGATAAGAACATTATTTATGATACGAAATTATTGGAGTCATTTCGTTTTCAATATATCCGCTAAATGATTAAACATAAGTTTGTTCATAAACTTTTTCGGCGTAGCCGTACTATACGGCTTTTTTCGGCGCAGTCGTATTAACATAGCTTTGCTATTTGCACATCAGTGTTGTGTTAACCAATCAAATCTTACGTTAACCACTAAACTAAATTCTCTTCAACCGAACAACGTTTGTAACATTGACATGGATTGGTTAACCTTTCGACAAGGGGTACGTTACCTTACCGATATCTACTGAATTTCGGTGAATTTACCGAAATCCATTTTGGATCTGGAGTGACCAGCAATCGAAACATCTCGGCAATGTTTATGTTGCACAACAAATCTTAACCTTCAAATTGCGCCGACCATCTTTTTTCAAGATATTTCTTGTTTACAAGTAATATTCAGTAATTAAAGTATGGAAGCCCTTAGTCCCATAGGATAGCATGCAAAATGACATGTGTAGTATTAAGGTTGACTAAGCGACTCGGTTATGAAAATGGAAATCGTTTGTTATTCATTTGTGTTAAAAGTTGCTGTTCGTACGTATAAAAACAACAAAATTTAGTATCACAAACAACGTTTTCTAAAACATTACAAATATATTGGTTTGAGCCGTTGTGTCAATTGTCTTCACGTATTCAGTCTAGGTGACCGAATTCTGTAAATAATGTATGTAAACTACACGTATGACATTTTATCAGCAGTGTTTGATTTTAGAAATAAATTAAAGAAAATAAAAGTAGTTTTTTTCTAATTTTCAGACTAAAGCTATCTTCTCTGACAAATCAGGTGTGAAGAATCTGGAACGCATAGAGCGGACATGTGGACCCAAACACGCGGACTGCGACAACAAATGCGCAGAGAAAACCGAGACATGTTGGCAATGTTGCAAGGATACCAGCAACTGTAATGGATTTCCGCTACGTGTGAACGTCGTACTAACCAGCTCGGCCAGTCGTGCTAACGTTTTATTCAAAACTCTTGTTGTTATCTTCGTGTTTCTTCGCACAATATAATCAAGCTACTCAGGTTTACAACGCATATTTGTTGTTGTTATAGTTGTTGTTGTTGTTGTTTGTCATTCCTATGGAGTTCCTATGGAATGATTTGTTGAATATTGTTATCAATCGTTGTTTGCTATATTTGTAAACTTTGCATACGTTTTTGGATTCAAATTGAAATTCTTACTCTATAATGAAGTAAAAGAGTATTTTCGTATTGATCATCATTTCAGCATAGCAAACCTTTTCACAGAAACTGTCATTGTTTGTTTATTCAGCGGCATCACTCTAGCGCTCTGATTACATATGTTGACAAGGGAGGTAACTTTGGCGAGATTTGTATTGGAAAGTGTGGAATGCTCATGCCTGCCTTGCGTTCAGTTACAGCTAACGCAAAACGCTCGAAGTTAACGTCACAAATAATTGTATTGAACGCCTCGTTTTTATTCTGGTTCCCTGCCTCAAAAACAGTAAAGGCAGGAAACCAGCCTAGCATTCATTTGGCAATTTGGTTCCCTGTGTGCAGTCATTGTGATACGGTGGGGCAGGGATACAAAGTGACTGTTAGCCGTAACTGAACGCAGTGATAGGCTCAAATATTCGCGTGCTAGCCAGTGATATGAAACGTTTTTCGCTAACACGCCGGTCAATAGCAATACTCGCCGACTGTTTCGCAACGTTTTGGAACGATAGCCGTAACTGAACGCAAGGCTGGTTGGAAGAGCTCCATTCGTTCGGTTCCATTCGTAACTGCTCGGCGGTATCCGGCAAAGCTCGGAATACAGACAGGCCATTTATGTTAATAATCGCCGAGATGTTCCGAGTGAACCGGTTCTCCTTTGGTTTGTTTTTCTTTGTTGACCGAACGATCAAATTGCATGAAACTAAAAGGGAAAAATAATGTAGTGGTGTTTGTAAGTGTAATACTTTAATATGATATGTTTTATATGACATTAAAGAGGACTGTTTTAAATTGAATCACACAACAGAACGAATGACTATGTTTTTAAAGACGTTCCTTCAGTTGTGACAGTAATGCCCTGTATGAAAAGTGATTCGGTCATTAATTTTAATGAAGGTGTAATTGTAAACCACAAAGTTACTATCTTAACTAATTCCTTGAAAAGTCAACGTATATTGATTTCACATGTATTACATAACAACTGATGGAAATTTAGTTATTTTACATATTTTACAAGTAAATTTATCTTGGAATTTTATAATTATTTTATATGTTGTCAGCGTTGGACTTTATTGTTGTTGTGACTGAAATGTATATATTGTTTCTATAATCATACAATCTGAACATTTCTGTAGTTTTGATCGGTTTCAGAAATAAAACATAAAATCAAATATGCATTGTTACATATTCACCGGTTGTACGTTTTTATATTACGAGAAATATAATCGTGATAAATCCCCAAAAAGATATACATGTAATGTATTATAATCACATTCAAGTCACTGCATGTTTCATGATATTGTCCTTCGTCTGTACATTTATTGGAACAATCTGCACATACAGTGCCTTTGACCATTAACAAAATAAACATAAATATCAGATGTCCAGGACATTTAATACAGTCAAGCCTCAATAATAAGACCACCCTTGGGACTTTGAAAACTGGTATTCTTATTGAGGTGGTCCTTATTTTGAGGTTGGATAAAGAGCAAAACAGTGATAAATGACTTAAAATGTGGTCTTAATTGTGAGGTGGTCCTATTCTTGAGTTGGTCTTTAAGTGAGGTTTTACTGAATATATGTTACAAATATATAGCAAACATGAAATAAATGCACACTCAGATCAGAAGAATGCTATTCGTATATTAGATATAATATAAGCAGCAATGAAGTTCTCTTACGGTCACTTAATGTTACACACTAGTAAATATATATAATTAAGACATGTACAAGAGAAGGTAATTTATGAAAAGGAAATCTTAATATAGAGCAATTAATGAAAGTCAATATTATATTAATTGCATAATAATCTGATTAAGTAGAGTTTACAATAACTGTGCTGTTTTTGTTAGACATAATATGATAACATTTATTCAACGAAGGGCATGAGGGATGTTTTACACTGATGACGTCCTAGAATCGAACCTAGAGCTAGCACTGACGTCAACATTCGAAACGAGTCCGCGGCGAATACATTTCTGGAGTCGAATAACGAGCTAGCTCGTACACGTTTATTCGAGTTTTCTAAATATTTGAGAATGCATATCTAGTACCTCACCTAGATCTGGCTTCCCTTTAATATCAGGGGAAGTCACTCTAAAACTTTAAGTATGTATGTATTACTGTGTTTATGAGGTCGCCCGTTTTTTATAATGCACTTTATGGTATTTTGGTCGACCCGGTATGACCCCCGCACACCATAAATATACTTTTTTGAAACCGAAGGGGGGAATTTACCTGCAAGTAGAGCAGTATAGGTCAAACAGACAATTTTTGAAGCCAAATACGGTCACTGCACAGTGCCAATGAGACCCATCGTACAGTTAACATTTTCCTGGCATCTACTCAGTACTTTCCTGGTTACATGCCAGTACTATGTTAGGTGGGAAACACTGAAAAGCATTTCTGTTTTATCCGGCGAGACGAATGATCGAACCCACGACCTTCGGATTCGTAGTCAGCAGCGTTAACCACTGAGCCACAACTTTAACAAATAAGTAGGTCCCTTTATAATCAGGGGATGTCACTCTAAAAAACTTTTAAAAAATAAGTCGGTAAGAGTGACTTCCTTTTATTACCAGAGGATTTCACTCTCAAAACCTAAAAAAATAAGTCGGTGAGTGTGACTTCCCTTTATAATCAGGGGAGGTCACTAAAATAATTAAGTGTAAGTCGGTAAGAGTGATTTCCCTTTATAGTTAGGGGAGTTCACTCTAAAAAAACTTGATACGTGAACAAATACCCAAACCACATCTTTACGATTGCTTAATAACTTGAGAACGGCTTTCACAGAAATAGATCTGACGATATTCAGGTGTATTTCTATGTCAAATAAATTCTAATTAGCATTAAATTCAATAGCGTTTCTGAGAAAATTGTTGTTTGAATTAAACAACTTGGTTTTTGATATTGCGTTAAAATCGATAGTTTAATGAAATAGATATTAGCAAAAGTATAATATCTAAGTTCATGATTTTACGTCTTTATATTAAATGTTTGTGCCCCGGGGACACACGCAAACTACACAAAACGTTACTCTCACCAAAGACCTAAATAAAGTCTTTGCTCTCACCTATAACAATACACGTAACAGAAACGTAATGGAAATATATTTCAGTACTGTCCTACTGTTTTCAAGCTGTCGTTATTTTGGCGTATTTTCAATGGCAAATATCCTCCCCAAATTAAATGGGCGCTAAAGTCAATGTCAAAAGAACAAAAGACAAATAAACAAGAAATATCTTTTACAAAAGATAAACGGCGTAGATAGAATGATATATAACATTAAATAATGTTTTTGCAACATGTTTAAAAATAAATCCTTATAAAACATTTACTCGGATCTATATAATTATACTTATATATGTTTATATTATAATATACATGTACAAAGTAATTATTTGTCAATATATTGATTCGCATGGGCTTATTGGATTTTTAAGATAGGGCCATCCCTGAAAACAACCGATGTTTCATAAGCGGAACCCCATCGACAATTGTTCAATGAGTCACTTGGTTCATCATATTCTAGAAATGAAATAAAATCCTGCAGTGATGTGCCAAACTGAATGTGTCGCCAATATTTTCGAGGGATTGGTTGAGGTACCGCAAACCTTTTCAGGGAAGGCCTCAAGTACAAGTAAATTGAAAGTTGACAAACTAGTATTGTGGTTCACAGTGTGATTACTGTCCATTTGACAGCGAGGCAACCACATTGACTTGATAATGTATAGTACACAGTAAAACATCAATAATAAGACCACCTTTGGTACCCTTGAAAACTGGTCTTATTATTGAGGTGGTCTTATCATTGATGCAGTCTTTAGGTGAGGTTTTACTGTACTTTAAGTACGTGTATAAAGGAACTTGAACACAATCTGTATTTTGCATTTTTTATTTGTATTTTCACTATATCTTTATTTCCGTACATACAACAAACAAGTATTACATTGTCTGTGAATAGACTTCTTTTTGTTGATTCGTGGTAACTGAAAAAACAATAATACTCATTATAGATATACATGTATTTGTTAAATTTAAAAGAACTAAACACTTGTTGAACTAAGAACCTTAATTTTTAATAAAAACACTTGAATGACTGATGATATTCGTATTGTACTGTTAAACCATGTAACATATTGTATGTAAAAACGTAAATGTGAGATGCCTACCATGGGTTACACCAGGGGCGTAGCTTAGCTGAAATTGATGTGTAGGTCTAGCTTTTGGTCCCCCGGAAAAAATGTTTGTAGCAAGATCGTCAGAGATGCGTTTTTGTTTATTTTTTTCGTTCCAGTAAATATGCTTACAAAAACATCAAAAACATACATTAAATATCTTATTGCAGTTTTGGCTATTATATTTTACTTTATGTAAGCCGCGGTATACTCGGCCTATAGGAAGCTACGACCTTGTACACTAACTTTTTTAATATTAATAAAACTCGAACAATCTATATTGTGATTTACGATATAATACTCACGTTGTATGAACGATTGTTCCCCTCCGCCGTGGAAGCCGTACTTTAGTAATCTACACGAGATTCGGACCTGCCACCGAAGAGTCCACCGGAACCACCGAGCAGTCCACCGGAACCACCGAGGAGTCCACCGGTACTACCAATCAGAACGTTGATGATCATCATGAAAACCATAACTGAAATAAAAACAATGGTATTCACAAATAAAGAAAAACATGAATTTTGTATCAAGCGAATTAAGGAGATTTTTATAAAGTTTTAAGTATTTGGTTAGCCTTAAAGTATGTGTATCTAACTGTTTTGGTATTTAAGGCCTCATTTTAAGGGAAAAATCACCCAGACGTTTTCAGCCTATAATATTTGCATACTGTTACATAATACATACACACTAAACACGGTTGGCTTTTTGTTCGAACTGGTATTGTTCTAACATTGCTAGACGAATGTAGGCTATATATTGACATATCACTTTTATACTATGTTAGCCCATTCGTTGGAACATAGGCCGAGGCGCCAAAAATTGGTTTTCAAGTGAGACACATTTCCTTTATGTAACATTCTTAAAGATACTAAAAGAACCGGTAATTGTAATGAAATATTCACTTACCGAAGATGATGAGTTCAAAGATGCCTCCAAGTCCACCCATGGCCCCACCACTAGCTGCTCCGCCCCCAAATCCTGCACCGGACATATAAGGGGCGTATCCATAGCTCATAGATGTCATGTATGGGTGAGAATGTTTCATGGGATATGTGAAGGTTCCGAGTGCCAGACCAATGCAGGATGCCAGACACACAATGACGATAGATGCGAGTTTGTTCATTTCTGAAACAGTGAAGCGATCATATTATTTAATCTACTTTGTTATTATGTTATTAGGCTTCTACATAAACTGCAAAGACCTATTTTTAAATTCCAGTGAGGAAAAATTATATGTCGAAATGGTTAATTCAATTCAATTCAATAAATTTTATTTTAAGTCGGCAAGACATTATAACAAATAACATAAGCTCAGATGTAGAGCTTTTACATCCAACTTAATGGCAGATCATTGATAAAATCTTGTAAACGCATCAGAATATTTAATGCAAAAAAACATAACACTTACTTGAAAAAATTAAGTTGTTGTTGAGTCGAAATAAAACCAAGACAGTCTGTTAGCTGTTCCTAGAGCGAGTGCTAATATGGTTCGAGTTTCCATCTCTATTTATACTATCTTTATTTCCGGCGGAAGTGAAAGTCCCAATCCTTTCTGACCAACCTGAACATAGGGGTCGTCACATTTTCGAATCATTTTACGTAAAACAATACATGTACAGCATGTGACGAATGCCTGGATGATTTCATCCTAACTTCCGAAGATTCCCGAAGAATCCCGAAGTTTGCCTAGTGGTTGAGACATTCGTGGTCTCCGAGTTTCCGGAAATTGTCGGAAACCATCGAATAAACGTGTTTGAAAAAGGAAGCGGTTTTAAAAAGTAAACTAGGAGTGAGAAATACGTACGTAAATGATATATGCTGTACTATGACTTGGGGCACTGACATGACACGATGAGTATATTGATTTTTATAGATCTATATTGAACACTTGAGAAATTTCATGATTTAGTTAAATTAACACGTTTTATTCACAGTTCGTAACATGAATTTAAAACACTGTTTTATATTACCTAAATTACCTGCAGTTTGAATTGCTGACAAACCTAACGTTGACATGCTACAGTGTGGGACATGCTGACCAACTCAATGCGCACAATATGCAGCTTATGATTATCATGGACCTGACTTATCATGGTCAGTTTATATATGCATACATGCTTAAACATATTAACTACTTCCGGCAAAATTCGAACTGCTAACGAATGCACATCTTACGAAAACCCCGTTTGATGCCTCTTGTGTGAAAATACGATTGGTCAGATTTTAAAAAAGCCTGCTTCGAGAACAACATTTGGACAAAATGAGGGGGAGGATGCCCCCAAAGACTTTTGTTGTTGTTGTTGTTGTTGTTGTCATGAATTTAGAAATGCAAATAAATTGAAAAAGTTAAAATATTTTTTATTGGTCCCCCCCCCCCCGAAGACGTTTGTATTCAACCCTTCCCACCCCCACAACAAAAATGTTCTCAATTTGGATAAAAAGCGCGTGTTTGGAGGGCGTGTACTAGGTCTGTATTCAAAAAACTAGAATAACGATGTACAAGCTGGCTCGTTATTCGACTCCAGATATGTATTCGAAATACGCTGTCACGCCCCCACAGTGACATTTCGCTTTCCTGTTATTTTTAGATCTTGGACAGGAAAACCAGTTATTAATATCAACATTGTTCCATGTTTCAAAAAATAACAATATGACATAGCTATTCATTGTCCAACAGTTTTCAATGTAGGTGGCCATTAATTCAGTTAATTGACTTTCACTGAGTTAGAGTGCTATAAGTTCGTGTGAACTAGAAAACATTTGATCTGTCTAACCTGGAACAAATTATACGGTAACTGACCTTTCAATGTAGACGTTTTTTATTTATTTCAGTTGGGTGTTATATAGAAGTGATAATATCACCATTTTTGCCTGAACTTGTAAAACATATGGATAACATAAGCCTATGAAGTGAAGCAGACTATTTTCGCCAACAATGTCATACTTATAGTATAATTAAGGAGTGTACGAACACAAACCAATATCTATGGTTCCCCTGATGTCAGCAATAACGTCTAAATCGATACACAGTGTTTTCAACTCAGCACTTTTTTCTTCTCTATAGCCAAAAAACTTTCTATGATGAAACATTTTTTTAGTACCGCAAATGATTGATTTATGAACTTATTATACTCTACATTTTTTTCTGTCAAGAAATAGGCTTGGTACCCAACAAACGTGTCAACAGTTGGTCATAAATAGATTAAGGAAGTTCGTATTTTAACGTAAAAATATTGTAAATAAGTTCCTTAAACGTACGTCACAGCAGCTGGTTAGACCAGTTCTCCGATCAATATTTACCAAGAAACGTTTTCCTTATACTAAATTAAACGTTTAAAGGCGTCACTTTAAAGCCTATGTCACGTTCGATACCAATCCATACGGACCAGAATCTTAGAGTTTATGTACTGGTGAACAGTGCGATATCGACAGTATCATCTCAATGAGAAGGGTAGATTTATTTAGAACAGGATCGATTGTAATTGAATGACAACTTACATAATGACTGAGATTGCTACAATTTGTGATTGAAAAGCAAATGCACGATATTGTTATAATGGATAGAAAAAATCATCAAGAAGTACTAAATGAGCAATAATTGACAGATAGTTGTATAAGTTAACACTTGTCGGCCCGAGTTAACAGGTCAACAAATTATGTTACACAAACCTGTGCAGCCCGTGCAGTTAGCTCAGTGAGTAGATCATGAGAACTTTTATACCTAACTTTAACAACTTGAATCAGGATTATTTTACAGAACAATAACGATTAATTGACTAACAATCTTGCAAATTAATCGATGAGAAAAGAATTCTCCTTAGCAAAAACATGTCAAATCAAGGGAGACAAATGTGTTAACATATTTTTAATTTTTTGTATGCATTATCTCCCTTACACTAAATGGTGAAATTTCTTTAATATAGACTTGTATGCATAAAGAGTGAATGATCGTCTTAAATTCGTCTTATGAATGAAAACATGGAGACATATTACGTTTATTCGTAGTATTATCAAATTATGCATTAATTAAATCCTTGATTTCCTTAGAAATGGCTCAGAAGTACTGATGATAAATTCCAAATGTACACATTCAGCATCACGTTATATATAAATATACTTTCGGGACATTTAATGTGAACAAATATACAGTAAAACCTCACTTAAAGAACACCTCAATAATAAGACCACCTCAAAATTACGACCACAATTTGCAAGTCCATTTTCACTGTTTTGCTCTGTATTCAGCCTCAATATTAAGACCACATCAATATTAAGACCAGTTTTTCAACGGTCCCAAGGGTTGTCTTATTATTGAGGTTTTACAGTATAATGAACAACAGAGTGACTTCCAGATAGAGTAGTCCCTGATATTTTGTAGCTGTCGTATATATATCATGACGAACAAATCAAGGTCCTTGCGTTTCATGTTTAGAAAATTATCTAAATTCCTCTATACGAGGGTTGTTCAAAAAGTTTTGCATGTAATTTGTTTGATGTATATTAACAGATATAAATGTTATGACCACAGTCTCGAAACTTTTTGAATAACCCTCTTATGTATTATATATAAATATACAAAACAGAAAACAAAAACAAAACAAAGTCATTACTTATTAGTATCATATTTATTTTACAAAATAGACCATACAAATATTATATTTCAAGACAAGCATCAAATAATTTCATTAACATTCAACATAAAAACAGAAATAAAATAAATGAGTTGCAGTATAATAATGTAAGTAGACAGATGAAGCGTTGTGACTAGTATAGAACCTGGTTATGATAGATATCAAGTCCAAATATCGAGGGTTTGGTGTGAAACCATGGTAACTAATTCTTCATTGAAACTGACTTACAATAGCTATGCTTCCATCTCACCATAAACACCATTTGAGCACCTCTGTATGATTCCCAAACTCTTCTTAAGGTGACGTCATTTCCAGAAAACATCACATGTGACGTCACCATGTACAGACAGTAAGCAATATTTGCCCCATATGGCACTATTGAAATGAAGTTGACCGTATTATGGAGTAAATATTGTTTCCTGCTTGCAAATAGTGACATCACATGTTGTGTTTTTTTAAATGACATCACTTACAGAAGAAGCGCTCATTTTATGTTTTTGTAGGGTCTTAAGGTCACACCAACAGTAAGTGTCAAATGGCGACTATAGCTGTTATGATGAAGGAATGCCCAGTTGCCCAGTGGCTTTATTTGACACACAAACCAGGGCCCTGGATTTAAACAGATACTTTCACTCAGAACTCAAAACACAACATTTACTCTTATTGTCTGATAGTGGAAATGTGAGCAATGAAATTGCATGAAAATGTCAAAAAAAATTGTTCTCTATTTTCAATGAGATTTTAGTGTGATTATGAGATATGGAAGTAATTTTTAGATTTTATTGTCAAACACCCATCATAGACTTAACAATCTCCAAGATCTCTAAGAAAATTGGAGCTCAAAGAACATTCAGCTTTTATCTAACATTATCTTACATATTCCACACTCAATATAAGCCATTATCAGACTCATAAGAGTAAATTCTGTGATTTGAATGCCGAGTGTAAGTATTTTTTATAATCCCGAGCCAAGAACTTCAAGTCGACGAGTCAACTGAATGGTTTCCTCATCTGGTAGAACTGTACCCAAAGTTTGTATCAATGTCAGCCATCTTAACCCACGTAGACAAGACCCCCCCCCCCCCCAATGATTTTATAACAAACCTATAAAGTCTACAACAGATTACACCAAACATGTTTTGTGCATAACTACAGTTTTATTATATACACAAGATAAAAGAATATGGTTACATCAGATTTTACTTTATATGACCATTTGCTCATATCTCAGACTGAACTAGTCGCAAACTCTCAATGAAATTAATGAAAATGAATGAAATACTAATGTCAACTCAAGACTGAATGTTACATATTTAATGTAAGTGCATAACATAAAAGAGTCTTTACATAAAATTTATATAATTATGTGTCGCATCATTTACCTCCCCTTAAACATCTTTTACTCCCAACTTTGGACAAATTTTCAGTATTAAATGACAACATTATTTCAGATTGAAATAATCAAGAAACTAAACACAACATTTCCATTTTAAATTGATCATAATTGGGGGAAAATATTAAAGGATATGAAATTAATTTTTAAACAACAATAGTAAGCGGCGAGTTAAATGTACTTCCTTTAAGATGGTATGGTATTCAAACGTAGAAAATTAGAAAACAGCCAATTCAAACACATCCTATGTATGCAGTACACAGAGAGGAACATTCAAATTGCTTTCTAATCTTTACTGTAAAATAACGATTAACTTATGCAGTTTTCATTTGTCAAGCTCTCGGAAGGTTATAATCAGCCATCTATGCAATTTGAAAGCAAATAGCAAAGATATAGCTGTACATCATTTACCTGATAGCAAACATTCACACAGACATACGGACAGACAAGGCTGATTATGACACAAAGCAACGTTTCCATAAATAAATACAAAATGCATAGCAACAAAACTACAGCGTACTAACACATTATAAACAGTTTGAATCACATCTCAAGTGTAACAAATAACAGCAACTTTCTATAATGCTTACTACTCTTTGATCGTAAAACTAACACCAGACGTATCACGGTTAGCAGGTAGAAACTGTATCAAGATCATTTAACATCAGTAACCCCTAAACACATATCTTCCTATTCTTTTGTTATGCAAAATGAACATTATCATCCAGCTATGCTACTTCATGCAGCAATATTGGTCAAGTTTTGCGTAAACATATACTCGGAGGGATCGCTACACGAGACTGACTGATTTACTGTATACACGGGAGTCTCATTCAGTAGCCTGACTGCATATATAATCAGTTGTGATTGCCAACAAACAATTACAATATGCAGCAGAAGCTTTTAACAACAATTTATTGTAACGTAGTGAGATGATAAACCCCTACACAGTAACCTGTTCTATCAGTATGACACAGGGACTTAGCTTCACTGTACAAAGTCTATGGACACCTATAGCTGAGAGACGATACTTTGCATATGACTTGTTAACCAGACAAGACGACAACGATTGATGGTAGTGATTAACTAACTCCATCCTACCATGAACCACATAGCACGTATAGAATAAACAAATGAAAAACTTATGCACTGAAATATTCGAAACTTGTTACATTCTCACAGCTGGCATATCTAAACTGGCTCAAAAACAAAAGTTACAGTACACCTGAAAATTCTGTGCAGAAATTTATCTTAGCCATAAATAAATGAGAAGGATATGGCTGATAAACACTACTTTAGCCTTGACAGCCATTCTGGTTCCAGGGTGAATATATTGTCATTATTTTGTATTACTGTCAGACCTTGTTCATTCGAAATCATCGGTTCAGAAATTTCATTTCAAATAATACATTGTTTCGAATAACCCATTTCAATTCGACGTTATTTAAGAAACATCAAAAACTTATATTTATTTCGAATAATACCGAGTACTCGGATAGAAGGAGGTCGAAAAAGCGAGGTCTGACTGTATTTTGAAAAATTTATTTACATCTCAAACTGGTAGTAAACACACAGCAACCTCATCATCGGTACCCGTGTTTGAATGAATGTTCAGGTTGATCATACGGCGACAGAGTACAATATACCTCATCAATACGGAACCAGCAGGAATAGAAAAATGCCATTCAGACATTTGTCATGTCAACAGTATCTCCATACAAGTGAACCTTTTCAGAAGGCAAATCGGGAGATTGCACTACAAAAAGCGTGAGATTGAGACTTAAAACGGGAATTTTTTCCATTGCTGAAATTTTGTTAAAATTAATGCCTTTATCCGTATCATAAGCTGTTAACAGCAGTACTCTGTATGATTGCACACAGATGTTTAAAACTATATCAGAACCCATTCAGAAAACTCAGGTGTTTGATACGATATTGTTGAAATATCATCCATTATCAGAGCTGGGGAAATAACTCGAACAAATCATTTCAATAACAAACACAAACGTAACAGAGAAAGCGTCACTCAGACTTCCAGTATATGTTATATAATATAAGCATCTACAAAATAATCAGTAAGCATTAAAATAGCGTAATAGATTTACATGCATAACAAAAAAACAAAAATATTGCAATTTTCCACGTATATGTCATACGTTACCCTATAATACTATGAAACACTACACCCAGTATACATGTAAACTATAAACTACAAATTTCATAATACACGAATATGCTTAATATTATCAAGCATATTAATTGCAAAGCTGTGGTTATTAATATTTATTCTGAAGTTAAAAAGGTAAAAATGAATTTCAAGATGTTCAGAGCACACAGAGACTATATGTTTTCCAAACCTACATTTATTCAAGTTATGATAGTGAAGCAAAAATTTATATTTAGGAAAGTGATTAGTTAATACATGTACATACCGAGTTCTCAAAATGAAGATAGGGGTTCACATATTTTCGCTCGAATTTTCAAAATAACAAAAAACATATTGGCAAAAATCAAGATAAATGTGAATATATATTGTATGTAATATATGGTGCAAGTTAACAGATATATACAAACATTACCTTGCTTAGCATAAAAAATGCAAAATACAGTAAAACGTCACTTAAAAAGACGACCTCAATAATAAGACGACCTCAATATTAAGAACACAATTTTCAAGTCCATTTTCACTGTCTTGCTCTTTATTCAACCTCAATATTAAGACCACCTCAATATTAAGACCAGTTTTCTAGGGTACCAAGGGTGGTCTTTTTATTGAGGTTTCACTGTACACAAATATCGTCATATAATCACAAAGGAGGTATTATAATGGCAGGATATACAGTACTACATTATAATTCTGAAAAACTGGCATAAATTGCCACTACAATACGTTTTTTCTTTACTTTTTCAACTAAAGATGAAATCCAGAATTCGCTATAAATGGGATTTTACGGCAGTACCAACAGCATTTTAATATTAGATCCAAGACGTTAACAGTATATTGTTGTTTGTACCACAGGATAAGAGGGAAACACCCATACTTATACCAATCCAGAGCATAGCTATTCCAAACTTTTTGTTTATATCATTGATATTAGTGAAAATAACAAGCTTGGTACAATTTTCTTCTGCAGATTTCTTAAATTAATAAATGTTATTATGTAATGCTGGGTATATGTAAACATAGTATTCTAGAGAACGAACACCATTTATAACAACAACAACAATACCTATATACAACATGTTACTTTCATAACACAAAATCACAGCATTGGTGCAAAACTGGTCAACTAACATCATCATATACTCATATATATGTTTCATATACAACAGAAAATGTAACACAAGTCTTATAAATATACATAACTTCTCATGCTATCTCAGATAACCTTGACCTTTCATCCGTGAAAATATAATACATTGACTCTTAAGCACCAAGATGAAGAGGATATATATATATATATATATATATATGTATGAATCAGCTAGTACTTGCAATCATAGACATAAGCTGTAATTCATTTTGTATAAAAACAACTGAATATTCTCGACCTAAATTTAAACTAAATTGAAAATCTTTTTGCTTTAACCAATAACTTACAATGACCTTGAAAAACAACAGTCCACAGAAAATTCTACATAACAATAGATAATGTTATAATAACTAAAAGTGCTTAAAATATGTCATTTGAAAATGTTATCATTATGAATATAATAATCGATTAGTAACAAAGCTCGACATAATATAAAACTAACAGGAATATGCACAGACATTTATCATCAATGATTGCAAACACTTGGTGGCTAACAACATGAAAGTACCGACAAGAAATGTCAGTGAAAATATCACGACAACTGGATTTGCTAAAGCTTATACTAGTCAGTGTAGTGTACAACAACTGATCTCTCACAGAAAAAACACAATCACAGCTTACAGTCAGAATAGTCCCAACAACTTCTCTAAAACAAATAAACAATAATGGCTGCTCCCTTACCAATTTATTTCTACCTAAAATCAAACAGTTGTGCCCAGTCAGAGAAATCCCAGTAATATTCCCCACAGGAAAAGATAAAATAGCTACTCCCTTCCCAGTCATAAAAGTCCCTTTCCATCCCTCCTTGAAAACAACATATGCACTGTACCGTTTCAAGACATTTAAACCTTTTATCTCTCATAAACAGACAAAAAATTACTGCTCCCTATTAGAATAAGTGATACACTGTTTTCCAAAATGGCTACTTGTTTCTTACAAAGCCATGAATGTTATGACTACATTTGCGGCAAGGTAAACAAAATATAAACCACTATTAAGTGAAAGATATTTCATCAGATCTAATGTTAAGCAGCTACAGAAGCCCTTTAAAGAATAAGCATTCATTTTTTTATTCTGTCATAAGCAGTAAACTTTGTTCAGTATATTATAGATATAATATTGCATTACAAGTAATAAGTACTTTGAAAAGTTGTATATAAAAATAGAATTTATAAAGACCGAAGGTAACTACAAAAATTCTATCCTATCAGAATGACAATGGCAGAAAATGGCCTCTGACTCGTTGTAAGTAGCCAATGATGCTCTCTAAAAGCCTATCCAAGTTAAGAAAAAAATCAAACTATTAACACAAAGGACAGACACTTTTCAACCATTGTCATTCTTTCAGATACTAGCGTTAAGGTTAGTGACATAGGAAACAGAACCAAGGTTTGAGTGTTATATGTAGGGAAAGTTCTATTCATATAAAATAGTGTACAAGAGAATTGTTCTAGTTACAGCATAAACAAAGTCCAGCAATAGACAACATAAAATAAAGGGCGAATTAACAGATGAGTATTTTTAAATTAGAAAGGGTGTAGCAGAAATTACAAGAGGTTTGCTATGAACAGTATTTTGTATCAGATAGGTGGGTACAGGTCTCAACGACATACACAACCTTGATGCTCAACATCATGGCTTGCAAATTCCTAGACATGAAATCATGACTTCAGTTTTTCAATGCAACGATTATTCCTAACACACGACTCACAGAAGCACTTCGGAGAGAGCATTTTTCAAACAATCAAGTCCTGCTATCTTAGCACAGAGAGTGCATGCACAATGATTTTGGTACAGGTACGCTAAAAGATTTTAAAAAATCTGATTACAGTAAAAAATGAACAAGACAGAATAGAACTGAGTATTATACGATTCAGTGTGGGCTACATGCACCAGAGTGGGTGGGGTACATGCACCAGAGTGGGTGGCATGTACTGTTTGGTTGCAGTTCATTTATCCAGACACTGAAGGAAACATGCCACATATTTAGCACTACAACAGACTACTGGGCTAAACTTCTTCCTTGACAGAATTAAACTTCCGACCGATAACATGAATCAAGCAAAAACTTATAATTCCGTGAGCTCAGATGACAGCTGATCACTGGCGTCGAATCACACATAAAAGTTTTGTAATCTTCACATTACAGTAAAACCTGACTTAAAGACCACCTCAATTATAAGACCACCTCGTAATTAAGAACACAATTTTCGAGTCCATTTTCACTGTTTTGTTCTTTATTCAACCTCAATATTAAGACCACCTCAATAAGAAGACCAGTTTTCAAGGGTACCAAGGGTGGTCTTGTTATCGAGGTTTTACTGTATAGTGTTGAAGGAAGTCGAGCTAGACCATTAGAACAAGTGACTGAGACTCAATCACTGAAGAAATACACAGCAAACATCGCCTTTCTATCCAATTTAGCGTTCATCAACTACTGTCACTTACATCCAGTTTGATTTCAAAATAAATAGATTTGTCACATACAATGGTTAAATGAGTTTGTATGTGAGGAATTTGTTTACTTCAGTTTTCCTATGTTTTTGGAAACATCACAGCTATAAATAGTTTTTTGTTTCAACGTCATCAAAGTATCACGCAGCACTTGCAGTAGCGTTGCCGACCCCCACCCACTGACGCCGGAGGTGTGACAGGAGCAAAGTAGGCATGCACTTTGATGTTTGGTAACCGCGTCTAAAATGAAAAAAAAGAATTGTTAATGCAAGACACAAGCAAGAACCTTTTTCATGCTGTAACCTAGCAGCCACAAGTGATAAGGCAATCATAAATCTATTGCATGAATACCATTCTCTCCCTTAGTTTTCATAAAAACAATTCTCCCAAGCATATTGCAACATTCGAAGCCAGTGATTTTTTTCTGATAGAAAAATCTTCCCTTGCCCGTTTTTTGAAAAAATGGATAATTATCCACCTATTATTTTATGAACATTCTTATTTTCTTAGCAGCATGAAATCAGTAATGCAAAGTGAGCATTACAACAGGTCTTATCAGGGGACACAACTCCATTTAACAGGTTTTATCAGGGGACACAACTCCATTTATTCTTTCTTCTGAAAATATTTAACATAATCAGAGTATGGGTGTGTCCCTTTATCAAGTCTGACACATTAGTTCGCTTGATAATGACACAAAAACACACAACTTTAGTTTTAAATGTATGAGTTCACTATATACAACCATTTTCATGCATTTCCCACACTCAATTTTCACTATCAGACTAAGGGGAGGTAACTTTTCTATTTGAGTGCAGAGTGTAAGTATCCGTTATAATTCCGGGCTCATTTCTATGGCAGGGAATGCAGAAATAGTACAAGATTTATGTCAAATTTGAGCTAGCTTGTATCGACCAAAGCCAAACTGTAGAGTGAAAGCAAAACAAGTCTATAGAATTCTTCATCCATCTGTACATAGAACAGTTTCACTTTCATCTCTATAAAATGGACATCCTACTTAGTACCATTACACCCTCAATAATCTGACATGCTTTGGATCAAAATACCACTGGGATATCCGATACTGGTTTCCGGAGATTTTGAACGTGATTTTCCTAGAAGTGTTACAGCTGGACCACATATTTTCATACCGTCTCCCCTGGCTGAGTGGTTAAGGCATCTGCCTTGGGAGCGGGAGGCTGAAGGTTCGAATCCTAGTAGGGATCCGTTCTGATATGGCCAGTTGGTCAGCCTCCAGCTAGTTAAATAATGGTTACCTTGTGCCTACCTGCCTGGTGCCTGGCATTAAAGGATAGGAATTGGGAAGTAAATGCTCTCAAAAGTAGGTTTATTTTCATATTTTATCCAAGTGTCAAGTGGAAGAATCTAAATACCTTCAGTCGACGAATTCCTTGTCTTGTAATCAATTGACAATCATACAACTCTATCCGTTCTAAACATTGACATCCCATCAAATGTTCTAATGATGCATCGGTGATAAGAGGACAATTATCCAGTTCTAGGACTTGTAGTTGTTCTGTAGCGCAGGCGCTGGACCCTAGATGTCGTATACCTTCATCAGTAATCAGCTCACAGTGTGATAAACTCTAAAATATATGTACACGTACATGACACATCAGCGTAGAGAATATTGCATGAGCAGTCATATAAATTTCTGAATTTATCAATAGATTATAGGAGAGTGACTAGTAAATAATTAAATTGTTGCGGTATTATATTCCAAACAAAACAATATCACAGATATACATGTAACAAACTAATATAGTGAAGCGATATAGATACATTAACTCATCAATAAGGCCATGCCGTTTTCTATCTTTGTTAAGCAGCCGTGTGCACCTAGGTTTTGAGCTCTTTGAGCCGAAAGAAAAAACATTTTTTTAAGTTTAAAAAATCGCCAAGGGAAGTAACCACTGTGTCGTATGTACATATGCTTTGTCAATATTTTGTCAACATGCATGTTTGAAAATAGTGAGTGAAAACTAATCAGTTTTTCTTAGGGATGTCAATATTTGGTTATTTTGCTAACCAGTTAAAAAGGTAAACCGGTTAACCGAACATGACATTCAATACATGTTTTGATTTTGGCCCCTTACACCGCAGGTCACACCTTTCCGGGACAAAGTATTAAAATTGTTACAACAGATATCATGCGATATTTTTTTCCATTTTTTTTCAAAAATGAAAAGTAGATATCAAAAAACATTAAACAATTAACCGGTAAGTGATTTTACTAACCGATAACCGCATGTTCGAATGGTTAACCGGTTAATCGTTTACATCCCAAGTTTTTCAGTTAGGCTTCTAATGTTTTGTAAAGAAAAAAGTTTTTTAGATATATATTTTATCACGTTTACCTCATTAAAACATGTGAAATGACACACTGTCTTATATCTAGATTTGTACTTTTTAAAGTCTTGTGTGTTTTTTCGAATAGGTAGCTAGGTTTTGCAAACCAAGATTGACGCTTAACAAAAATAAAAAACAGTATGGCCTATGAAACTTCCTGCATACTGGCATAAGGTGGCATCATATTCTCCAAGTACTTTCAAACTGTACCAGAAAAGAGTAGCTTTACTTACAAGAGCTGTTAATTTATGGCAGTAACTCCCAAGGTAATTCAATGAAGAATCTGTGATTTGTACACATTCTTCCAGATCCATCCTTTCCAGATTCTCACAATGCTGTACAAACAAGTGCAATGATGTTATGTGACAATCACAGTTTTATAAAGTCATGGACTCAATGTATCAGTGAATATTTTCAAGAGTAAATGGTCGGTAATTGGCAATTTTACGTATTTCGCCAGTGGACATATTTGCGATTCACAGAGAAAATATTGTCTAAGAAGTCTAGTATGTAAAAATATAGATGAGTGAATGAAGACACTGGCTAATGTCTTTGAGATTCTTGATTTTGCTAAATCTGCTATCATTTCTATGTCACTAATGTTGTGTCTACTACAGTCAATACAAATGAATATGACAGATCTCCTTAGTTATATCAGAACTGAAAAAGTGTTGTAGGCACAAATTTAAAAAAGTTGCACCAATATCACATAAGTACGTTTAAGTACATGTTTACAAGTAAAAAATACACATAATATCTTCTAAATATGTTACAATTGTCAAATACATTTATCTACAGTGGCATAGAGGTGACATGTGAGAATAAAAGTGATCATTACCTTTGCTAAGGCTTGAAATCCACTATCTGTGAGGTGTGAACAGCAAGCAACTTCCAAAGTGCTGAAATATGAAACATTGCTAAAGTAACAGGAATGAATCAAAGATAGATCAAAGTAAGAAACAATTGATATATATTTAACAATGTCCTAACATAATGCTTGTCCTTGGAAGTTCTTATTGACATCTAGCATACTGTAACAACACCATGTCATTTAAATGTTACATTTACAACCAATTCGTAAAAAAGTCAAAACTACTTAGTATGCCTAGAATTCATTATAAGCAAAAATTTATAACATAGAGAACTTTCATTTTGATCTGCAGAAGGTGTTTGCTCAAAAACAACGCAGACACAAATGCAGGATGGATGAATAGATGAAGCAGCGGCGATATGCTCCTCCTTCAGAGAGCATAATAGAGCACAAAATATCGTAGCAATATCCAGGATGAGCATTATACTATATTGTCTACAATTTAGTCTTATTCAACAGAAAAGCCAATATCAACATCTTTGATTTTTTTTGTAATTTCTATATTGTATCAATTTGTTTAATAAAGAACAAAACTAAGGTGCGTGTAATTTACCTTAAGGCAGGACATCCATTGGCAATACATTGTAGTGCTTTATCTGAGAGACGTGGACAACTTGATACACACAGAAATTTAAGACCACGACAGTGTTCCCCTATCAACTGCAGAGACTCATCAGTAATGCTCTGTAAGATACAGTATGTTATTTCACATCAAGGCCAGCATGAATAAATAACTTGATTATTGTCTGGGAATGCTAACTCATTTTCATATCGCTCAATGATCTTTAATACCATATAACTGAACACAAGTTTTATACAGCTAAGTATAAAAGACACATAAATGGATACCAAAGATTTTTTGGAACTAAAAATAAATTCTCCAAAGTCTCTTGCTTAAGATAAATATGGATGAGAATCTTACAATCCATGAGTAATGAACCGTGAACTAAAGTAATAATGTCTAGCACTGATATGGCTGTTGTTTGTCAAGGCTTTTGATGCCTTTGTCAGCTTTCAGGAAACTGGTGTTTCATACATTTACTCTGGTACGGCTACAACTATGCATTTTGAGGGTTTAGTGCAAGATCACCACAAGACCTATACAAATACATAAAAGACCCTTAACATATAAAGCACCTCAATATGTAAATATCACAGATCTGGCAGCATGGCTTCATATTTTATTTTTTCAGAATATGTACAAAAATCGTAAAAACCTGCTCTTTTGGTCAATGCTTATTTCAATAGTAATTCAAGATTTTTGAACCAAAATGTCAGACTTTCTATAATTGTGACTTTTTGTTAGAATTCTCAATGATAAATTTCAGATTTTACAGGGTCATTTTCGCCCATTCGAGAACCCAGCCCTTTTCTTCGTTGAGCAAAGTCTGTTGTTCTGGACACTGAGAGTCATTTGAATGTTCTGAATACAGTAAAAGAGTTTTGTTAAAATAGTAACTTAACACATACTTCATTCAGCAATATGAGCCTATCAAAAGTACGCATTGTAAATCTCTGAACAACATTTTGCTACTACAGTAAAACCTCAATAATGCGACTACCCTTGGGACTCTAGAAAACTGGTCTTGATATTGAGGTGGTCTAAATATTGAGGTTGAATAAACAGCGGATCAGTCAAAATGGTTTTTAAAAGTGTAATAATGAGGTGGTCTTATTGAGGTGGTCTTATTGAGGTGGACTTTAAGTGAGGTTTTACTGTATTTTCATAAATAATTAAATTTTCCTGACTGTTTATTCTTACCAAAGCTACTTTAGTATATTGGGAAGACATTCCTGAGCATTTCAGACTTTTATCATTCCAATATATCATGATCGTGGACCCGATGTATTTCATATCAATTGTTTTGGAAAAAACCCCATAAAGGAAAGCAGACAAAGTTAATATTGACTCAAAGTGATAGCAAAATACATAATGCATTGAAGATGACATCATACGCAGGCCTGAGAGTCGTTGACGGTTTTATATCATATGATAATACGATTTTTCGCTGATATAAGTCTAGACATTATATTTTATCTTAATTAAATACTCGAGATTTACGGTTAATTAATATTTATGACATTTTATAGTCAAGATAAATCTTCACGCAGAGGTTGCCAAATACAGGGATTAAATCATTATTCCTTCCTTGTATATCATAAAATGTTCATCCTTTATCTCAGAAACATTGATTTTTTTACGAGAAATATCTAATATTCAGAATTATTAGTCTGATATAAGTCATTATATACTTGCACAAAAACGCACACATTTTTACCAACCATAATTCATTAAATTTAATGTTAGTACTTATAAAACTAATTTTTTATGAAAATACTTATCAATTATCATGAAATTTAGCATAATTTTACGTACACATGCAATAATATTGTGTCAAGTTCTTATAATTTGCATCCTAAAAGACAGTGAACATTTAGAAATCCCACACAGTGCGTTATTAAATGTACCGAGTATATATATATGACTCCTAACTTTCAATATAAAATATTTCATGCCATTCTCATACTGAATACAAAACTTAATCTCACAGAACAGATGACCTAAACAGAATACAGTACAACCTTAATAATAAGATCACCACAGGGACCTTTGAAAACTGGCTTTAATATTGAGGTGGTCTTAATATTGAGGTTGAATAAACAGAAAAACAGTGAAAATTGACTTGAAAATTATGTTTTTAATCTTGAGGTGGTCTTAATATTGAGGTGGTCTTAATATTGAGGTGGTCTTAATATTGAGGTGGTCTTTGAGTGAGGTTTTACTGTACTTTGGTTTTGTATCACATTTCCCTTCTCAAGGCCACGGACAACTTTACTACATGAAATCTAAGTTAAAAGACAGATGACTTTAATGAATATTTTCTGTCCAATCAACATTGAATATAAATAACCATTTGTCTAGGTTTTGAACTGATGACCTTAAGATCAGCAGTTGTGCACTTTAGACTAATGAGCTGAAGACATGAACACTTTAGATGAATTGCCACCAGACCAATTACTTCAGAGACATTGGTATGCATTCAAGGGGGCTGAAATCATGACCCCTGGACTGGTAGTCCCTCAATCTGCAAGTTAAGCAAATGGGAAACACACGGACACACGAACAGTGTCTCATAGAAAATAAGGCTATTGAGAAAGAAGGGGGGGGTGAGTACGGTGGATTACAATTCATCATGGCTTAACAGGGTGAGAATTATACTTTGTATGCCTTGTACAGAAATCAAACATATCATATGACGATGAACAAGACATGAACTACCTGACAAGAATGTAGATTGATTCTTATGATGTTTTTACAATGTTTTGCTATATGTCCGACACCGACGTCTGTAATCTGAAAACAAATAAAGGTTCTCATATTAAATATCAGACTTGAATTCAGTCATAAGCTTCCTAATGGCTCCCATTGGAGTCAATAAAAGGTTAAGTAACATTTTTCGGTGTTTCCCACTGGAACCACTCAGTAAAAGTCGCATCAGTAAGACCCCAGGGTAAATCGTATTTATCTGTCAATTTAAAATAAATACATCAGCAGGTTATAACATTTTATGTGTCTCACAAGCATAATACAACAGTATTAGATTTGTGATTTACTAAACATTACGGGCAGTTTTATACCCACCCTTGCTTCATAGCTAGACTACCAACCAAAAATTTAAACCAAGCACATTCGGAGTTTATTCGACAACCTTCTTTCCTAATGCTTGGTATCATCCATAACAAATATCAGGTCCTTCGATTCTTAGGAGTTGAATTGAAATGGGCTATTCCAAACCATGTATTATTCAAAATAAATTTTGGGCCCGATAAGTTTGAATGAACGAGGTTTCGACTGAAACTCAAAACTCAGTAAATTTATTTGTGTTATTATAAAAACTACTTTTCATGACCAACTTCATGATGTAGTTTTTTGTTAGAGGAAGCAATCTGTTACACATATTTTTTTCTGTAAGTACGTAGGCGTAGCTTGAGTGGCCATTTAAGGTCAATTTTCTGCAGACTATGGCAATGCTGCAGACATTTATTGACTTGGGAAATGATCTCGTATTTCGGTCTCATACATTATGAGCAATTACCGAAGTCAGTAAAAACTACATACAATATCTCGGGTCAATAAAGAATTATTGACAGCTTACATCCACCAAACCCAAAGTAAATATGTTTTGATAAGTGTCTTAAAGATTTCCTCCAGTATTATACTGTAGAAGCAAGGAATTCATTGAGTCACAATTTTATCATTTCCATCCATTTAGTGAAGATACAAATATTTGATATTCTAAAATTGAAAAACGTACATAAATCTAACATTTAATGAATGAATCATGTTGATTTTGTGACTTACAATAACTCTAAGTCATATATTTTGGATTCTGTATGAATTAACTGAATTGTTAACGTACATACAAAACCATTTATATAAATCACTCGATCATTTATTTTTATTTTTGCCATCAGTTCGTATATTCATCCACATCCAGTATTGTCACATTGATTTTAAATAGAAAATACTGAAGTAACAGGAACTAAGAAAAAACAACTTAGGCCCTATAGAAAGACAATAGAAAAGTTCACATTAAATCATCACCTGATCACATCCTTTACAAATGAAATCTTCGAGTTTATGACAGCCTCGCGCCAACGCTTCCAACCCATCATTTGTAATTTCCTTGCACCAAGACACATTGATATGTTTTAGATGGTGACATCCATCACTGAAAGTTAACAGATTTAAATCATGAGCTGATCCAGATGGGGGGGGGACCGGACCTCCCCCTGAGATTGTGGCAAAAATATTTTTCTCTTTAAAATCCTGTATCCTGAGGGGGTCCATATATTCAAAGGCCTTATATTATTATATGTAACACATATCTTTGAGAAAGGGTCATCTTTTAAGAATAGCATTTCGCTTCATACACCAAGGTTTGAGAGACAAAAACATCTATCTACTTCTTTATTTATGCAGCAAGATTGGAATCATTTTTCAACCATCAACATGTTTTTATTATGTATTACAGTATTAGTATAGGGATAGAGATTATATCTGACTCTCTAAATTGTTTAGTAAAAACATATGGTTGGAGGTATAATATTTTGGTCTGGATACAGTAAATAGACATACTTTTTTAGCTTTTATAGGAAGACGACTTACATCTAATATTGATATGCAGCACATACATACAAATATTGAACAATCCTATTGTTGATATTATTTATTTTGAATTAAACCAAGAGTTAAGAAGACTGTACTGAACCACGGAAATTGAGATCATATCAGAATCTCAAGATTAAACATTCAAGATTAACCTGGACAAGACTGGAAACTGAGATCACATCAGAATCTCATGTTAAGACATTCAAGATTAACCTTGGCTAGTCTGCAAACTGAGTTTCCTTCAATATCTCATGATTTAACATTCAAAATTAACCTGAACCAGTCTGGGACTAAGATCACATTAGAATCTCAAGATGAAACATTCAAGATTTACCTGAACCAGTCTGGAAACAGAAATCTGATCAGAATCTCAAGATTATACATTTAAGATTTACCTGAAGCAGTCTGGAAACTGAGATCCTATCACAATTTCAAGATAACTCATTTAAGATATACCTGACAGACTTGAGAGCCTTATCTGTAACACACTGACATGAACTCAGATCTAGATGTTGTAGTTTCTTGCTATGGCGTCCAAGACTCTCACATGTACTGAAACAAAGAAATCAGAAAATTGCATTTGATGGGGACAGCTTCAGAATCCTGAACAAAGAAATTAAAATCTCAAAATAAGACAACTAAAGGCGTAAAAAATTTATGAAAATAAAGCATGATAAAGAGCCTTTGAAGGGACATAACTACTACACTGCAAAAACAACAGATCAGATAAAACTTCTACAAGGGGGACAACTGCAATATCTTTGACTACAAAAATTCCAAAATTACATTATACATCATTTTCATAATGGGAGATAACTATAATGAACCTTCATTCAAATTATGAAAGTAAAAGGGAGACAACTGCTTCATTCTTAAACAAGTACATGCAATTCCAATAAACATCAAGCTAAAATCATCATTTTTAATTCACAATCTGACTTTAAGAAATGTTACTTCTAAGTGTGCTTAAATTTTAGTTTTCTAAAAATCATATCCCAGGGTCGGACCTGATACTCACCACCACTCGGCACTCAGATGTGAACATAAACTCTGCCGATTGTTAGTTTGGACATTTGAGTGAGTAGAACGGATTACAGAGCTTAGTATATACTGAGTAACTGTATTATACACTTTCTCAGAGATCTGAGAGTGAATCTTACAGTGAGTGTAAGATACACATGCTTAGTGCTAAGTATAAAGGTTATACTCAATTATTTCCCTTAAATCTCAAAATCGCACTCAAATCTCGAAGAAAATTGACTAACAGAAAACCCAGCAGCTCCCAGAGCATTGTACCCAGTACATCTGACAGCCAAATCTCAAACCTCAGCCTCAGCAAAGTAAAGGGGCTGTTGAGGGCCCAGTGTTGAGTACTGGTCATAATTCAGGCACCATATCTTACATCAAATTCAATCTCTGTGAGAGTGGTATTACAATGAAGACTTGTTATAATTACAAGCACATAGCATACCAACAAGTTAAAGCACACCTATAACGCAGAACTATCAGCAGACAGATGATGGTAGATATTATTTGAAGATAAAATACCACAATTACCCAATCCTATCACAATGCCAAGCAATCTAGCCTCGGTAAAACTTATTGTCTGTTAATGACGGTTATCGTAAAAAAAATTCCCACAAGTACCAAGATAAATTGTCTGATGCAGACGACAAAATATTGATGGTATGACAGATGTCTCTGATAACCATACCGTTGTGAATTAGTATCTTTATTATTTTCCATAATATAATGAGAGCAGTATGGTTTAGGGCAAAGAATTTACATTATGCTATAATATGAGAGTAATTACAGATACCAAGTACAGTGCAACCCCTCCAGAGATTGACACCCTCTTCAACCCTATCCCTTCATAGGAGGGCACAGTGGTTGAAGGGTAGAGGGACTGACTACTGATCCCAAGGTCGTTCACAATCCATATATTCAGCAGGAGTACTGGTTGGTACCCAGGAAGCAGTCATCGAGAGTTATTAGTATAAGTTGTAAGAACTTGTTTCACAATCGATGTAAAATAAGTAAGTTTAAACTAACATCTCTTCAACAACATTATCAACTTTCCTGTATAGTAAACATTTGCCCCAAATTTAATCTCCCTAGAACAACAACCTTTCAGCCAAAGCAATAATGGTGTTGCTCTGCGGTTATTCTGCACATGCTTGAGGACACCAAGACAAATCTTAGCAGTTTGAGAATATCAGCGCATGTCTTTTTTACCAAATACATTCTTTGTATATATAGAAACAGACCAACTACCCACAATATACCCATCAAGGCTTCAACTTCTTCTAACACAGTTATAAACAGAAATGTCTTGAAAAAAGATTGTCGGCGCAATCTGAAGCAAGCTGGAAAATGGATTTCAGTAAATTACTGTAATTTAGTGGATTTCAGTATTATAATGTACCCCTTATCAAAAGGTTAACCAATCCTCGTCAAGGTTACAAACGTTGTTTGGTTTGAAGAGAAGTTGGTTTAGTGGTTAACGTAAGATTTGTCTGGTTTACACAACTCTGATATGCAAATAGCAAAACCATGCTAGTTCAATTTGCCGAAAAATTCTAAACTATATTTTCTAAAAAATGTGAAATTCAAAGCGTTTGATAATATTAGAAATTGACTTCACAGCATTTTACATTTCTCCAAATTTGTCAGTGAAATGTGCAAAATGTGCTACTTCTTGAACAAAAATGTGTAAGAAGATACCAAACGTTCTCTGATAATATCACAGAGGCCCAAATCTTTCTGTAGTTGTTGAAAAGACCTTTGAGTGCAGAACATGAATTTAAACTGTCAATTATTTTCAATAATGACAGATAACGTTTCTATGGAAACACAAATATAATATTATACTCACAGATCAGTAAGCTTTTTACAATTGTTCAGATTTAACTCCTCGATGTTTCTGCATTGTTCCGCAAATTTTCTGCAAGAAAAAATAACACAAATACATTAATCAATCATTTGTGTAAAGTGAATCAGTGAACACCTTCCAGTTAAGGCTGCATCAATATATTATTTGTGTACAGTGATTCAGTGAACACCCTCAAGTAAAGGCTGCATCAATATATTATTTGTGTACAGTGAATCAGTGAACACCTTCCAGTTAAGGCTGCATCAATATATTATTTGTGTACAGTGAATCAGCGAACACCCTCAAGTAAAGGCTGCATCAATATATTATTTGTGTACAGTGAATCAGTGAACACCTTCCAGTTAAGGCTGCATCAATATATCATTTGTGTAAAGTGATTCAGTGAACACCCTCAAGTAAAGGCTGCATCAATATATTATTTGTGTACAGTGATTCAGTGAACACCCTCAAGTAAAGGCTGCATCAATATATTATTTGTGTACAGTGAATTAGTGAACACCTTCCAGTTAAGGCTGCATCAATATATCATTTGTGTAAAGTGATTCAGTGAACATCCTCAAGTTAAGGCTGCATCAATATATTATTTGTGTACAGTGAATTAGTGAACACCTTCCAGTTAAGGCAGCATTTATCTATTACTTGTGTACAGTGAATCAGCGAACACCCTCAAGTTAAGACTGCATCAATATATTATTTGTGTACAGTCAATCAGTGAACACCCTCCAGTTCAGGCAGCATAAATATATTATTTGTGAACAGTGATTCAGTGAACACCCTCAAGTTAAGGCTGCATTAATATATTATTTGTGAACAGTGAATTAGTGAACACCTTCCAGTTCAGGCAGCATAAATATATTATTTATGAACAGTGATTCAGTGAACACCCTCAGTTAAGGCAGCATTAATGTATTATTTGTGTACAATGAATCGGTTAACAACTTCAAGTTAAGACAGCATTAATGTATTATTTGTGTACAATGAATCAGTGAACACACTCAAGTAAAGGCAGCATTAATCTTTTATTTGTGTCTGTTAATTAGTGAACATCTTCCAGTTAAGGCAGCATTAATGTATTATTTGTGTACAGTGAATCAGTGAACAACTTCAAATTATAACATAATTATTTTATTTGAGAACATTGAATTAGTGAATGCCTGCAGTTATATAAGAAGGAGTTTTAACTAACAACTATATAAGAAATCACATTAATATCAAATGGTTCTTTTGACTATTATACAATGACCAATAAAGTTAATTGATCGGTGGACTGATTGACAAACTATAAAAATACTTCAATAGCAAATCCTGACTGAAGGACATTCTCTCTGTTTAGTCACTGACATGGCTTATCAACAACAGGTCTATTTCTGAAGGTGACCTTTACAATATAAACTCCGACCCCCGTAAATGAGTGAACATTTCACACAATGGCTAACTTCAGTTTCGTAAAAACTATATAGAGACATTGCTGACTGCCAAAACCAAGCAGACACCTTTTCAAACACCAAGAGGAACATTATCGGCTTCTTCATCAATGTGGATATATATCCTCTGAGGAAAATTATTCAGTGCAGATATGTTTATTTACTGCAAGGAATCTCTCAAGACCTGTTAACTCAAATATGTGTAGCTGCATTCAAAGTTATGAGAGCCAGAACTCTCTATTGGAATTGTATGTAATTCAAATCAGCCATCACCACTAAGTTCCCTCAATGTAGAGTGCACCAATGTAGCAATCAGCCAGGATTTTATGCCAATATTCGCAAGTACTACACCCAACAAGTAAATGAGATTTTCATATCAGATCAAGCTTGATAGAATGATGCCATCATTGAAAACACAATTTGATATAAAAGTATTTTCCATAGCCAAAATCAATTAATAAACAATGACTACACCCTGAAGGTTGAAACTGTCACCTTTGAAGAAAATCATAATTTCACAACAGAGACACAAAGGTATCGACGTTTAACCATACACAGACAAGTTACATTGGAAGGCTACAGTATGTTGTACAATACAAACACGACAGAGCAATGGATTACATATACCCACGAGATATTCATAATTTAGCAGAAACTATGGAATGTTTCAAAGCAATTTCGAAATATAAAGCATCTTTTATTTATCAAAATAGCAAATATAATTACTTCTATCATCAATGATGTAGCAGACATGTAATAACATATATGTATTATTTTCAATAATTCACAAGAGAAATAACAAATAAATGTCCTCACAACATCCTTGCAGATTAGGCCAAGCACAATGGCTCATTTTTATCATTTAAAAACCTGTCTTATAAATAGGGATGTCAACAAATGGCAATTTTGGTATTCGAATATTCGGTCAACCTTCCGAACGACTATTCGAAAATATGAACATTTGGTCTTCTTATTTAATAATAATACATTTGAAATTCGAAGTTTAACTTTATGCTTATCAATTTCGGTTTTAAACTGATGACTAAGTTGTAAAAATCCCCATGTTTACCAATATTTTCAGGGCCTAAGTGTCATCACCAGAGTGTAATATCTCTCTTGCCCCCCAAATATACAACATGACATGTCAATTAACACCTGTAGATATTATTTTCACAGGTGAAATGTCATTTAATGCTATAATGCTCATCACTGAAATTTAAAAACACTTGCATTCAGCTAATTTTTGAAAATATATATTTCATCGAATATTCGAATGCCTAATCAGTATTCGAATATTCGTTGACATCCCTACTTATAAAACATTTAGCATTACACATAGATTAGAACCATTTAACCATTGAATTCGGATGTTTATGCTAGAAATATTTTTTATAAAATAAAGATGGATGCTTGATAAGCCTATAAGGCCTATCACACTCGAGACCATCTATCAAACAACATTAACAGCACAATCATACAAGTCATGCATACATACAATGCATAAACAATACAACAACATGAACAAGGACTTTCTGTTAACTTACACAAGAAATGGGTTGTTTATTTATAATATAATTATCTCTAGAATTATTTGTGGTGTGCATGATACAAGTTGTCTTTCAAACAATATCTCATGCTATAATCCCAACTTTGAAATAAACATGCCTTGTCTTAAGAAATGTGGCAACAGTATGCAAGAAGGAACAGCCAACCACTGTACATTTACCACATGTAATGAATAAATACCAATATACACAGTAAAACCACAATAATAAGCCCACAATTTGGAACCCTTGAAAGCTGGTCATCTTATTGAGGTGGTTTTAATATTGAGTTGGTCTTAATATCGAGGTGGTCTTAACATTGAGGTGGTCTTAATATTGAGGTGGTATTAATATTGAGGTGGTATTAATATCAAAACAGTGAAAATGGACTCTAAATTTTGAGGTGGTCTAATTATTGAGGTGGTCTTTAAGTGAGGTTTTACTGTAACTCTGTAACTTTAAACAAAAACAACTATGTGATATGTCTTCCTTGAGCAACTTAATAATTTAAAATTATAAATGAAGTGTCAGAAAGTACAGTCATGTGACCTGCCACAACCAATCAGATGTTTCTGTTATATGGTATTTAATTTTGGTCATGTGAATAACTACAACAAATGGGCAAGTTTTTTGTTCAAAATACAAAGATTTTGAGGCTCACTTGATAAATGACTATCAATAACCAATCAGTGCCCAGGGTATTTATCACATGACTTGCATTGACCAATCACTTGACATGGATTTGACAAAAGACTTCTCATGTGGTTATTATCAACCAATCAAAATACAGGAAATGACAAAGCAATAAAAAAGTTGCAAACTTACTGTAAAGCATCATCAGTAATATTCTGACAGCCTTTAAGGCTTAACGCTTTGAGAAATCCACCACATCTCTTGGAGATGTTTTCAACAACAGGTGCCTGTAATAATAACACTTCTGTGATAACAACTAATACAGCATAAATCACAATTTTCAGAAATAAATTGCTTTTAGCATACATGTGAACCTTTTCTGAAGGCAAATGGAGAGATTGCACCTCGAAAAGCGGGAGATTGAGACTCAAAACGGGCAATTTTTTGTGTGGCTGAAATTTTGTCAATATCATGTCTTCATCCATATCATAAGCTGTTAATAGCAATATTCTACGAATAAACTAGTAATCTGGGGGTCATCCGTTTAATAGAGTCGCCAATTAACAATTTGATTGCCAATTGTCATATCTGAATACAATAGAAACGTTTGAAACTTGAATAAACAACATGACAAGCTAGGGTGACACTCACGTCGTATTTTGATCAGTGTCACCAAGCGCTTGATTCCATGGTTTAGAGCGTCTATATAACCCCAAAAAGTGATTTTCGGACTGGTATCCCTATTTTACACTTTCGGTTATCAGTTTGACAAGTAATTGCAGCGAACCAGTCGGGAATGAATTAAAAAATACCTCATAATAAAATTTCCTGATGTTTACTTTGAAAATCGGGAGATCGTGGCTCCCGGCCGGGAGAGCGTGAGTTAGCTGTCAAAACTGGGAGTCTCCTGTGGAAATCGGGAGACTTCACATGTATGTTTTAGCTTTTTATTAAATGACTTAAAAGAGCACTTTGGTTTGTAAATATACTTGCAAGAAGGATGTTCATACCTTAACATCAACTTGAAATTCAAAGAGGTCAACTCTTTGCCAATTGCTTCCATCTAGTGCCAGCAAATTCCAGTACTGAAATAAATAAAACATTATATAAATCACAAATAAATATCATCATTATGTAAAAATGAGCCAACGTATTAACTTACAGACATGTCATGCATCAACATCTTACAGTCTGGTCACAAGTACTTAGGACAGTGAAATAATAGGTGACCAATACCAAGTTTGACCATTAAACATGAAAGTTGCTGAAAGTGTCGAAAATCCTTGGAAAGTGCAGAGACCGACACTTTTTTGATAAGACAGTCATTATGACAATTCTTACAGAGGTATTATATCTTTTATGCAATTAACAAATGAAAACCTTTCTATACATACACATCTGGTTATGAATGACATTCCAGCTGATGAAATAAACTTCATTCTGCTGAATTTGACATAATTTGCAATAAATAAGACATTTAACTCCTAACTTGAATTGTATATATATTTATAACACTTCAAAATTCACTGTATTGCTAGTGAAAACGTCTCCAGATTGCACCACAATCTTTCTAGAAAACGTTTTTTTCCAGGGTATTATGCCCTTAGATCCCCCCTAGATTGTTTGCATACACATTCTACCAGCTCTGGCTACAGCCCTGGTAGAAGACAAATAGGCAGCGAAGTATCCAATATTTACAGTAAGCAATCAGGAATATACAGAACCATAATAAGTAAACAAGATTCCATCGATTTTGACACTATAGTTCAATAATATCATAATTATAACACATAATTCAAAGTGTAGGATTGCAAATCAGACAGAGAACAGGGGTTATTATTGGTATTAACATGAAACTACAGTGTAATTACATTGTAATACAATAATAACTGGAATATTCACAGTATAATTATTATTTCTCAAATGTCTAATTCATCATGACAACCTTCATTTGAGAAATCGAAATGTAATCCTGAAACTACATGATATTACAGTTGGTAAACAATTATTATTCAATTATTATATTTCTATCCTATGATACAATGTATCAAAAATATATTTACATGAAAAAAAGGTATTTCTATCAATGAGAATGGAAAGGTCAACCTTGTTTAATGGTGAATGGGTAGTCTTTATTTTATTTAACCTTAAACTGATACTATTCTCACTATCAGATTAACATTGGATGATACATAAACTCAGAGAATTTCCATTCAATCCTATGGTATGTCAGGAACAGAAGAGCTAAGATGGTCCTATACTGATCACCTGAGGCACAATGCTTAAGTTGTACAAGACCTAACTGTAGAGATACACAAGGTCAAGGTCAGAGACTCAAATGACATCCACCACACTCGGACAAACGACATAACAAGCCGAGTGTCTGTATGAGCTGCAAGTTAAATAGCAGTCAATACAAAATCAGGAGCACATAACTCAGCAATAAATAGTCTGACCTCAACAATACTTCAAAAAGACACAGATCTTAAAGGCTTACACAATATCAATATGGTCAACATTGGTGAAGAAATAAAGTAATTTCAGTGGATGAGTGATGAAATGAAGCAATTTTGCATAACCAAAGGCAAGAAAGTCTGGATAAATCAAAAGCAATTTTTGCTTAACCAAGGACAAATAATTCTGAATAAATCAAAAGCAAACTTTGCTTAATCAAGGACAAATAATTCTGGATTAATCAAAAGCAAACTTTGCTTAATCAAGGACAAATAATTCTGGATAAATCAAAAGCAAACTTTGCTTAACCAAGGACAAATAATTCTGGATAAATCAAAAGCAAACTTTGCTTAACCAAGGACAAATAATTCTGAATAAATCAAAAGCAAACTTTGCTTAATCAAGGACAAATAATTCTGGATAAATCAAAAGCAAATTTTGCTTAATCAAGGCCAGAAATTCTGGATTAAATTCAAAAGCAATTTTTGCTTAACCGAGGGCAAGAAATTCAGGATAAATCATTCCAATCTGAGCTGTTACAGAACCTGGCCATGGTTTATTGTTATATATATGCAGTCAACATTTTGTCTACATACAGTTCAGAGTGACAAAGAAATGAAAGTGCTAGAGCTTAAAATGTAGAAAAATGGTATTTTTTTATAAATTAAATGGCCTGATATAACTCTGGACCGAATGGTCTGATTAAGCCCATTATCAAACTCTGGCTGAGACATTATAGCCTCATACAATGTGTCCAAGTTTGATGAAGATTTCTTAAAAATGTGGGCATCAGAGTGTAAATGAGCCAACTTTGGACAACAGACTGATGGCAGACATCCAATGATCCGAAAATTGCGCCACCAGCATCTTGTGCTCAGATGAGCGACTGATATTTATGACATTTTAAGGCAAATTGCTTCATTAAATGAATATGGTGATACCAATCAGTGTATTGTCTAAGAATTGTTTGTGTTTCGGGAATTATGAGAATTCATTCATCCAGACTGATTGATATTGAAAAAATGACTGTTACAGTACAAACACACTAAAATATCTGGATGTTAAACCAAATAAATTCATCAATGCAGAATATTTTTGTTCTGAAATGCCATCATCGTTCTACAGAAATCTCTAAGGAGTCTTAGAATTTCTATCCTGGCATAAAAAACTATACTATTTCAGAGAAAATTAGAAAATGTTGATTTGGCATGCCACAGTAAGCAAAGCAAATAGTTCCGAGAAACTTGAATCAATACAAACACACACACGTAGAGTGGAAAAAAATGTTACACTTGCTGGAAGCTTGAAAGTATTGATTGTCATTTAAGTTAATACCCCTAACAGATCATTAACCAACAAGAATCATGACTCAGCATCTTCTAGGAAATGCATGTTTTCATACATATAATGATTTAATGGGAATAATGAAGAGCTCTGTCATTTACAAGCCTATACAGAGGTGGGATTTCTTGCTGGTTTGTTCTACACTATGTACAAGAGGGGTTAAACGTTACATAAAAGTCAGACCTCATTGGGACTAAAATTTTGTTTCTAATAATACATGATTTCGAATAGCCCATTTCAATTTGACTGCCTAAGAAGACATCGGGACCTGATATTTATTTTGAATGATTGATACCAAGTATTCGGATAAAAGGTTGTGAATTAAACGTGGTCCAAATGTATTTGTTAATCGAGCACAAGCGAACATAAAAATATATATGATTGAGTTTAAAGGTATACCATTAATTTTTATAATAAGTATGTCTTAAAAATGTAAACAATCCCCACATTGCAAGTCTATGTAAGGCATTAAACAATCCCCACGTTGCAAGTCTATGTAAGGCATTAAACAATCCCCACATTGCATGTCTATGTAAGGCCTTACACAATCCCCACATTGCATGTCTATGTAAGGCCTTACACAATCCCCACATTGCATGTCTATGTAAGGCCTTAAACTATCCCCACATTGCAAGTCTATGTAACCCTTACACAATCCCCACATTGCATATCTATGTAAGGCCTTAAACAATCCCCACATTGCGTGTCTATGGAAGGCCTTATACTATCCCCACATTGCATGTCTATGTAACCCTTACACAATCCCCACATTGCATGTCTATGTAACCCTTACACAATCCCCACATTGTATATATGTAAGGCCTTACACAATCCCCACATTGCATGTCTATGTAAGGCCTTAAACTATCCCCACATTGCAAGTCTATGTAACCCTTACACAATCCCCACATTGCATGTCTATGTAACCCTTACACAATCCCAACATTGCATGTCTATGTAAGGCCTTACACAATCCCCACATTGCATGTCTATGTAAGGCCTTACACAATCCCCACATTGCATGTCTATGTAACCCTTACACAATCCCAACATTGCATGTCTATGTAAGGCCTTAAACAATCCCCACATTGCATGTCTATGTAAGGCCTTAAACAATCCCAACATTGCATGTCTATGTAAGGCCTTAAACTATCCCCACATTGCAAGTCTATGTAAGGCCTTAAACAATCCCCACATTGCACATGTCTATGTAAGGCCTTAAACAATCCCCACATTGAATGTCTCTTGCTTGCAATAAATCAAATATTCATCCTAACTTGGACTGTCCAAAACATTTAAAACACACTTCAGCAATTATAAAAGGCAAAAAAAGCTAAATTATCATAATTATCTTATGTTAAATGTAAAAGTCTTCTTTACCAGACCCTAGTTATTCAAACTTCCCACATGAGAAACATTAAAAAAGTTACGATCATTCCATGCAAACATTTCAGTTAGAAACTGCTCACAAAAGCTGGAGACAGCAAATAATTGGCAATCATTCATCACAGAAACTAGGCAATCGATATGAGATTGAAACAGAGTGAAATCAAATTCATGAAACTGGTAATGAGATTTCCATCTGAGGGACAGTTCAACAGTGAATTTCAAGTAACATTGGACAGCATGTTGGCAAGTTAAAGTCGAATCTGCATGATCTGCATGAAAAGTTGCTCACTATAAATGTATACACAACTTAGACAGATCTTTAAACCCCCAGTATTTTTACTGACAGTTTCAAGGTCGTGAATCTCTGTTTGTCCTCATTTATTCTCCTTAGTTGTCCCTTATGGACGGCCAGACCTTTACCCTTGCACCTCCTGAAATGCCAGATGTTTTACTTTTATGGACTGTTGTTCCCCCCCCCCGAGGTCTGTGTGGAGAGGCATTATGTAAGTGGCGTTCCCTGTAGCAACTTATTCTCTCTTTTGCCACGTGCACAGCCAACAAGACCCTAAGTACCGAACCAGCCCCTTTGCCTTAATTGGTGTAACCCGCAGGCTTTACATTATTTTTAAGAATATTTCCACAGCGTTCTGAAATTTACTGTGGTTTCTACGTACATTCTGTGACATACTAATCTTGAATCTACTGATTCCTGCAAAGTTTTGCTGAAATCTACCATACATGCAGTATCACAGGAAAGTAAAGCCAAATTTTACACAGATTAGAAGAGACAAAATAGTCTGAATTTATTTTCAAACAAAATTAAGACATGGAAAATAATGATAATTTTACAGGACCACAATAAAACCCAATTCGTTGAGATTTCAATTTTTTATATGAATAGATTTAAGCCGTGATCAGTTATGATTTTAATGAATGGTCATGAATATGTAGAGCGCTGTTCAAGGACAGAAGTCTTGAAACTATGTACGAACATCTTCATAGAAAACAATTTTATTTCCATTTCTTGAACATTAATTTTCATGAACACTTTCCAACAACAGTTCATGTCTACAAGAACTGTTTTTGAATGATATGAACTATGCATGACTTCATTAAGTCCATCATAAAGGGGCAAGTGCATCTTTTTGATATGCAAGTACAGAGATACCTCAATTATAAGACCACCTTTGGGACCCTTGAAAGCTGGTCTTCTTATTGAGGTGGTCTTAATACCAAGGTGGAATAAAGTGCAGAACAGTGACAATGGACTTGAAAATTATGTTTATGGTCTTTATATGAGGTTTTCCTGTATATTAAGTTGAGTCATCATATTATGAGTTCATCACAGTATCCTAGTACTATAATTTGTCCATAGATTATGAAGTAATTAAATATGCATGGTTCCATTAACAGTTAGTGTGTGCCAGAATAGAATAACATGTCAATGATTGGGAGAGTTGATAAGTGTGATAAATACTGACAGTCAAGTAAATATACAAGGCAAACAGAAGTGTACACAAACAACACAAAGAAGCTTGTCTACTTTGATAAATTGGCAGATCCTTGGCAACTATGCCTCCCTCTACCCACGCCTCCCTCTACCCACGCCTCCCTCTACCCATGCCTCCCTCTACCCACACAGGCTATGATTGGGTTATCTGATTAGAAGTGCCTCCCAAATATTGTTTAAATGCCAATTTTTAATTCTAATTTCAGAAATGTTTTTAAGAGAGACAATAAAAGTTGTTACTGGGAATGCCACATACAGAAGGCAATTCCTCCTAAGGGAAACATCAGCCTACGAAACATAAGGGAGCTGTGCAGGTGTGAGGGTACACATGTATGGGAATAGGGCAACAAGGGGGAGTTGTGCAGCTGTGAGGGTACACATGTATGGGAATAGGGCTACAAGGGGGAGTTGTCCAGGTGTGAGGGTACACATGTATGGGAAAAGGGCAACAAGGAATGATCTGGTCAACCATAAAAAACAAACGAGGAGAATTTAATTTAATCTTCATTAACAGCAAGTTAAAATGAAATCTACAGACAGCAGCTCCATTTCCCGGTGGCCATATTTTGACAGTTCAAACAGCCTTTATTTGGTTGTATGGTTATTATTTCTGTTTGTGTTTCAGATGTATGTTAAATTTTCCTTTCCCCATGATTGTGCAATTCTTTCACTTGATATAGTGTTCATGTTATTTTCTGCCCCCTTTTCAGTCCATTGTTGCCAGCTGGCTAGACTTGTCCTGTGATGTATTCCATCAATTAAATCCCACCTGTTTGTCCTCATTAATTCTCCTTAGTTGTTCCGTATGGTGGACCAGGCCATTCCTTGCACACCTGTTCCCTGCGTATAAACCCTTACACCTCCTCAAATGCCTGATGTTTTATGGAATGTTGTTTCCCCCCCCCCCCGAAGGTTTGTGTGGGGAGGCATTGTCTTAAGTATGTACTATTAAGTGTTCCCTGTAGCTACTTATTCTCTTTTACCACAGCCAACAAGAGCCAATGATTGGGTAACCTGAACAGAAGTGCCAGTATTCAAACAGCCTAAAATTGGTTGAGATTCTGTGACCAAGTAATGATTTCTAGTGTAATTGAGATAGCAAATATAATTGCACCGAACAAATGCAGTAAATATCTCTCTAAAATGACGTCATCTCAACATCTGTATTAGTGACTGAAACATACGCAAGTTATTGTCTGTTCTAATTAGACCATATTGATGGAGGATTACTATGACAGCCTTAGGGTACAGTATCTAGAAATATGCTCTAAATTAAAACAGAGTACCATATTGTTATCCTCTGGATTTACGACCAATAATACAGTTGGCAGGGAACGCAGATGAGAACAATTTACTGTCAATGACAATAGAGATCAGAAATGGAACAGAAATGTTGTTTTGTTGATGTTGTTTGAGTGCAATTCATCTTTAGGATATAACAGACAGTCAACCAACCACATAGGTCCTTTGCACTAAAATACTAACATGATATGTGTTTGTTCAAGAATGACGTTTATTTTCATTTCTAATTTTTTTTTAAATGAAAATATTATGAATCTGATCTCAACTATTTGTCAAGCATATATATGTACTGCAGTCATGAGATTGCCGGGACTTGTTACCAACATAGTGAATGTTTGTGGTTTTTGTTTACATGTGTACCTACCTTTGACACTTGAGCGCATCGACATAGAGTCACCACGTCCAGAAATGAGAATATTCTGAAAGGTAAAGAAAACAACAAGATTACAATGAAGTTCTTTACTAACAATACTAACATAAGCAGGGGAGTGATTGGTCTCGGTACTTTTTTAATTTTTCGTACCCTACTCCTCCCTGCAATTAATGGATTTTCATATTTGTTTCACATGCAATAAATTGAAAATACTTTTTGACACAACAATAATTTTCTGTAGAAGTATTTATAAATTTGTACTGAAACAAATTATCTTATTTTCTGTGTCAGATCAATCAGTTACACACATATTGGTTTCGGATGCAGGCCGATTGATGCTGCTGCCGAGATGCGCAAATTGTTAATTCTTAACTATAATCCATCACAGAAGTTGGATGAATAATTTGACTTCATGGTCATACAAATTTTATTTGAAATTCTGTAAGAAAAAGTAACGAAATTCAAAATATTCAAGTGTGAAAAAACTTTTGGATGGCTCTGTATGTATTTCCCCAAACCACGGAATTCCATAGATCTGTGGAAAAAGCACGCAACTGCATAAGCAACAATAAACTGATTTGTTTGTTTCATCGGGTTTAACGCCGTTTCTCAACGATATTTCAGTTCACCTAACCAGTTTTTCCTGGACTGAAATCTAACCAGTACTAACTTACCCTTCCACAATGAGCCGGCAACTTCTCCACATGAGGAGGAAAATCAACATTTTTATCAAATTTTCATGGAAGGGTATGACCTGCCGCGACCGGGAATCGAACCCGGATCGCCGGGTTACAAGTCCAGCATACTAACCACGGCCGCGGCTCAACAATAAACTGGACCTTAAATACTTCCATTTACTGTCCAATATTCAATATTCCTGGCCAACAATAGAGACATTGTTCAGCACTGGGGATTTTATCCATATATACCCTGGATGCATAATAGTCCCTACAAAATTCATAATAGCTACTAGGGATTCCAAGAAATTATTTGCAATAATCCAATGACATATTTAAGCACTAAATAGCGGGTACAAAATTAAATGAATATATCAAACAAGAGGACCATGATGGCCATATATTGCTCACCTGAGTACACTGCCATTCCTATTTACGAAATATGAATTCATATTTACAAAAAAAGTTGTTTTTACGAAAGAATAATTTGTTTTTACAAAATACTATTCGTATTTACAAAATACTATTTCGTATTTATGAAAGCATTTTTCATATGAAAAATTATGTATTATGTTGCCATGACTTTCTCATTTGAAAAGAATTTAGGCAAAAATGATTAATTCAAATTTATGAAATTACAAACCAACAATTACACAATCATGCGCAAAGAAACTGCAAAACAGTTGTTTCAGAAAAGACCAATTAATGTGATAATATCTCAATCATTTCCACCTCAAGGTAAAACCATTTTGATAGGCAAAACTGATTAGCACTTAGAGGAGTAATTTCCAAGTATGTGATAATTGAGAAAATACCAAGAGAATTTGCATGTGACAACCACTTTTTCTTCAACTTTCTTATGTAATATGTGGCGTTCCCTGTAGCTACTTATTTTCTCTCTTTTCTGAGCCATCTGCCCACATGAGCATAATTATTAAGCTATTTTATATATCTGATTATTTTATATTCCCCATAAATTTTAAGGAAATTTAACTATCAATATGGCTGACTATTCAGAACAAGGGAGGTAAATATTGTACATGTGGGAACTATCTATTGAAAGACCCACACTAGTCAGGACTCTCCTAATTACACATTAGGCCATCCTTAAACAATAGCTTGTTTGGCATACCCCTAGCCAGGAAATTACGATGGGCACATAGGTATGTAATTGACTATAGCCATACTAATATTAAAATTAATGTATTAATGCATTGCTAAATTTTTTTTAAAAGCCCATTCAGACCCCTAAAATATTTTTTTTCAATTATGGACCATTTACATGGTGTTGGTAGAGTTATGTCCCAAAAACTTATATTTAAGTCTATTACAAAGTAGCCCCCAATTATATTCAAGGTGAATCCTTATAGACAGTTATCTAGAGGATAAATAAATAAATGCCTGATTTCCATGGAATTATTTGCTGAGTAAGTTAACCGTGTGTAACATGCCAAATAAAGTTTAGTTTGCACCTCAAACTATTCGGAAGCCGAGACACACTTCTTGTAAAATATCTATAAGCATAATTCTATATATAAACTTCCCATGAGAATATGCATGCTGGAAGTTAGCATCAAACTTGGCTATAACAAAATAAATTTCATCAAAAATTTATGTGGCAGCAAAACTGACACATTAGTACTTTGGCAATGGTAATATTAGCTTGGTAAGCATTTCTAGAGATATACCGAGATACATTAATAAAATATGATTCTTAAAGAATTTTACATTCAGTAACATACCGTAGGTCAACCAACGGAATATAGCAGAATACCGATACAATTTCTTCAACAAGGCCAAAGTAAATTAATTTCTCAATTATCATTCAAGTAAATACCATATTTTTAATGCAGCCGTAAATATTTATATATATATTCAAACAGAAATAAAGGCCTCAGAAACTAAGCATCAAAGATATTTGCCATCAAATTTCAATGTGCTAGAACAGTTCTAGAACTTTTCTTTCGTTCTTGTATAGTTCTTTAATAAGACCAGATCCGGTTCATGAACCAAAATTCATGTTCTTGAAAAGATGTTCCTTAAATAAGTGGCTTAAGTTAAAAAACAGTTACCTTTGTTCTAGAACAGTTCAAGATTAGAAGTTCTATTTTCTAGCACAATTCTAGAATGTTCAAGAACTGGTTGCAAGTTCTTGAACTTTTTTGACAGGTCAGTCCAAGCCATTGGCGCAAACCCATAACTTAAGCTATCAACTGACAGAGAGAGTCCCGGAAAGCATTCAGATTTCCAAACAAAATACATGTTGAGACATTTTGAGCTATTTTCAGACCTTGGTGACAATTTGACGGAGGCGAGGAAATGTGTCACACATCTGCTTTATGCCATTGACATTGTTATGAATGATTTTAATGTTGTGATGGTCAGCCTGACCATTCCCTATCCCCATACATGTTTGCCCTTGCTCCTCCTTGGTCCCTAGTGTATTGTAGACTGTTCAGTTTCCCTGGGTCTGTGTGGGGAGGCACCGTCTTATGTATGAGGTGTTCCCTGTAACAACTTAATCTCTCTTTCAAAGCAAATTTAAAGCAAAGTTAGCGTATAATTCTCTTATATAGACATTAGTATTTTTAAAATGATTTTTTCAATAAAGTCAAATTAATTTGATAATTCACTTTATTTATGCATTCACTGCGGAAGAAATTTTCAAAATGTAGAATAATTATCAACATCTAGAACAGCCATGCACCCTTTACATAACAGTAATACAGACTTCACTCGGTGGCAAAAAGCACACAGCTTTTAACATTTGTATTTCAGTCCGGCAAGAAATATAAATGTACTATTTACCTCAGTAAAAGTTCTTTTGGCAACTTTCTGTTGATTTGAGCATCATCGTCTGTTATTGAGATTTGAGAAACCTGAAAGAAAAAACAATACTGTGAGACTGGTATGATTAGAACATATTAGAGACTGGTATGATTAGAACATATTAGAGACTGGTATGATTAGAACATATTAGAGACTGGTACGATTAGAACATATTAGAGACTGGTATGATTAAAACATATTAGAGACTGGTATGATTAGAACATATTAGAGACTGGTAAGATTAGAACATATTAGAGACTGGTATGATTAGAACATATTAGAGACTGGTATGATTAGAACATATTAGAGAACAATTCACAGCAAATAAACACCACTGTAAGTAGATCAACCGCAGGTCATTTTGTAATCCATCGAGTTTAAATGCTGATTCTTATCCATACAAAAATGTAACATAAAATAAGATGCACCGACAAGAAAACATTATGTAGTGATTGAGATTCTAACCCACAATATAAAAATATGCCAGATTGGCTTTTTCTGGCGGCGAAGTGGCAGGAACTCTTTTAGAGATTTGTTTTGTCATGAAAAATCATGGGATCTGATTTCTTATTAAAAAGTTTTGTAAGACAAGTGTTTTAAGGTTTAAAGAAGAGGAACCATTGTTAGGGGACAGGGGTTTCAAGACGAATTGATTGACAAATGAACAGGCCCCGATCTCCCGAGGCATCCCAATTTGATCTAAATCTCAGCTCAAATAGAGTATCTCAAATCGTCGAGATTTTCCTCATCTGAGACCCGACTCAAAATCGGTATTACAAAACGAAAAAGATGAGATGAGTTTATTTTCTCAAAATATTTTCAAAAGACTCAAATGAGATTTGTCTCAATCTCAGTCTCTATTTTGATTAAAATCTCATATTGAGCTGAGATTTCTATTTGAGAGATCGGGCCCAGAACAAATACCAACATCAAACAGTATTTCGGTATGTTCAACCAGAACAGACATAACTGCAGTAAGATGGTACAGAATCATTCCTATAATTCACACAAATTGTTCAGAAAGTTCCGTGACACTGCATGTTGTCACTGATGAAGTTGCAGACTTAATCAGACAAAATGCAATTATAGTGAATTTAATTCGATAAGATATCCCTCTGCATCGAATGCTAATTCCAATACTTCCGTGATCAATGAATGGAACATTGTAACTGGAATCAAAGTGCTATGCGGGAACGTAATTTCGCTATGCTAATTTTGTACATAAAAAGAAACAAAAATCCAAGTATTAATTCATTAAATTTCCATACGTTTACGGACAGCAGATATAATTTAAGCTTGTCAATGACGCATTGTTTTGGTTCATTGATTAACGCATCAAATGATGGCAATCAAATACAACCTTCCATTTCACACATCAATAAATTCATTCAGCATCCAATGATTTTATGGTCGGTTATTTGAATTTTAAATCCTGCAAGATTTTCAATGAACCTCCAAGTAAGATGTTTGTCTCAAATATAAAAGTTCCGCTAAAACTTTCTTAAAATAAAGCACCATACTGAAATACACAAGAGGGCTATAATGGGCAGCTGATTGCTCACCTGGACATTTCATCTACACCTGACAGCCATCATTTTTTTAAACACAGTTTTGGTATACAGCTATCCAATAAACATTTCTACCAACATAATTATAGAATTATAAAATTTTCAATATAACAAACTACGGAATACTTAAGCCTTGCCTGATAGTGGCAGGTATTTAATGATGATTTTAATAACCTTGCAAGAGTCACCAATGGAACATTTGAGTCACATTATTTTGGCAACACTCACTGGCCAGCAGTTTCCATCCTCAGTACCCAGGCTATTCATAACATATATGATACCCAGGACAAATTGGCTAGCGAAACTTCGTAATGCATGAATATTCATTAGCACATTTCTCGACCAATGAAATGGACGATAACAAAAAGAAGGGATCTCCTTTGTGAAGAGCCATCAGCAAATTTGACAAAATACCGGCGACCATTGAAACAAATGTGCAATTTGAAAGCTGCAATCTCTTTCAATCGCTCAGAACCGCAATTTCGTTCGTAACTGCTCTGCAATTTCCGTATTGCATGAGGTGTGTGTCATGTGGCCAATCAAGCGACTGGATTTCAGCTCATTTATTATTCATGAGTAAGAGACTTTGAACAGTCAGTTTGCCCAGGGCATCATACATGTTATGAATAGCCTGGGTGCAGAAGATGGCAGTTTCTGACTTTTGAAACTTCTGCAATATACCTGTAGCCTTAACCTGCCCTACTCCCAGGTACTGCCTTTGAAAATTTGGAAGAAGAATTGACAAGCAAGGTACAGAGTTACCCAAGGAACATTTATGTAAATTTATTTTGAAATCAGGCCAGTAGTTTCTGACCTGACTTTTAAAGTTTCCGCTCATTATATACATGGTGAAAATCAAAGCCTTGCCTCATGGTTGTCATGTTTTCTAATGAATCTGAAATTTATATAATTCTGATAAAGGGTCATCCAAAGAACACGTTTTTGAAATAACGTTGAAATCTGTCACATTGTTTTTGACATGAAGATTTCTACAGTTCCCACTATAATATGGAGATTGTAAAAAAACAAGCCTGCCCCCTGGTGGCTATGTTTCAATGAATCAGAATAATTTGAACAGTATTGATAGGAGGTCTCACAAGGAATATAAATGTGAGTGAAATTGTTGCAGAACTGTACAAGCAATGAAGGACAAGATGTCATTTGAAGATTTCTCCACATTATGATTTAGCAGCCGCTACAAGCAGTTGAAGTAAAATTTGGAAGAAGACCATCTAAAAAAAATCCACACTAAGCTTAGACTTCCATAAAATGGTTTCAGAGAAGAATTTGTTTGAAATAAAATTAAATCAAATCTAAACATTGAGAGCTGAATGCGGAGTTTAAACGTTATCATAATTCCAAGTATAGTTCTGATTGTTCCAAACAAACTGACTGTATATTTTTTCAGACAATATCATACAACACTGAAACCACAAAAAATCACAATTAATATTTTTGCTTAGCAGTTCAATAAATTGACATAAAGTCAGGATAAACTACACTGAAAATAAAATACTGTTAACATTAAATAATTTCAACATATGAAACACTGGCATTATAGACATTGTGGACTATTATGCAACTCGCCAAGCAAAGACCAACTGGCCTTATAAATAACTCGATAAAACTAATGTTCAATTTTTATTGCAGTCTAGCCTAACTCAATAAACCAAGTCTAAATCAAATTGTTGATGCCTGGAGGTGTTATATTTGAGCAATGTATTAATGGCATCTTTTGTGTCAAAATCAATGTGCCATTTTCACAGAATGTGTATTCTCTCCAATCAACATTAGGCAGATAGTTTTGTTCTAACATGTCTAGACTATGGGGCCAAAATTAGTCCAAATCATCAGTTTCCAAATCATGATTTTATCAGTTGTTTGAACACACAAAAATATGCGGTACCTAAAACTGCCTATCACACCGGTCACACAGGACTAAATTTAACACACATAACTGAAAGCAAAGGGGTCTTACACATAACTTTGAAGACAAAAACACCATATTAATTTTTTTTGTAAACGAGAAATACCTTTAAAAACACACTCGACATAAATCAAAATAAGCGAATATATTTTAGTTTTAAATTGGTTAAAGTTAAATTATTTCATGAACACATGTTAATAGAATTAATAAACAAATTTAACCAAATACTAAAATTCAGCTTCCGTTCATTTATTCTAACTTATTAAAATATCATTAATACATGTAGCATGCAGGCACAGACAGTTTGTTACATGTTCAATCAAATTTAATAAATAAATATACATCAAAACACAATTACAGGATCATTGTGGCATTGTCCATTGACCTTTCAGATATTTTTTAAAAACATAATGTAGTACGTTGAATACGCATTAATCTTGTGTCTAAATTAAAGATAAGATTCGAGGTTTATTAAATAATAATTGGACCTGTCTGCTTTACTATATCAAAGAATCAATTGAGAAGTAAGAAGCTTAGACAATATCTATCCCATTAGTCCTCTTGATATGATCAAGAAAGGTCTGCTTTAATTTAATGGAAACATGATTTCTTCGTGCATGATTCTTAATTTCACCATATTTGTGTTGAATCCATTTGACTATCACAACTATAGAAAACTTTTAGAATTGCTGTTAACTTTGTCTGATTAACATAACATTGAATACCATACCATTGTTTTATTTTGATGTATAAAGTACAGGAAACTGCGACAACAATCTGTCAGTAGTATAAAGTCTAGTTACTGCCCTGATAAGGATGACTGTTAGCACAATCACAGATACCTATGTCTACATTCAAACCATAATTTAGGACGTTCAAATTTATTCCATTCCAGCCCAGTGTTTACAACGTGCAGATTTGAACAACTCGGTGCCCAGAGTACATAAGTTTGACTGTCTTATATTTGCATCAACATTTAACTCAAGATTTGACTGGTTTACGCACTGGTGTGACTCAAATAGCAAAAACGAGCACCATACAACTGTGCAAAAAAATGTTAATATGAAAGATAGATATAGATTCATGTCACAAATGGCATGTTATTGATGGTGAAATTGTCTTTCCCCATGTAATAATAGTTCTGTATTTCATATTATCTTTCAAATGTTACTTGTAACGATTAGATAACCTTGTGATAGTCAAAAATAAATAATATCATAGACACACCATCATAATATTATACTTAATCACACTCAAGTGGAACCGTCAGTAGTCACTTTCACCCCACACTTAAGCCAACTAAATAATCGATATATCCAAATAAAAGTTAGTCACGAATACAGAGTTTTAAGACTTCAGCTTGACTGAAATATGTGGTCTATCCAGCAATTTACACTTCATAGTAACAAACATAACATAAAACAATAGTTTTTATGAAATGAAATATACGAGGGTCTTCCAGCTACTGCATAATACTAGCACTGACTTGCGCACAGGAGCATTGACATGCAATGAAGAAAAGCATGACAAACCATACATGCTTTTTCATATGGCTTTCAAGTTTCTTAAGTACACAGTCCGGATAAATGGTCCCTGTGACAGTTCCACTCCATGGAATGGCTATCAAACACGCGTTCCCTTGGCTAATTAAGAAAATAGCAAACATCATCTTTTTCACCCTATTGGTATTTTTGGCAATGGATGGCCTTCTAGTATTTTTCATAACCCCGACTTTGTTACTACTACTCTGGTTGGTTCAGAATACTGTACAAAGGTTTCAGCAACTGTCATTATATATATAAGGTTTGAAATATCCCTCTGGTTAAATTCTGGGTATTTCTTCAGTAATTTATGGGCTGTTATTAATACACGCTGTCTGTTTTAAGTATGCTGTCAATAACTGTCTTTTATGAGGTATACTTATCCATCAAGCGGAAATTCTCTTTTTCGATGTTTTAAACATTAATCCCATCAATATGCGATGACACTTAGCTAACTGTTTAGTGGTCAACCGAGCATCTTTCGATGACAGATCTCCTTTAAGTTTTTTGGTTGATTTTCAGGGCTAGAATTTAACTTTTTTGTGCACTTGCAAATTTGGCCAGTGCCTAAAATTTCAACTGGCCAAATGTGAAACCAACTAGCCAAAACAATTTTCGCTGAAATTTACAGTCTACTCATTATGTATATGTGCTGTTGACAACCTGTTGCTATGGGGGTAATATGGCGAGAAGCAAAAGAAAGAGGTTAAAACTAGTTTGTTTTAACCTTGAACATACATGTTTATTTTGGAATCCAATCAAATTAAATATAACAGTTATGTTCTTAACTTGAAATCCACTTGCCAAAAAATGCCAGCTTAAGAAATCTCAACTCGCATTTTTAAAATACGCATTTTGCGAGTGGCGAGTGCTTAAATTCGAGCCCTGGATTTTGGGAGTCACTGCACTATAAGGTCTACCAGGACAGGGCCTATCTTTCAAATGAATTTATTCCACTTTTGAACTTTTTTATCCAACACGTGACAGTCACACAAGACACTTTATGAATTTCATAACATCACCAATTTCTTTAAATATGGTCCATGCACTTAAACCAAGTCTAATTAGCATTTTACAGTACCCGCGTACTTGAGCGCAATATATATTCATTAACCAGCCCTGTGTTTAGTTACGGCTAACAATTGCGAACGTTTTATATCCCTGACCCACCGTATCACATTCACTGCACACGGGAACCAAATTGCAAACGTTACGAAGCGTTAGCCACAAACATCTTTACTGAACGCAGGGCAGGATTATACCCAGTACATACAAATAGACCTGCTCCAGGTTACAATAAAATCCTAACTAACGCACGGAGACCAATGGTATTGGTATTTTCTAGGGATATCAACAAATATTTGGACATTCAAATATTGGATCCTATGTCTGAATATTCAAATACTAATTCATCATTCAAATATACGATAAAAATATCAATATAAGCAGCAAAAGCAAGAATATTCAAAGCTTTCAATTCGTTTATATCCCTAGTATTTTTCAAAAGACAATTAATACATAGAACAGGAAAAAACAAATTCACCACGAAATTGCGCTATTAATCAAATTGACAGGTAAAATTGCATTATATAATGAATGCCCCTTAAAAAGTTTATTAAGCAGATATGATCATGTGAAGCCAGTGGCATAGATTCCTAAAGGCTGCATAGGCTTCGAAAAAAAAAAAAAAAAAAAATGAACAAAACTGCAATAAGATATTAAATGTATGTTTTCGATGTTATTTACCGGAACGAAATTTACACAAAAACGCATCCTAACAATCTAGCTACAAGATTTTTTCCAGGGGACCATGCCCCCTAAAGCTAAGGCCTACACATCAATTTCAGCTATGCTATACGCCCCTGGAACGACAGACGGACAGACAAAATTTTTGTTACATTATATAATATCAACTATCCCATGTATCCTGGCACAAGTGTATTCATACACCAGCAGGGTTCTGTTCAAAATGTTAAACTATCATACAGATGAACTAATACCAACCTGCCGATAGGGTGACTCTCCCCAGTGTACCAATGGCCAATTTGTCCGAAATACATGATTACAGCAGCACGTCGACATGATCTATATTAACATTTCCATCAACATTTTTAACCATGCCTTAAATATGTGCGACATGGTTGGAGGTCAATATTACAATCCAGTTCAAAGCAGTATCACAATAATGCATAGCAGCTCACAGATCACTGATTTCTTAACAACGTATTATTTCACATTGCACATCCAAGTTCCACAATATTCAAGCTGCATCTTAAATTGTTAACATTTAAACACAACTATAAGGGTATTAGGCTCAAATATATCAAAACTGCACCAATTGTTATACTTAACACTTGAATATGCAAATAATTCCATCGGTATGTATGATGTCGTAAACAATGCATGCTATTTACTGTCTATTTCCAACAGTTTGCATATAATACAAACAACAGTTGTGGCAATTATTTTGTGTTTCCGAGCAGCAGAAATAATACATCTGGCAGTTTAACTGCTATTCCCAGCATTTCTCAAGAATTTATCAGAAATCCAGTTATCTTCAAAACACAAATATCTGCAAATCCATACATTCTACTGCCTTGTTTTGATTTCATAAACATGTCGTTAAGTTACAAGATCCTTTCAATAAACACATTCCGATCCATTGGACGACAAATCCGGTTTCCCCGGGCTTATCAATAATTATTATTTAAGTTATATTCAGGCTAATTAGCATCATTTTCTCACCTAATAGATCTGTATTTACAATGTTCTCGTAATTCACAGTTTTCACAAGGAACCTAACTTTTATCACTATCTGATCAATATAAATGAAAACGTAAAACATTTCTGACGCTGCAAGATAAAAAACTCCTGCAGCAACAGACTTCAAACACTGAATCACGAAAGTGCATAAATTTTACTGGGAAAAAACGGGACAGAAATAAAAAATCACCATTCACATGAATCATCAACAGTAATTAAAGCACCGATGTGAAATTTCTCAATCAAAATAATTTCTTGGGTCCTCTATACGGGCAACATACCGAACGTGGTGTCCTAAGATAATCTGTCCAAATAATCTGTTGCTGTCACGATACAGGCTTCATATTACAATTGATATATCAGTACACTTACAGCCAAATATCCAACCAGTACTAATATGTCCCTTTTATGCACCAATCAATATTTGCCCAAGGGGGAGCAGTCGGCTGACCCAGGGGAATTAGACATTTAGTCTTTTTATGGACTAATTCCCCACCCTAGAGCCAAGCTTATCTTTCTAAATCCCGACAGTGGGAGATGTCTGATTCCCCTCATCTAGGCCCTATTAAACATCTGACCCAAGTCTATTATATGGGACCCTGAATCATTCAGCAGGACAAAATTCCTACCTGCCTGGAATCGTCTTCTGTCTACAGTCCTGTGTATCTCTGCTGCTCCCCCTTGGGGCAAAACATTGGTAAATGCATTACCATTACTCATTGGTTCAAGTATTCTAGACCTTGTTATTTGCATCAAGTCCTATTTTACTACAACATGCCTCTTTTTACAAGCACCGTGTCCCAACCAGCACTATGCCCTTTTCATTATCACCAATTCCCTTGTTACCATCTCCCTGCTGCTTTTTTACCAGCATGAATGCCCTTTTTACCATAATCCAGTTCCCTTTTACCAACACTTTCTAAATCAAAGGATATAGTCTACCGGTACCATAGCCAAGAAATTGATGTAATATTTTTACTAGATTTTATAATATTATGACCTTTAACTAGATGTGACCTTGACCCAGAAAATTGCATTGTGATATAATTTAGGGAATTGTAGCTATGTGTATCAATATGTACATGTATAGTTTAGACTTCTGCATGGTACTGCTATGTGTATCAATATGTACATGTATAGTTTAGACTTCTGCATGTTACTGCTATGTGTATCAATATGTACATGTATAGTTTAGACTTCTGCATGGTACTGCTATGTATATCAATATGTACATGTATAGTTTAGACTTCTGCATGGTACTGCTATGTGTATCAATATGTACAATCATGTATAGTTTAGACTTCTGCATGTTACTGCTATGTGTATCAATATGTACATGTATAGTTTAGACTTCTGCATGTTACTGCTATGTGTATCAATATGTACATGTATAGTTTAGACTTCTGCATGGTACTGCTATGTGTATCAATATCTACATGTATAGTTTAGACTTCTGCATGTTACTGCTATGTGTATCAATATGTACATGTATAGTTTAGACTTCTGCATGGTACTGCTATGTGTATCAATATGTACATGTATAGTTTAGACTTCTGCATGGTACTGCTATGTGTATCAATATGTACATGTATAGTTTAGACTTCTGCATGGTACTGCTATGTGTATCAATATGTACATGTATAGTTTAGATTTCTGCATGGTACTGCTATGTGTATCAATATGTACATGTTAGTGGGTCATCTAAGACCACAGAGATTATCATCATTATACAAGGAATAGAACTTTTTATAGTGTTTCAAATCTAAATGTTACAAGAAATATCTTGAAAAAGATGGTCGGCGCAATTTGAAGGTTAAGATTTGTTGTGAAACATAAAAAATGCCGAGATGTTACGTTTGCTGGCAACTCCAGATCCAAAATGGATTTCGGTAAATTCACCGAAATTCAGTGGATTTCGGTAAGGTAACGTACCCCGTGCCGATAGGTTAACCAATCAAAGCGTAAGGGAACAACACAGGACAGCACAAAGGAGGGACAGTAAGGGAACAACACAGGACAGCACAAAGGAGGGACAGTAAGGGAACAACACAGGACAGCACAAAGGAGGGACAGTAAGGGAACAACACAGGACAGCACAAAGGATGGACAGTAAGGGAACAACACAGGACAGCACAAAGGAGGGACAGTAAGGGAACAACACAGGACAGCACAAAGGAGGGACAGAAACGGAACAACACAGGACAGCACAAAGGATGGACAGTAAGGGAACAACACAGGACAGCACAAAGGAGGGACAGTAAGGGAACAACACAGGACAGCACAAAGGAGGGACAGAAACAGAACAACACAGGACAGCACAAAGGAGGGACAGAAACAGAACAACACAGGACAGCACAAAGGATGGACAGTAAGGGAACAACACAGGACAGCACAATGATTAAACATGAAGAAATATAGCTAAACAATGCCACTTCCCACTCTAGGACCTGTCAGTATCATTACTTGGGGGCTTCAAACTAATGTTTCAGTTGGTAGAAACTAACCTATTCCACAAACACTGTTCAAACACTACAAAATGACAAGAACTTGAACCAAAATGAAAATTTAAAAGTAAATCGATGTAATTATGGGGAAATCCAGAATCTAATATCCTTCACAATAATGGCAACTGGAGAACACTGATATTAGTTTACGAGTTGTTTTTTGTCCTTTAATTAAAAGACACATTTGAGGTTTACTGGTTAGCTAGATAATGCAAGCTTCATTATGATATGTTATACACTTGTGGTTGAAGCGTGTGGTTTATCGATACATAAAACCAAATAGGTTTTACTGAAGGAAATATATAGAAGTGTATTCTATCAAATAACTCCATTGCCAATCACTGTGCACGATAATGTTGTGTACAAAATTCAATGGTTATGTTGAATCTGTGCATTGATTTACATTCTATTCAATACCTATACAACAACATGTGTGGACATGCATGAATACAACTGTATGTAGATCAACAAGAGGACCATGAAGACTCTGAATTGCTCATCCGAGTATGAAAACATTCTGATTAAGCTCAAACACTATTTTTATATAGAGAAAGAGCCAACTCCCTAGAGGCAATGTTTTTAGAAGAATCAACTTAATTTAAACAATCTTGTTAAAGACTGACCTAAGGAAAATTATATAAAAATCAACCAATAGTTTCTAATTATAAAATTTTCTTTGATTTGACCTACTGACCCAGTTTTGAAGCAATCAATTTTTTTACAAGATGATGCCCCAGGACACTTCTGACAAAGTTTGATTATAATTTAGTCAGTAGTTTCAGAGGAGATGTTGTTTGAAGAGAATACGAATGGAGGATGCCGGACTGTGAGAGATCGCAATATGGGGTGGGGCGGGGGGGGGGGGGCCACAAATATTAATGTCCATACACTTACTCTCAATTCTGAATATTCAACCTAATTATTTGTGGTTTCCCTTAAATGCTATTCACAAGAAAAGAAAGAAAACGATTAATTTCAACACAAATGTTGATTTTGCACACAAATATTTGAGATTGGTTTATGGTAGGCTTTTATTTCAGAGTGCTTTGTAAACATAGATTTGAATGAAAACTCAACTGAGTGAAAACTTAGTTACATTGAGTTTGAGTTTCTCTTGATGAGATTTGTAAAATATGGGACCTCACAATCAAATCCAGGCCCCTATCTAGCGAAGCATCTCAATCTGAGCTAAATCTAAGCTCAAAAATTGTCTTTAATCGTCGAGACTTTTCTCATCTGAGACCGGACTCAAAATAGGTATTACAAAAAGAAAAAGGAGATGAGCTTTTCCCAGAAAGTTTTCAAGAATTCCAAAATGAGATTTGTTGATCTCAAACTCAGGCTCTGATTTGAGCAAAATCTCAATATTGAGCTGAGATTTCTATTAGAGATGCTTTGGGAGTTCGGGGCCTAGGAAAGGCATCTGCAGGGTATATATTCCCTGATAACTGATACTGGATCTATCCATCAACATTTAGATGTACATAGTTTGGGATGTATTTTGATGGTACATAAATGTAGCTCACAGATCTTTCCGCGCACTATTAGTGGATCCCAGAAAAGATGTTGCATTTTTCATTTAAAATTTAGGCTTATCGATTCAGAGCTTGGTATTTTCAATTTGAATAGAAGTATTGAATATACTTGATGAATCATAAAGCACTATAGATTACAATACACATTCATCTTACATGATACATTTCATGTCTAATAATTTTCTACAGAGACAGTATTGACGGTTTCGAATGATTTATTGAGATGCCTTACTCACATTATAATGATCCACAATAATGTGAATGTCCTTTATTTCTTATGTAAATTCCATCTAGTAGAACATTTGACCTAAAAAAGGACACTGCCAAATCTGTCTGGTGTATCTTAAGATGCATTACAGAGCCACTTCAGTTGGATATAATACATTATAGATATTCCTGCGGATGAATTAAAGCCAGAATGCTGAGTACAAATTTATATCAATCATTTCCAACTCACTGAACATTGTAAATAAAAGACTGACAGATATTGTACAATTTCTACAGAATTAATTTTTAGGCCATTTTTTATTTTTTGTTTTATCAACAAACAAAATTGCACTACTTGGTACATTATTCCAGAAACAAGAGGTGGCCCTTAATCGCTCACCTGAATCGATGCAATCTTGGCTTCAAGACAGTCCATGAGAATGTTCAATGATTTGACCTTGTGACCTACTTTGTGACCCAACATGACCCAGTACCACACTGGACTTGCATTTTATTAAGACAAACATTCTGATCAAGTTTTATGTAGTTCCAGTAGAAAATGCAGCCTCCAGAGAATCCACATTTTTCAATCATTTGATTCTGTGAACCTAGTTTTTGACCTCAGATGACCTAGTTTCAATCTTGACTTAGATTTTATTAAGTCAAACATTTTGACCAAGTCTCATGTACATAAAGTAAAAAATGTAACCTTTAGTTTTTGACCCCACATTAACCAGTTTCGAAATTGGCCTAGATATCATTGAGACAAACATTATGACTACATCTCATGTAAATCAAGTCATAATTGTGACCTCTGGAGTGTTAACAAGGTTTTACTATAATTTGACCTAGTGACCTAGTTTTTGACCCCACATGACCCAATTCTTGGCCTATATTTTATTGAGACAAACATTCTGACCATGTCTCATGTAAATCAAGTCACAATTGTGGCCACTGGAGTGTTAACAAGGATTTACTATAATTTAAGCTTGTTATCTAGTTTTGACGCCAGATGACCCAGTTACGAACTTGGCCTAAATGTCATTGAGACATACATTCTGACCAAGTTTAATGCAGATTAGGTAAAATATGTTACCTCTAGAGTGTTAACAGTCTAAATTGTTGGCGGCGACAGATGACGAAGGACACAGGGCGATCACAATACATGCTTGTCTACAAAAACATTACTGCAAACACACAATTAATAATTTCTTCATCAGACAAACATTCTGGTTCCATTTTCATTACAATTTTAGGACAGTTATGAAGAGTATTGAAATTTGTACTATTTCTGACACTTAAATAATATGCAATGGGCTGGTGCTTTGCGATACCCCAAATGTGGTAATCAGGACAAACACGGTAAATGGCAACAAAGCACAAGAGTTTAAGGGGTTCCATTTGTCCCTCGAGTTGACCTTTTCCAAAAGGTCACATTTTGACCCTTAGGATTTTGACAGGAGGGTAAATTTTTCTCTAAATTATAGGTACTTTTGTTATAAAATGGTAAAATCCCATAACAAAATATCAAAATGACTCTAGAGATTCAGCACCTAGTGGAACCCCGGAATTTCTCACATACAGTCCACTGATATTTACTCGAGAATGGCTCTAAATAAACTTAGAAGTGGTCAGCCAATGAAAACAGGTTTTGCAAAATATTGACCAATAGACAAGTATGGTGTTGAATTTGAATCCATACTATCTGACAACAAACATTCTTCTTTCTCACTCAAACTATACAATTTTAGCTCAGCATTTCAGCTAGCTATAATGTTTACTTAAACATGAATGTTTACATTCATACAGATAATACAAGTTTCTAATTGGTAGAAGTACATACTTGTGAAGGCAGAGCAATTCATACTTCCTGATGACATGACCTTGACTTACATAACAAGCACTGCTGACAGTATATAATACACAATACAGACATGACAATGCCAAAAGTGAAACAAAATATTTGTTGAGCCTAATTTACATTTGTGTTGTGTTTTACGTTTTTTGCCACAGTATTCCAATTATGCAGGAGTCGGCTAACTTAACCTGCATTTCAACATTACCAGCTCTAACCAGTTGTTTGGCAAGCATTCAACAACTTCCCCACATGAATCAGAACAAATCACTTTGGATGTATAGTGGAACCTCAATAATAAGACCACCCTTCAGACCATTGAAAAGTGGTCTTCTGATTGAGGTGGTCTTAATATTGAGGTTGAATAAAGCGCAAAAACAGTAAAATTGGACTTGAAAATAAATTGTGTTCTTCATTTTGAGGTGGTCTCATTATTGAGGTGGTCTTTAAATGAGGTGTTACTGTACTATCTAACAGACTACTACACCCTGGGTTTAAACCAATGACTTTCAAACTGGTCTTAATATAATTGGCACATTCCGAAAAGGTAAATTAGAGGTAATCTCGTATCATTCAACTACAACAATCAGACAAACAAGCCCTAGATTAGCAGTCAAATCATATAAAACAACCAACAATCATGTAACAAAAGTCAGACAATGATAAACTTCTATTAAACAGTTACCTATCTAAAGCATAAAAATTATTACCACCAATTTCCTTCACTTATCAGCCACATGTGCTCCGAAAAACCTAAATAATAAACACAGGTAAACCTGTCCTAAGCAGACAATCAAAGGATATGTCATCACATATGCCACTAAAATCAGGTGGCTCATTAAATACAGGTGTGTTGAAAGAGAAACAGCTAATTGTGATTCATAAATATTGACTGATAATGACAGGTGGTTGCTTAATTAAGGTGACCTTTAACACAGGTTCAACTGTATATATTAGTTGTTGTCACCTATAATTATGATCAATTTAGTGGGCACCAGAAGTGATCGAATCAAGAACATTTTCCTGATAATAAACAATAACCTAATTTAAAAGGTCACTACCCAACAGAATACAGCCTTGCGTTCAGTGACGATTATCAGTCGCGAACATTTTGTATTGTATCCCTAGCCCACTGTATCACATTGCCTGCACACTGGGAACCAAATTGAAATATGTTACGAAACGATACGAAACGATAGCCTCAAATACCTTTACTGAACGTAGGGCAGGTTTTACTATAGTATGTATGTCCATATGATGTGAATTCAACTACCTTCAACTCTCGTTACACTGACATTCGTAACAATGGATTTTTCGTTTAAGGACACAAATGGTGGAAGAAATCTTCACATCAATCATCAATATAAAGACAGGTTCAGAGTGACATATATCCAAGAAACAAACATGGTCCTCATATCAAAAGTTGACTGTATTTTCATGATTCATGTAAATGCAAAAAATAAATAAACTTTAAAGACAGGTAGTGAAAATAAATCATGAAAAATATCTACTATTTTTCAAGAAAGATATACATGTGTGACCACACCCTCTTGACTACAGTCATAACTGCCATTTCAACAATTAAGATTTTAACATATGCATCCCAAAAGCAGTAAAACTCATGACAAAATAATAACGAGAATTCACATTTTTACTTTCATTTTCACTGAACAAAAATAATGGATCGATTGTACCACATAGATCTATAAGTAAATCATTCTGTAAGTTCAACAAAATATAATATTTTATTTCCATTTATTTGCTTATTTTGAAACGTTTCTATTATTTTGGGGTCCATAAATCATCATAATACACAGCAAATATCTAAATGAAATTTCTGACTCATCAGAGAGAGTAGAGACAAAAACACAACCGATGGACCATTAAATTTACAACTTCAGATATTTTCACTGGCACAGCATAACAGTGAATCACAACCTCATTATACTTCACATCCAATTGATTGAAAGTTTTCCATTAATTAAATCCAATAACAATAAACAGTCAGTTTAAACACACAGACCGAAAAATCGAGCTCTAATCCCGTTTGTATATCCACTGTTTCTATGCATGTTTTCCCGATTTACGAGGAAACCAAACATACGCCCTCAGTACTACAGCTGATGGTGTACTTAGACCCTATGAAAATCAATATTAGGCAAACCACAATGTTGTTCACTATTACAGAGCTCTCAGTACTGCCTGGAGAATAATCTGCAGTCTTTTTGCTTATCAATCTCATAATTACCAATCATTCTAGGATATCCAGTGTAAACGTGTTATTTTTGCCACCTACATCTGATTTTAAGGATCCCAGACCCACAAAAACTCCAAAGAATGTAGATCCTCGACTTGATTTTAGCTCAACATGGACAGAACTTTAACTACAATCATCCAAAACCCCTTTATTTCATATTTTATTAAAACTGACTAAACTCTCCCAGACAATGGACCCCTGCTCATTGATTTTTGCAGAAGGGATTTTGCAGACAAACCACTTCAAGATAATATGACCCCACTAGTTAAGTTTTTGCTGAATATGACAAACCCCTCCATGATAATATGATCCCTCTAGTTGATTTTTGCTGAAGTTTACACACCCTCCATGATAATATGACCACTCTAGTTGATTTTGCTGAAGTTGACACACCCTCCAAGATAATATGACCCTTCTAGTTGATTTTTGCTGAAGTTGACACACCCTCCAAGATAATATGACCACTCTAGTTGATTATTGATGAAGTTGACAAACCCTCCAAGATAATATGACCCCTCTAGTTGATATTTGCTGAAGTTGACACACCCTCCAAGATAATATGATCCCTCCAGTTGATGTTTGATGAAGTTGACACACCCTCCAAGATAATATGACCACTCTAGTTGATTATTGATGAAGTTGACAAACCCTCCAAGATAATATGACCCCTCTAGTTGATGTTTGATGAAGTTGACAAACCCTCCATGATAATATGATCCATCCAGTTGATGTTTGCTGAAGTTGACACACCCTCCAAGATAATATGACCACTCTAGTTGATTATTGATGAAGTTGACAAACCCTCCAAGATAATATGACCCCTCTAGTTGATGTTTGATGAAGTTGACAAACCCTCCATGATAATATGATCCATCCAGTTGATATTTGCTGAAGTTGACACACCCTCCAAGATAATATGATCCCTCCAGTTGATGTTTGATGAAGTTGACACACCCTCCAAGATAATATGACCCCTCTAGTTGATTATTGATGAAGTTGACAAACCCTCCAAGATAATATGACCCCTCTAGTTGATGTTTGATGAAGTTGACAAACCCTCCATGATAATATGATCCATCCAGTTGATGTTTGATGAAGTTGACACACCCTCCAAGATAATATGACCACTCTAGTTGATTATTGATGAAGTTGACAAACCCTCCAAGATAATATGACCCCTCTAGTTGATGTTTGATGAAGTTGACAAACCCTCCATGATAATATGATCCATCCAGTTGATATTTGCTGAAGTTGACACACCCTCCAAGATAATATGATCCCTCCAGTTGATGTTTGATGAAGTTGACACACCCTCCAAGATAATATGACCCCTCTAGTTGATTATTGATGAAGTTGACAAACCCTCCAAGATAATATGACCCCTCTAGTTGATGTTTGATGAAGTTGACAAACCCTCCAAGATAATATGACCCCTCCAGTTGATGTTTGATGAAGTTGACAAACCCTCCAAGATAATATGACCCCTCTAGTTGATGTTTGATGAAGTTGACAAACCCTCCAAGATAATATGACCCCTCTAGTTGATGTTTGATGAAGTTGACAAACCCTCCATGATAATATGATCCCTCCAGTTGATGTTTGATGAAGTTGACACACCCTCCATGATAATATGATCCATCCAGTTGATGTTTGATGAAGTTGACACACCCTCCATGATAATATGATCCATCCAGTTGATGTTTGATGAAGTTGACAAACCCTCCAAGATAATATGATCCCTCCAGTTGATGTTTGCTGAAGTTGACAAACCCTCCAAGATAATATGATCCCTCCAGTTGATGTTTGATGAAGTTGACACACCCTCCATGATAATATGACCCCTCCAATTGATGTTTGATGAAGTTGACAAACCCTCCAAGATAATATGATCCCTCCAGTTGATGTTTGATGAAGTTGACAAACCCTCCATGATAATATGATCCCTCCAGTTGATGTTTGCTGAAGTTGACAAACCCTCCAAGATAATATGACCCCTCCAGTTGATGTTTGCTGAAGTTGACACACCCTCCAAGATAATATGACCCCTCTAGTTGATTTTTGCTGAAGTTGACAAACCCCTCTGTGTTTTTGTTTGTATATATTGGCCACATTACCAATGTTGAAGTATGCTTATTACAAACAGGTAAATGCCATTTTAAAAAATCTACACAGACGAGCCAAAACAATTTGAATTGGGGCCAATTTCAGAGAGTCTGTCATGGCACCGCAAACAAACAATTAATTCAGGATGGCCTTATGTCCTTACAACTATTACAGATACTGTTTCTATTTTTACAAAAAAAATCATTTTCTGTTTTGTGAGTGATATTCCTTCAATAAATCAATTTAGATCACAACTCAGTGGTAATGTAATAATAAGCTGTTAACACAATTAACTCCCCATGTGTATCACACTACAAGATAGTGACTGCAGTGGTGTTCACTAATTGATTTCACTTAACAAGAGACACCTAAAAGTTACTTTTCCCACCATACAAGTAGGTCAATGGCCTTGTTAGACGTCACAGGGTCATGGTAACTGATGAAGGGTCATAATATACAAGGATGTTCAATGTCCAGACCAGATACAGACCATTAAACTGGTTCCATCTATCTCAGGGTTAACACAAATGTTATTGGTTAGTCCGTATTTTGCTTATTACTGAGAAGAAAAACCCCTGATAAGCCAATACTACCATCAGAAAACACAAAAATATCATGGATGGTTGGTAAAAACTGATTATTTTGCAAAGTTATATTACTAGTATCATAATAAAACTAATATCATTCGAAAGATAAATTTAAAAAAGTATGAAAAAAATGCTTTTGATCAGTAAATGGACACTATTGTATAGGGACCACTGTATTTACATGCAAATGCGAGGTATTAAATGAGCACCAGTTGATGAAATCAGAGTCAGCAATAAAAATAAATTATTTTAAGTTTTCTGAGTCATGAATGTTTTTGCAATTTCTCTATCCAATTTAACTCAAACCCTTTTACAACCTTTACAGATAACGTTTAGTTTAATGTAGCTTTGCACAAGTTTGCTCAGTAAGCACAGGGGTTCAATTTGAGCCTGGAGTTGACCTTTTGATCCCTGGAATTTCCAAAAAGTCACATTTTGAATGTAATATTTCTGGCTGAAGGGTGAATTAGTCTCTAATTTATAGGTATTTTGGCTATAATAATGGTAAAATCGAGACAAAAATTACCAACATGACCTTTGAGATGCAGCCCTAAGTGAAACCCTTGTAAACTGACCTCCCAAGAGAGAAAAACCAACAATATCTGCAATAAAATATAAATGCGAATGAATTAATTGCTGAGGTATTCAGATATATTTACATTTGTCACTGTATGCTCTGGAATCAAACCACAAGTCCAGTACTATTGAGGAGTTATAAAATAGGCCCAGGAAAATCAAATGTATTTTTCTACCTTTTATTATCTTTTATTTTCAAGAAAGCTGGTCAAATGAATAAGTGGTATCTCATGAATTGTCCACCAGGTTGTGTTCTAGTTTGTTATTTATACTTTATAATAGGAAATCATGAAATAATTATTTGTATTACTCTTAAGTCCGATTCATGGAGAAATTCGTAACTAATAATAGTAATGTCTTAGCTGTGATCAGGGGTTCCATTTGACCATGGAGTTCACCATCTGACCACTGGAATTTCCAAGAAGCCACATTTTGACCTTCAGGATTCTGGCTGAAGGGTAAACTTTTATCTAAATTAGAGGGATTTTGGCTATAAAATGGGTAAAATCAAGTAAAAAATTATCAACTTAACCCTTGAGATTCAGCACCTAGTGGAACCCCTGTGTGATTTAAACCTCAATGAGATTCAAACTTTCATTACTCCCTGGTTCAGCACCAAACTACCATATCCACCACTCTTAACGGACCCAATCCTATTTTTTTAAGGTTTTTGTAATGACACAAATTTACTAGCAAAACAAAAAAAATAGAAAATCTTGTATATTGATCGACATACAAGCTCAAAAATATACATTCAACAAATCTATACTACTATTACTAGCATTAAAACATGTCCAGATAAAAACTGATGTTTACAGTATCCTTAATTCTTCTAAAGCATCAAGTTTGTAATTTGTAAACAACTGCAATTTTAGATAAAATAACAATAAACTCATATTTGATAGAGAGAAGTGCAGAGTTCACAACAACCAAGAAATTTTCTGCATTACTAATTTAGTGACCTAGATACTAGATGCTCAAAAACTTAAAATAGATATTTCGTCTCAATTTTTTGTCAATACCACAGCAGTCAGACAGGGAACTACAGTTTCTTGTTAAGTTTTATCACTTGTATTCAGGAATTCCGAGCATTTTAAGATTTCTACAACAAGCCAACAGCAAAATCTTATCACATACAACAGTAAAGATGGAGAGTTTACCAACATTGAAATGTTTTATAGATCTATAAACATAGAAACAAATAATCATCATAAAGTATAGCCTTATAGGCAGAAATCCATGCAAACAAAATACATACTCATAATTGTTGTCTGTCCACGCAATGAGAGCAGATTTGTAAATGAACACGAAAGCACTAAGACTCAGATTAGAGAATTCAACGTGGATCTCAAAATTCAGTACATCGATCATAATGTAAATTATAATACTGTAAGTAAAACTGCACATAGTTCTATTCCAGTATAAAATAAATGTTCTAGACAAAAACGTAAAAAAAAAAAATCTTGTCACACAAAACCGTACACAAGTGTCTTATGTCCGGTGAACTTAACTGACTCTGCATTTGGATCAATAAGAAATAGATTCATAGGGATATGAACATAGACAACCCTAACAAAGGTATTAATGTAAAGTTTTTGAATTGCCGATTCCAGACGTTTCGCCTTCGGAAATGTTTGTGAATCGCTGAAATCAGTTTATTTATAATATCTACATATCGTAAATTTATAAATTTTATTTAATTCTCCAGAAGTACTTTTGGCCAAGCAGTGCTTAATATGTGACGCCATGGAGAACTGGACTCCAAGCAGTGGCTACATGGTGCGTAGGAAAAATATACTTCAGTGGAAGTAGAAATTTACGCTGTGGAAATTGTTTGCAAATTTTGTGCATTCGCGAAATTAGCAAACGTTACCAACTCACAAACTTTACCACTTATACACTTACGATGAAATATTACAAAATGGTTGAAAGAAAATAAATACTTGTAATTGTACCAGTTGAAAACAATGCAAAATTAATAGTCTGCAATCCTGTACATGTACCTGTATTCAGTCCTCCTTGAATATATCTGTTTATAGGAAACAGAAAATCTCAGATAAAACCTGAAGACACACCTGAGACAAATCTCATGTTCAATTCTTACACAACTTTTTAGCCCATTACAAAGGTATCAAAACTTAACGATCAATGGTTAGATTTATACCATTGAAATAAACCTTCAAATGACAAAACTTACTAGAATGCTGTGCAAAGTTTAAGGACCTAAATTGGTAGTAATTTTGGACCCTGGGTGCCAATATAACGCCGGTTTCAGATTTTTTTACAGTAATCTGTAGAAGAAATGGTGAGTATTACTATTCATTATATACGGTTGCTTCCCATTCTTATATCACTGCTTCTGCAGCAAAACATATACAGTTAGGAAATATTTTGACCGAATGTGGATTATTATCTACTGAATAGCGTTGAAACAAGATTCCTCGATCTTGCAAAACTTGTACGAAAGAACCTATCGTTCCCAGCAATGTCGGTGCCATCAGAGCTTGCTTCAAGTTAACCTTGATCCATTCACCGCTGATGCAATCGTTTTTCTCAACTGGAACATGGAAGTACATTTGTACTTGTGCCAGCCAAAACATTTGCAGCATGTTCTTCCTACTTGGAATTGTATTGCCTTTTAAATGATACAACCCCCATGGAGATAAAACTACAAATAAAGCAGTTACAGCCAATTTCTACAGAGTGCCGAAAAACTTCAAAATTCCAGTTAACCATTGGCTTATCAGTAGGCTTACTGGGGTTGCTACTTGGACATCAAGGAATGATCATGAACAGTACTTAGAGAAACAAGATCCATGTGAAGTGAATGTCCTAAACCTGCCAGCACTGCCCAAGCTTGACTGATGACACCATAGGCATACCAAGCCTTACATTCATGCTCTAAAATAGTGCTTGAAACATGAAAGAAACACTGTTCATTGAAATATATCAATAAATTGTTGCACATGTATATGTGATGTTTGTTATTCATTGTTAAGTACAACAGGTACCCAGGTACCAAAATTGTTATATTAGGTCAACTGGCCACAATGTGAGAATTACTCTTTCAAATGGTTTGGCAACATGGAACAAAATTCCTAACCTGACATTAATGAAATGCAACATGGAGAAATCTATAATATTCATTCAGACAGAAAAAAGTATGTTAAACACCTACTATTACTATTACATCTTTTTGCATTGATCATGTAATCATCAGCATACGTACATCTGTGAACTATCCTAATATAGACTAACTGCCCAGAACAGCTTTGTGAATGCACCAGGCCTGTTATCCCATTGCCATCTGCGATCAGCCCTTCGTACTGAACAACTGATTCCGTTCTCTTCTTATAGGACCGAAAATGCCATCAAAACAAAAGTGGAATTGACAATATTATGTCACAAATTGTCATGTGTGCTAATATTTTAACAAACACATTGACATATTATCATATTTGTACAACATTTTGAAACCTCAAATGTTTTGCTGAACTTCCAGCAATATGAACAAATTCAAATCAAATTTCTGAGTCATTAATTCAATTCATGTTTTATATGTATAAATCATAAACCACAGGAGTGACTTCAATAAGTCAACATTTGCTTGTAATTAAAAATATTGTATGTTATAAATCCACTTTTGAATTGTACAGCTATCTAGACATTTCACAAAACATCTCAGAACTTACCATTGCCTAAATAAGACAAGAGATCAACTGCTGTTTTTATCCACCTTTAGAGAAGAGAAATGGTGGCTGGACCTTAGAGTCTGACAGGCGGAAAATAGTGAGGGGATAGTATAAGAAAATAATTAATGAAACAATGTACACACTGCTGTTTCCAAACTTATACACTATTCATAACTTGTTTCAGTAATACAACCATGTAAATGATCTGGGTTATATGTCATATTACAGGTCTGAATGCTTTTGGTTTTCTGACTGAAAATATCAAGAATGCTGTAAGAGGAGACCTAAAAATGGAACAGAGGAACAAATTAATGTGAATCTTTCAGAGAGGGCAATGGGATCTAATTTTGACCCAGACAGACTAAAAACACACTGAAATTCATCTGCTACAATGACTTTTATTTGACATCATGACTGAACAAGTGAGAGCGGTTGAGCAGATATATTCGTCAATGCATACACCCCTAATGTATATATGCCACACATTTAAATATGATGTTTGAAGTTAAGACTAAGTCTTGAGTTCAAGTTTCACACCATTTTTCTATAGTAGCTCAGTTATATCAGAGGTGGACCATGGTCGTCTGCCAAATCGTCACAGGGAACATACAATAGTCATCTTAATAATCTTTATTTTCATCGTAACACATACCAATATAGTACTTATTAGTACATGCAAAGCTCACACAGATTTTGAACCTACAATCTTCAGAATCAGACTGACAGTCCAGTGCTCCATCCACACTGAGCTAACTAGATGGACAGACACATAATGCTCAGCAAATGAGCGATTTATCATAAATAGTAATTCCAAGCTACAGAAAGCTCAGGGATCAGTTGATTTACACATCTATATACCTGATACCAGCCAGGTACTTGTTACCTTAACCACAGAGTTACTAGTTCCTCATCAATTTGCTTACAAAATAATAAGACCTGAATGTATTGGAATTTGGAAATATGGAGTGCTGATTACTTTATGATTAATCTACATCTATGTTGTACGTGATCCTATCAACTTTGACAACGATCCAATGGTGCGTAAAAAGAACAGACAAAAACTTGAAAAAGAAATTATACTTTATAGTACAAAAGGTAGAAACTAGAATTGTCAAGAGTGCATGAATGCAGTGACAGTAAAAGAGTAGAATAAAAGAGTTTTCCCAGTTATTTATACCCCACTTAGATATTGTGCGACCAATCCCGTGAATCCGGCTTGCTTGGAGCTACCAGGGCACTAGACCCTGCCGGCATAGCAGAGATCTCTTTGACTTTATGATGAAAACAGTCTACAAAGTGTATTTTCCATTTGATCCAGTATTTTATTCATAAATGCTGATAAATGCTCATGAACATCCATGCTTAGCATATTGTTAAGTTTAGAAAGTGTATACAGGAAAATTTTGTCAAATGACCACTTTATTATTGAGAGTGAGACCAAGATCTGAAATGCAGAGGAACATTACTAATAAGGGAATACAAGTTTGTCAAAAGAGGCTTATACTTTGTGTAATTTGTACATCATACAGCATAATGTCAATGAAAACTCAGACATGAGAAGCTCATGTTGAAGTCACATGATGTGTTTGCAAACAAAGGCTTTTGTTCAATTTAAGTGTTCAATTTTCAGTATTTGTATATAAATGTATAATTTACCAGAAAATGACCATTAAAGTGTAACAATGCCGATGCATCACAGATATTAACTATGTCAGGAAACAAGCAACAATTTGAAGGCCACGTGAGGACAGAATATTAAATAACAAAGAACATGCGGAGCACTTTATTTGACAGGGAAATCAGCTGATGACCCAATGTAACTCAACCAAAACAAACGACTATGTCGATCGAATCCGATATATCCGGTGAATTTTCTTACCTCAGATCTCGATTTGTGGTGAAAACCATTCTGTTGAACGTGATTATTGTGGTTGTTCATCATTTTAGACGTGAATTTGGGGTCTAGACACTGATTTCATTGTAAAAACAAGGAGTTGGACAAAAGAAAATAATAACATTGACAAGTCTGCCGTACGCTGATGTAACTGATTATTTGATTGGTTGAAATGCTATGACGCATTATTGTTTTCATTTTGCAGCAGGTGCTTTATTGAACAAATTTAAATATCGGACCGATTTACTGCCGTTAACAGTCATGAATCGACATTTAAAATGACTTTTCAGTGTAAAATGTAGAAAATTATACAGTGATAATTAGAAAGTGACAAATGGTGTCGTTCCACAGCCAATTAAAATCCATTTAACAACAGTTATCATTCGGACACCTTCGGCACTATTCACGACAGTGACATATCGCGGGAAATATGCGCGTGGAAATTATACGTGACGATTGAATGGGGCATTCTCGTGTACCAAAGGGCTGATTTTGTAAAATCGATGATCAGTTGGACCTTTAATGAATGAGAATGCCTGTATGAATTGCGCGGTCGAATCTTGAAAGAATAATCTTTAAATAAAATAATTCTAATAAAGTATATTTGCTCTGTATGAACTATGATGTATTTAATCATAGACAAACTGACAGTTACTGACTAGCTCAGCGAATGTCAACTTCTTCTAATTCGTGAGTGCCCAGGGCTATCTAATTGATAAAATCACGTGTTTTCTTGTAGCGCTATAATTAATTGACAGCTTCTTTGCATGAAATACTGCATTGATGTAACCAATTTACATTTGAAAAAAGTTTGTAATTTCTCATGCGAACGCTCAGAATTGAATTTATCGATCTATCCAGGGACCGTATATGAACTTATAGTGTGTTCCAGATCTATCACATATTTCTGGCGCCTTTATCTTTCTTGAGCAAGAATATTTCTTTTAAGAATGCGTAATTGTGTTGTTTTTAAGCTTTGATTGTTATGTCACTGCAGCTTCATGTATGCGCGTGGATGGCCCCTTCTTAAATGAAAATAAGTTCCCAAGCTAGATTGCTTGCAGTCCTAACCAGTCATATTATGTGAGCGGGCGCGCACGCATATCAATTGTTAAAGTTATGGTGATAAAATTAACATCTGAAAAAATTGTTTAGTGGAAACTACGACGATTTTGATGGCGAATTTGGAAATGCAAACAATGTGTCTAATCTGGAACACACGTACTATAACCATATACGGTCCCTGCCGTGCGTTCGGTTAAGGCTACACTCGCACGAGTTAAGAAACTGTGCACGCATTTTGCAACCGAACGCTCCGTTTGCCAAAAAGTACGCGCCCACTCGCTCGAGCATCTCCGAGGTAGCTAGCGAAGGGCGCGGTTCGGTTGCAAAATGCGTGCACAGTTTCTTAACTCGTGCGAGTGTATTAGCCGTAACCGAACGCACGGCAGGTCTAATAAAGGTTTTAAACACTTGTATAGTATGTTTGTATTACTGTGTTTATGAGGTAGCCCGTCGCCGCGCACATTTGTATAATGCACTTTATGGTATTTTGGTCGACCCGGTATGTCCCCTGCACACCATAAATAGACTTTTTGAAACCGAAGGGGGAAATTTACCTGCCAGTAGAGCAGTATAGGTCAAACAGACATTTTTTGATACGGTCACTGCACAGTGCCAATGAGACCCATCGTACAGTTACCATTTTCCTGGCATCTAACCAGTACTTTCCTGGAATCTACCCAGTACTTTCCTGGTTACATGCCAGTACTATGTTAGGTGGGAAACACTGAAAAGCATTTCTGTTTTATCCGGCGAGACGAGGGATCGAACCCACGACCTTCGGATTCGTAGTCAGAAGCGTTAACCACTGAGCCACAGGGCCACCTTTTTTAAACACTTATCTTCATAACAATTCATATATACTTGAGAGAAGACTGTGGTGGTAATATCTTGGGTGACCAGTACATGTACGTGTTGGTTATTTTAGATCAAGTATACAGTCTTAGCTTACTGTCAAGTGTCATTGGCGTTGGTTTTATTTTGGACCAATATATACACATGGTCCAAGGTTTTATGATGCATATTTTAAGGTGAGCCATAACAGGCATAAGACGTGTTTTCTGCAATTCAGCAAATAAATGTTTTATCAAGAGTGTAATAAATCTGATTTTCTGCACATGGTTCTCTAGAAACAAACTTTTCTGGTTTACGTAAAAAACTTGAATTTATACAATGCAGTCAAACATCAGTTAAAGACCACCTCAATATTAAGACTGCCTCAAAATTAAGAACACAATTTTTTCATGTTAATTTTCTCTTTTTTGCTCTTTATTCAACCTGAATATTAAGACCACCTCAATAAGACCAGTCTTCAAGAATCACAATGGTGGTCTTAATATTGAGGTTTACTGTATTTGTTTCAGATCAGAGATAAAACTTAGTAAACATTTGAAGTTATTGACAGGTATCAACAGCAATAATGATCAGCTGCACTGCTTTATATCAGTCATGTATATAATTATATTACATTGTATACAGTTTTAAAAAAAAAAGATGATGTAAATATATAATATAAGATGCATATACAATTGAACCTTTCTACAGTGGCCCTCTCTTGAGCAACAACCTCTCTTCAACATTTTAATTTTTTCTGTCATAAGACTTTTACAGCCTATTCAATGTCTTTAGGACAACAACTTCTCAACAGCAGCCAATATTTGATGTCCCAAAGGATTGTTGTCTGGAGAGATACTGCAAGTTGAAATAAACAGTAATGTCAAAACAAACCAGAGTAAGGAAACATGGGTACATGTATAATAAAACAACAAAGTGTTGTGAATGATAAAACTTTATTTAGCTAATATAAAAGCACAAGTCGGGTACATGCAAAAGATATAGACTAGACATGGTAACACAGACATGGTCATTGCTCAATTGAAGAAGTGAATACATTATATGTATGTTAAGTAACATCCAGATATTTTCAAGCTTGAAGTCACTTGCAGTCTTGAATTTAGCACTTATATCATGCCTTTTGTTATCCCACATGTGCAGCCTCTTGAAATGAAGTCTTTATTATTTATTGACTTCCCAAACATTTTCATTTTTGTGATACTGACCCGGATTTTGAGCCTTATATATTAACACCATTTGGACTAATACAATAGTGATTTACCAACAAAAAAAACTCCACTAATATTCTTGAGAAAAAGTCCACATTTTGTTCTACAGGTCTGTGCACAATTTTGGGATGAAGTATGTCTAATTTTAGATTTCTTCAGATTACCTCCCTTTACATATTAAATTGCTCTACATTAAATTTTGTTAAATGAATAACATTCCTTTAAAATAACAAATGGAAGAAACTCATGAGGCATATTGCTCAAAGCAACTGCTTGTTCCAATAACAAAAGGTGCTGGATTATATACTTAATCCAAATTGTTTTTAATTAAATCATATTGTGGACAACACATCACAAAAGAATATACAGGATTAAACAAAATTCAACAAACATATTTAGCAGATCCTATTTTTCAATTTTTTCCACCAGATTCTATTGCAAGCAAAATGTAAACTAAGTATACAGCTTGAACGTTCATGTCATAAAATATTACACATTAATAGAAACATGTAACACATTTGCTGAAACAAGCAAGCAAATACTCTACTCAATTAACAGCATTTTAACACAATTATATGCTAACAAAAACATGTATTATAATTCTTAAACACACCAGGCTTGCTTTATAATGGTACAATGATACAACATTTTAAGTAATACTCTACAACATGTAAAAATCTACTACACATAAACTGTAAAGGCGTAAAAAATAACAAATAAAAATACATCATCAAATAAAAAGTCTTCAACAAGTTAACAATACAGAAGACACTTACAGTTTATCCATGCACATAAAAAGCATACACGTAAACATTTATTTTACATCAAACAACTCTTTAGGTGGGCAAAATATATTTCTGACTAACTACAGTCGGACTTCATTTAATCGACAACCTTCTATCTGAATACTTGGTATTAGACTAAATAAATCTCAGCTCCCAATATCGTCTTATACACATCGAATTGAAATGGACTATTTGAAACCATGTTCTATCCGAAATAAAGTTTCGGACCTGATAAATTCGAAAGAACGAGGTCCGACTGTATATAAATATCTAATTCACTAACAGAAGGCTTATAGCCAAGATAAATGACCTATTATAAAGAGTCGTCTGATAATGCATCAGTACTTCAACTGTAGGCAACTATTCACAATATCTCTGAAGGAACTTATCTGATTATCAGTAAGTTTGTCATAAATACTAAAGAATCTATTCATTTCCCTCAATCTGACAAGTTCTGGCTGAGAGGATACACAGTGAATCTTGTTGTTAAACAAATGACCTTGTGACAACGACCTTGACCCTGGGTCATGTATGTAGATGATGACCATATTGGCTGCAATACACAAACAAACAATGTATCCACTATGACGCTTGAAGTAACTTATAATGCATACACAATCTGACATAAATTGACATTTTATGTAAATATCACGATAAATGTTCAAGAATAGAATGCTCAACCTAGAGGATTGCTTAGTAACATTATCAAAAACTGGTTAAAAAATCTTCCAACAAAATGAGCACTGTTTATTCCGAGGAAACAGACTCAAGTGATTCAAATAATTCAGTATTGTCAATTAAGAACCAGCTACCTGCTGACATTGCCTGTTCAAATGGAATTTGAGAAGGTTAAAGTTTGCAAAGGTTGCAAAGGTTGCATTTTTTATCCTGAAACACCCCCCCCCCCCCAAGATGGCGAGTTACTTTTCTGGCTGGTTCAACAACAAATTATTGACACCACTGAAATTATTATCAGAAGGTATCATCACAATACAGCATGAATGTATTGATATCATTTATGCTCACTCTAGCACACATCAAGCTCATTGTGAGCATAAAATGGGAAAAACTGTAGCTCACCATGTAATCGTTGAATAACATCATGTGTACAACGTTTCAAGTCACCAAGACCAAGACCTTGCTCTTCGATAATGACATGTCTGCAATACCCAAACATATAACTACAACTATTACTCAGACAAATTAACCTGATCCTCCTGACCTCTATTAGCATAATTTAACAGTAGACTGATAATCTAGATTTGTTTTCGGCTCTAATCCGATTAACTTTGGCTCTCGTTGTATTAATGTACGCATTTTGTCATTTAATAATATACAATGTATACTGAAGGAAATCCACAAAGGCAATGATTTCCGTAACTGCAATGAAAAATACCGATGAAGCACGATTCTATCATGGAAAATTATATAGTCAATGTAAACGATGTATAATATTATATACTCATGCGTTAAGATCAGGATCAGGTTAATATGTCCAGACTATACAAATACACAAATATATGACAAAATGTGGGGTGAAAATGATACTTATCTATCTGCATATACATCAAGGTACCAGGTGTTTACACCAGCATTAATTTTGTTCTATTCTAGACAAATGACAACTTTCCCACACACAGCAGACGTAAAGGACAATATGACTGAGGTAGTGACATCATCACAGAGTGCATGCACCAACGAGGACACTGAGAAGCTATTGGTTCAAATCTCTAGACACTGAGAAGCTATTGGTTCAAATCTCTAGACACTGGGAAGCTATTGGTTCAAATCTCTAGACACTGAGAAGCTACTGGTTCAAATCTCTAGACACTGGGAAGCTATTGGTTCAAATCTCTAGACACTGAGAAGCTATTGGTTCAAATCTCTAGAAACTGAGATGCTATTGGTTCAAACCTCTAGACACTAAGAAGCTCTTGGTTCAAACCTCTAGACACTAAGAAGCTATTGGTTCAAATCTCTAGACACTGGGATGCTCTTGGTTCAAATCTCAAGACACTGAGATGCTATTGGTTCAAATCTCTAGACACTGAGATGCTATTGGTTCAAATCTCTAGACACTGAGATGCTATTGGTTCAAATCTCTAGACACTGAGATGCTATTAGTTCAAATCTCTAGACACTGAGAAGCTATTGGTTCAAATCTCTAGACACTGAGAAGCTATTGGTTCAAATCTCTAGACACTGAGAAGCTATTGGTTCAAATCTCTAGACACTGAGATGCTATTGGTTCAAATATCTAGACACTGAGAAGCTATTGGTTCAAATCTCTAGACACTGAGATGCTATTGGTTCAAATCTCTAGACACTGAGACGCTATTGGTTCAAATCTCTAGACACTGAGATGCTCTTGGTTCAAATCTCTAGACACTGGGAAGCTATTGGTTCAAACCTCTAGTCACTAAGAAGCCCTTGGTTCAAACCTCTAGACACTAAGAAGCTATTGATTCAAATCTCTAGACACTGGGAAGCTATTGGTTCAAACCTCTAGACACTGGGAAGCTATTGGTTCAAATCTCTAGACACTGGGAAGCTATTGGTTCAAATCTCTAGACACTGAGATTCTCATGGTTCAAATCTCTAGACACTGAGCAGCTATTGGTTCAAATCTCTAGACACTAGAAGCTATTGGTTCAAATCTCTAGACACTGGGAAGCTATTGGTTCAAATCTCTTGACACTGGGAAGCAATTGGTTCAAATCTCTTGACACTGGGAAGCTATTGGTTTAAATCTCCAGACACCAAGAAGCTATTGGTTCAAATCTCAGGACACTGGGAAGCTATTGGTTAAAATCTCTAGACACTGGGAAGCTATTGGTTAAATCTCTAGACACTGAGAAGCTATTGGTTAAAATCTCTAGACACTGAGAAGCTATTGGTTCAAATCTCTAGACACTGAGAAGCTATTGGTTCAAATCTCTAGACACAGAGAAGCTATTGGCTCAAATCTCTAGACACTGAGAAGCTATTGGTTCAAATCTCTAGACACTGAGAAGCTATTGGCTCAAATCTCTAGACACTGAGAAGCTATTGGTTCAAATCTCTAGACACTGAGAAGCTATTGGCTCAAATCTCTAGACACTGAGAAGCTATTGGTTCAAATCTCTAGACACTGAGAAGCTATTGGCTCAAATCTCTAGACACTGGGAAGCTATTGGCTCAAATCTCTAGACACTGAGAAGCTATTGGCTCAAATCTCTAGACACTGGGAAGCTATTGGTTCAAATCTCTAGACACTGAGAAGCTATTGGTTCAAATCTCTAGACACTGAGAAGCTATTGGTTCAAATCTCTAGACACTGAGAAGCTATTGGTTCAAATCTCTAGACACTGGGAAGCTATTGGTTCAAATCTCTAGACACTGAGAAGCTATTGGTTCAAATCTCTAGACACTGAGAAGCTATTGGTTCAAATCTCTAGACACTGAGATGCTATATATTGATTCAAATCTCTAGACACTGAGAAGCTATTGGTTCAAATCTCTACACACTGGGAAGCTATTGGTTCAAATCTCTAGACTCTGGGAAGCTATTGGTTCAAATCTCTAGACACTGAGAAGCTATTGGTTCAAATCTCTACACACTGGGAAGCTATTGGTTCAAATCTCTAGACACTGAGAAGCTATTGGTTCGAATTTCTAGCTTTCACCACTGCAGCTAAAGTTCCAATGAGTGAAGTCTAACCTTTCAGTGAATTCCGTACACATCACGTACAACCGGCAATGAGGCAATCCCTGTAGGTGTTCATGACGAGTGACAACCGTGTAGTTAACGCTGACGTTCATCCCTTGCAAAGCTGTTGTGATCATACCACGGTTAAAATCAGACTTGTTGAATCCTATGACACATATTGATCTGTCCAGTGAGACTGACCTCGGAATATTCTCCAAAACCTCTTTGGCAGTCTAAATAAAGACCTTAGGATTAAAATTTCTTTAAAGGGAATGGCTTATCCTAAATTGCAGCAATTTTATTGCACATATCCGATGCGATATGCAACCTCTTCAGAACAACACCCTTTGTTACCTTGTTAGTACATTCTTACTACAGGAACAATTTATGCTGTTGTGGAAGAGAAGTTGTTGCTCAAGTGAATGCCACTGTAGTGTGGTTGCACAGTATTTATTGCACTACTCTCCTTTAGCATCGGGAGCTTATTCCGATACCTTCATATTCACCCTCTGCTTTATAACTCCGGCACAACTGATATTTTCTATATTTAGACAGGCGAGTCGACATGTGTTCAGAGCCATTCAGCGAGCCGCTTACAACTGTCCGAAATGTAGGACAGTAAACATGTGTAAATAAATTTAATGCGAGTGTGCATTGAATAGACAGCTTTCACTGTCATAGAAATGACTATGGAAATTGCTAGAAAAACTAAATAAATCGAACGTAAGAGACTATCCTTTCGTCGGCATGCCAAAATAATTCCGATGCCTGTAAATGTGTAGTGATTTAAGGTCATTTAAACAACTGAACGGCCGGAATCTGTGTATATTTTGAAATGCATCATATCGTTACTTGGCATCTTGTTAATCAGATTTGCCATGCTATTTTTAAAACTTATCAGTACAAACCTCGATGAATGAACGAAACACTGCCTTCTGTAAGTGCTACACTTTTAATGACATGAACTAAAACTGATTAGCTAGATAGTCAAACTTTCCTTCGACGCGAAAGGCTGTACACTGCGTACACATTTTATTGGTTTAACACTGGAAAATACCCATCTATAATAAACTCAGTAGTCACGTGATCGTGTTGACCAATGGCATTTAGTATCAAGAACGAACAGTGATTTTGTAAGGTCAAATATCAAAATATACTGGGTAATACAGCAGTGGGTGAATGTAACGGTAGTGGAATCAAAGCGCTGTGTGGAGCGTATTATTGCACAAAACAAGGTGAAGTACATCTGGTACGTCATTGTTCCAGAAATTCAAATTAAAAACATTGACAGTTAGCTATTCATAAATTATGTTATTCAATACAATGCTGATATTTATCAAGTGATTTCGTATTGGCCCTGCTTCTCAGCCAATCAAATGGCTTGGATCTCATATAGACCCCATTTTCCAGTATACATAGTTCCCACATCTACAATATTTATCTCCCTTGTTCTTAACTGTTGGCCGTTTTGAAAGGAATAACTAATAAGCCCTTAAAGGAGTAATTGAGAAAATACCAAGAGAAATTGCATGTGACAACCACTTTTTCTTCAACTTTCTGAGCCATCTGCCCACACGAGTGTAATGAATGTTATTTTTTATATATGGGATTAGTTTATCATCGTTTACATTATATTCCCCATAAACTTTAAGGAAATTTGCCTATCAAAACGGCTGACAATTCAGAACAAGGGAGGTGAATATTGTAGATGTGGGAACTATCTACTGACCCTGGTTTTGCCATTTATTAGCCTTGTTTATCTAAATATTGCCCAATTTTGTCTCATATCAGCTGGGACAATTGTTGAATATTAAAGCCAATATTGAACAGTTGATTAATAAATGTAAATATTTAAGACCCCCAAAATTATGCATTGACTTGTTTATGTACCTTACTAGATGATGGACCAACACCAACTTTACTCCCAACTTTCCGATGTATGCGATAAATCCAAAATCCAAGTCCTACTTCGATGATGAATACAATAGCTATGACAATCTGTGCACTCTCTGAAAAACACACATCAAGAATAATGTCAAGTTTGCATTTTCAAAAATACAAGTGGTAAATACCGTAGTACGGTAAGGTTATTATGTACATGAACATTTTGCTACTCTAGCGTTTTTCCACTACGAAATGAACTGAATCTGGTAAAATAAATAAAAATTATTTTTGAATAGGAGCTCTCTATACTGCACACCAGCATGGACATATAAACCATGGATTCGAAACAGACTGATATCGGTGATACAATAACGAAATATAATTTACCCACAATTCTTAGCGCGCCCTCGGTATTTATCGTGAATTTCCACCGATTTATCGATCGGTGATAGTCAGCAATCTCTGTTCAAATCCATCTGTTCTTGGCTGTTAATAATCACTTAAATGTCAATGAAAATACCTTTGGATCTGTGTCATTCTTAATTGTCTAAATATAGTGATTTAAAAATGGATTAATTAAGACTTCAGAAATCTTTAAATAAGATGATTATGGCGGATCAAAATGTCAACTTCTCTCAATTCCAAAACTAAATGGCGGTTGTCGTAAAATTTTTATCGTGGGATTGATCTCGGAAGAAAATCTCGCCGGTTGCGAGAGTTCAAACAAATCTAAACACACATAGTAGGACGTTTCCAATCCACTGTTTATATGTCTGTGATACCAGTATTTCCGTATTCACAAACGTTTTAAGAATGAATCTCAGACATAAGACTATAAAATTGCAAAAATTAAATTTTACAATCATTTTGTTTTCATTATATTTAACGGATAAATTCTTGCCTGAATATTTCTTGTTACATGTGCTGACACTACACTTTTGCCATGTTTTATCAAAATATATTGTGAAGCAATTATTTAGGAACAGAATGAAAATGTACTATTTTAAAGTCTAAGTCTGAGATTCAGTCTTAAAACGTTTGTGAATACGGGCACAGGCTGGTATGGATGAGTAAAACAACAAACATCATATCATCCACTACATAAAGAAGCTTTAACTAAAACAAATGAAACAATAATTCCTATAGACTCAAAGACTTTTTGATATTTATTTAACTTTATACCATTTTCCCACAATGTTTTGCAGTCAGTTGACCTATCGTGTGTGTATGGGTTACCATCAAAGGCTAAGCTTTCCATCAGTGATCAAGAGGTGACCTCCCAACAGGAATAAATAAAAAATAGCAGATAAATGACGTTGAAAAAATTGTCTTCAGCTAAATCATCACTAGATCATTATCTCACCCACGGTTTGAACCCACAGCCTCCAGATTACAATTTCCGACTACGCTAACCATGCTAGCTGCTTAATCACTGTTAGTGTAAGTGTGTAATTTCTCAATTACTCTATCATCAACATAGTATACACCAACACCTAGCTGTCATAGCTTGCAAAAGAACAAACTTTACTCCTTTAGAAGAGATGTAATTAAGTATTTAAAGAAACTGTCAACATCTTCTATGGTCAAGTAAAAGCTCCTTACCTCTATTTGCGGCTTTGGAACGAACTGAGTCAATGATGTCTGTATTGTCGTCCAAAAGTTCTTGAAGCGTCTTAGTGACATTTTTAACTTCGCTTAATTTCTCTCCTAAACCTTGGTACTTTATCTTAAAATCTTCTAATCCTTTAATAATGGGAGAAATAATTGCATGCAGACCATCGATTTCCTTTCTACTATCATTTACTGCATTCTCAAAATCCTTCTTCAATTGCTCAACTTCCCCCTTCAAGCTGCCAAAAGTTGAATCAAGTTGTTTAACCCATTTTGTCAAGTTTTGAATATCATTTGTATGATTTAACAGTAAGGCCTCGATTTCAGGTATTGTTATATTTTGCAATTTGTCCAGGACACTGTTTATCTCCTGATCAGCTGGCGTTGCTCTGATTTCTACTTTGCCAAGGCGCTTCCCAACAGCATTCCAGTCTCGAGTTAATCCATCATCAAAATCATTTAGTCCTATTTTACTCTTAATTGGATCCATACCAGATGGTTTTGAAAATTGCTTAAATTGATTTTTGATGCTTTCTATTTCAGTAGTCAAATTTGTATCATTCGGACTTGAACTCGGATACAGTGCCATTACAATTGCACATACTACCACAGCCAGTAATGGAGAACTGCAAAATAATAGAACATAAATTAAAATTCAACATTTATAAACAAAAATACATAAAACTGATGGTCCATACTCCATAATGGTGGTAGCATGCAAGGATGCAACAGAGCAAATTTGACAGCTAAAAACTGGAAGTGTTTTTTTTTCAAGTTATGTCTGTGTGAAACACGATAAAACAGTATTTGCTGAATAGGTAATACATTGCAACTGTTTGTATTAAAGATGTTGTGGCCAATGAAGCAACATTATATGTACTGAATGAAGCATGTTCAAATATTTTACATTCAACGGGACCAGACACATCTATAAACATTTTGTACCCAATCGTATGCTTTATCTTGACTACATTTTAATAATGTCAACATGCCGATACAGTATTTTACCAGTCAGTGCACATGCAGTGTATGTACTGCAAATTGTCCATTTAGTTATTGAAAAACGGTTTGCATTGTAATTATTTATTATTTATTCATTCAGATAAAAGTAATGGTTTGATTTGCACAAATATGGGGCAATTGAAATCAAATTGCTGGGCACATAAAATAGGACATATACGGTCTTTCACAACCCTCTACCTACAATTTATTGAGAAAAATGGTTTTTGGAATGATGTGATTGGAATTCAGACGGATTAACAGACATTCGGTTTTGCATAAGACATCAGAAATGTAAAAGACTGGTAAAAAAACTTACCCATAATATATATAATTCCACAATACATTTTCTTGCTTTTTTTCTGCAATATTACAACAAAAGTATTAAGTTGAATATCAGAATAAGGGATTAACAACTATCAAGTAAATTATTACGCTATGCTACATGTAACACAAGCTGTTGCCCCTAGTGTTAGATAGAAGGGATCCGCTTGACAAGTATATCTTAGATAAATAAAGTAGACATACTCTCGTTTACAGTTTACAAACCGGTAGAATGTTCACTAGAATGTGACATCATTACTGGTTTCTTTTCACTTTGACAACATTAAAGTGTGTATAAATGTGCAGTAGAAGCAGCGCTCACAGTTAACGTAGTTAGATATAGGTAAATATATATTGATATTTTTCATGAAGTTCTTCATACTGTGCTCAGGTGAGCTAAAAACCGAGACAAAAATATATCATGATTACCTTTGACTACAACATTCATTTTCACTTGGGAACATTTGCTGCCCCTCATGGCAGTAAAAGTATATTCTCCTGTATTTTGTAATGTAGCCTTGTCAATTGTGTAAACACTTTTTCCATCTTCAACCTTTCCCTGAAAAAATTGTGTAACAAAAGATGTCATAATTTCGATGACCTAGTTGTCTCCCTTAACTTCACATTAAACAGCCACCATATTTTGTGCTAGAATTAGGACTAAATTGATTTGTTACATTGCTCTTTATTTTCGATGGTATTTGAGTTATATACAGACTTCAGCAGACCTAGCCAGTTTACCTGGGTTACCAACCAGTACTGATCTGTTCCTCCGCAAGCAACTGATAGCTTCCCTACCTATATCAGAGGTAGGGGCAAATAACTGTGGATGCACTATCTTCTGTCACGGCCGAACATATGACTCACCAAGAGTTTGTACCATTGACCTCCAGACTGAATGACAACTGATCTACCAAGTTGCTAACCAGGGACCTTATTAACAAACATTTTAAGATTGAAACTCAAATTGACAAATTGAAAGATAATTTATTCATGCATAGAATGGGGCACATATCTTGGATACATTTGGATGTTTGAAGCCTGATTTTGGCCATGGAAAGAGGTCAGGTGTGAAAGCGTTACACTCCTTATACTATATATACATATACATGTATTAAAGAAGGGCTAAAGGGAGATAACTTGTGACAATCTCCTGGTGTGAGTAACAGATCTAATCCCAGGCACAGGTGAGTTAGATAAATTTATGAAGGAAAAAGGTCACTGAAATTAGAAAGGTTGATAAAAAATTACAAAAGAATTGCCAGTAATATGTACAAACCTTTTTCAATACTTTCCCATCTTTTTTCCAAGTAACACCATCACAAGTATCAGTAATCCACACACACAATTCTAGTGGTTCCCCAACAGTCACAGTTGTTGTGTAAGAAGCATTTATCATTGGTGCAGGAGGTTCTAAAATCAGCAACAAATACTTTCAATTAGGAATGTCAATGAATGGCAATTTTGGTATTCAAATATTCGGTCACATTCCGAACGAATATTGAAATATTTGAACATTCCATTTTCATCCATTAAAAACTGGCATCAACTATTTGTTCATCATCCCTATTTCTTCTTGCACTTTATGATCAATTTTTGGAAAAGCTTCGACAAAAATAAAATAAAATAGTATTGCTTGTTGCAATTTGTTTACAAAAGTGAAAGGGAAATTGAAAAGTCGTCTATGTATTTGTCATTATAATCCAATTGGATCGAAAGTTATGAACCATTTGTCTTACAGAACTGTACTAAGAGGTGCAAATAAATGAAGTATAAGCAATTCTAGCACATGCTAAAGACTTATTTGCATACTAAATATTGTACTAAAGCTACAATTCAACATTATGAAAATAGATAGTTCCCACATCTACAATATTTACCTCCCTTGTTCTAAATCATCAGCCATTTTGAAAGGCAAAACTGATAAGCACTTGTAAGAGTTATTCCCAAATATGTGATAATTGAGAAAATACCAAGATAATTTGCATGTGACAACCACTTTATCTTCAACTTTCTGAGCCAAATGCCCACATGAGCATAATGAATAAGTTATTTTATATATCTGCTTTTATTTTATCATCGTTTACACTATATTCCCTGTAAACTTTAAGGAAATTTGCCTATCAATATGGCCGACTATTCAGAACAAGGGAGGTAAATATCACAAATGTGGGAACAATCTATTCATGTTAGATTATCTTTACGCTTACTATTATATGTTTTAAATTGATCACTCAAGTTGTATAAACAAGAGGGCCATGATGGCCCTGAATTTCTCACCTGGGCGCGTGAGAAATCTCATATTATAGTCTTGTGACCATTTCATTATTGTTGAAGTAAAGATTCTCACAAAGATAGCAAACATTTTTATTTCCAGCTTCTTTAGAGTAAGCACTACAATTATAATTAGCTTAGGTGAGCTAAAAACACATATCATTATTACCTCGGACTACAACATTCATTTTCATTATGGAACTTTGGCTGCCATTCTTGGCAGTAAAAATATATTCTCCTGCATTTTCTAATGTAGCCTTTTCAATTCTGTAAACACTTTTATCATCTTCAACATATCCCTGCAAAATGTGTGTAAATTTTTTTGTCATAATTTCAACAACACAGTTGTCTCCCTTAACTTCTCATAAAATTGCCGCCATAAAAATTGCGCCAGAATTAGAATTTAATTGTTTTGTTACATCACCCACACAAAGTTTCTTTTCAACATGCCAATTGAAAGATTGCTATTCCTTGTGGCCCAGAGTCTTGAGTGTGACAATGAACTTATGGAGGAGTAATTATTAAGTCTGATTAAGAAGTGTGCCACTGAAACCAAATGATTATTTCCATATCTACTAATCATATTAAAAATCACAAAGCAAATGTACCAAAAAGAATATTCAGCACTCTTTGACATTTCCATTCATTTCCCCACTCAACCACTATCAGACTAATAACAGAGAGATTAAGTTGTTACTGGAAACATCACATACATAAGACAATGCCTCCCTACTTTCTTAATCTGAAAGTTGAGAGAAAGTATCAGTTATAACCCCAAGGCCAGGTGAATGAGATAAACAAATGAAGGAACAAGGTCACTGAAATTAGAGAGGTTGAAAAAACATTACAACATAATGAAAACACAATTGTCAGTAATATGTACACACCTGATTCAATACTTCCTCATCTTTTATCCAAGTAACACCATCACAAGTATCAGTAATCCAAACACACAATTCTAGTGGTTCCCCAACAGTCACAGTTGTTGTGTTAGAAGCATTTATCATTGGTGCTGGAGGTTCTAAAATCAGCAACAAATACTTTAAATCAATGGTGTTGGCAAGACATAATTCAAGTACCATGGAATTACAGCATATACAGTCAACACTTGTTACAACGACCATGTTTGTTCAATGGATTTATGTGGTTATATTGAATATGTTGCAATATCGAATTAGATCAATACTACAATATGCAGATTTGTAGGAAAAATAGAATTCTATACCTAGCACTTCGAAGGGCAAGTAGTGGTGCCGTTTCTAAAACTTAGGAAAAGTAGTCCTAATCTAAAGATAGGTAGTGTGATCTCACAGTGCTAGCTTTGCTAAACAAAATGGTGTCCATGCGGAACAATGTCATCTGGTTTCGTGGACTCCATTATGTTGCTAGCAAAGCATTCTAGAGTTTTATAGACACCCACATTTTCTACCTTAACCGACTTTTCTCGCTTTCTTCCCCTACCTCTAAAAACACGACTCAGTGGTAGACCTCATTCACCTTGATGTGCAACTGTGTCGTAAATAAAAGGGAGAATGTTAGATTTTACCTATTTTGTATGGAAATTCGTCACTGGGTTTGGATAACCACGGTTGTCCAATTTTATTGTGTGCAATAACACGATAAATGTAGACCTTGTTTGGTGCGATATCGTTATCAACGAAATTGCAATCTGTCACTTTGTATGGTGTTACCTGAAATTTTCAAAGAAATTTCTTTCAGAGGCATATAGATAGTGCTGTTTTATTTCTGATACTAGATACACACCCAGTCACATACTAAACACCTGCTGAAAGGTTTCAAACCTCAGTTCTTGCTGGCCAAACATGCAATAAAGGAACAATCAGCAACACAATTGGTTTAGAACAATGTGCTTAAATGCAGAACAATGTTTTCAATGGAGCAATTTAGAACATTGTTCCTCATTCCGGAACACTGCTCTGCTGAAAGGAATATCCAAGAATAATGGCTGCCCTCATGAAAAAAATAATTGTGGTCACACTTGTTCTAGATGAAATGATTGATGAAGAAATATGTGATCAGCAAGAAGGTGAAAATACTACCATGGTGATGATGACGCTCTTAGCAAAATGGTAATCCACATGTTGATCATCATGTGAATAGTTTATTACTCAGCTACATGCATTTTTCTATAATTTATAGTGGTCATCTGATGACTTTCTGTAGTTGTCTCTTTTAATAATGTAAAATAGTTAAGCTAACAATAATATTGATTAGATCTCTTACTTTAGTCCATCTCGTCTCTCCTTCTTCTCTGCACTCCACTTCATATCCTATGATAGCCAGATGATCTGTAACAGGGGACGTCCATTCCACCATTACTTTACCAGATTTATCCATTGCAACCAATGGTTGAAATGACTTTGGTTTGTCTGAAATCAAGCAAAGTGATACAGAATTAAAGTAGTTATCTTGCTAAATGACATTGGCTAGAGATGTTTATGATGTCTGCATCAAAATTTTGGAGTTAAAGTTTTATTTCGTCATAATACATGAATTGCGAGTTATTTAAAATGCCCTAAACTATCCATACCTCAAACTAAAGATTTGAACCAAACTCTGGCAAGTTGCTGCCATGCTGTAACATCTCAGAAATGTTTTACATTCATCAAACTTGATGCACACAAGTTATTGATATTTCTCCAAAAATTGATAGTTTTTTACATACATGCACATCCGAACATGTATGTTCATTAAACAAGTATTGACTAAGAGAAATCTGGTTCCACCATTCATAGGTACACTGGACATACATACCGATGATTCTGACAGTAATATTTGTCTTCATCTTCAATGCCTTAACATTTTTAGCGCCAATTCCAAATGTATACTGCCCTGAATCTGCTTTAGTAGCTTTTGGAAATTGGAAAATCACTTCCATAGTTGACTGATCTTCATTACGCTTATTAAACGTAACCTGCAATAAAAATATACCGAACTCATAATGCTGCTCACGAGAATCACAATCACATTGCATACCCAGTAAAACCTTACTTAAAGACCACCTCAAAATTAAGAACACACTTTGCAAGTCTATTTTCACTGTTTTGCTCTTTATTCAACCTCAATACTAAGATCACCTCAATATCAAGACCAGTTTTCAATGACCCCAAGGGTGGTCTTATTATTCAGGTTTTACTGTACCCAAAATAAGTTCCATAATTTGCATGTCCAACAGCGAGTATCAAAGATCATCTTGTAAATGCACATCTATTTTAAGAACCGTTACTAACAGCTAATACATTTAATGACAATCTCACATTGGCGTATCAAAACAAGTTATACATAACAACAAAGGACAGTCAGTTACCATCCTACTTATCTGCAACCCACCTTATCTGTTGATATCGAGTCCTTGAGGCAAATCCATTTCTCTCCACGAGCAATTTCAGCATCTCTGTAAAATGACCTTGTAAAGTCATCACCAACCAGTCCCCACAATATATCCTCGCTACTTTTCAACAATTCAGAACAGAAAGGAGCTCCATCTAGTGAATATAAATAAGACAAAGACACATCAAATAATGCAAGAATTGGGATTTGGCACATGAAATTTCTCAGTACATGAAAGATAATGGACATTTAAACATGTGGAGTAAATACTGCATAAATGGTAAAGTATCTCACACACTGAAACAGGGTTTTCCCTCAAATTTTTCAAATAGGGGTCCCAGGACCCCCAACTCAGTCATTTTAGGAGTCGCTGATAATTTCTGAAGGTCCAACACTTTTATTATGCTGGAGGTTCTAAAATCAGCAACATATACTTAACAAGAAATGGGCAATGCCCACAAACCAGGTTTTCAACCTAGTTATTTGTAACCAAGGCTCTCTTTGTATAATGAATACATGATGATCATCAATGCTGCAAAGGTGCCGTAGGTGATACATGCATACACACATTCACACTTAGATATATTATATATATATGCAACAACTATACTCCAAGTTTGATGTCAATACACCCACACATAGCGAAGATATTAAGTGGAAACTGATTTTTAAATTTCAAGTGACCTTGACCGGAACAAACCCAAAAGCAATCCCAAGCGAGCTCTCTACATGTTCTTACTATACACCAAGTTTGATGTCAATACGATGAACAGAACTCAAGTTATTCGCCGGAAACCACCAGTCTGACGCCTGCCCTAAAAGAATGGTGTGGGCAAGAAATGATTCAAGTATCATGGAACAACAACTATTACAGTCAACACTCGTTATAACAACCATGTTTGTTCAATGGATTTATGTGGTTATATTGTATATGTAGTAGGGTTGTCAATAACCGTTCATTTTACTAATCGGTTAACCGCTCAATCTTCCGACCGGTTAACCGATTATCGGACACAATTATTAAAATGTACGTAGACACCGGTTGAAAGTAATGCCGGTTTTTTCGAGCTGTCGTTTGTCCGTTACGGCGGGCTAAAGCATACATGTATGTGAACCTTTTCTGAAGGCAAATCGGGAGATTGCACCTCGAAAAGCGGAGATTGAGAATCAAAACGGGAGATTTTTTTGTGTGGCTGAAATTTTGTCAATATCATGTCTTCATCCGTATCATAAGCTTTTAATAGCAATATTCTGCGAATTAACTCGTAATCTGGGGTTCATCCGTTTAATAGAGACGCCAATTAACAATTTTATTGCCAATTGTCATATCTGAATACAATAGAAACGTGTGAAACTTGAATAAACAACATGACAAGTGAGGTCTTATCGTATTTTGATCAGTGTCACCAAGCGCTTGATTCCATGGTTTAGAGCGTTTAGAGCGTCTATATAACCCCAAACACGGGATTTTCGGACTGGTATATCGATTTTACACTTTCGGTTATCAGTTTGACAAGTAATTTCAGCGAACCAGTCGGGAATGAACTAAAAAATACCCCATAATAAAAATTCACAATGTTTACTTTGAAAATGTGTCAAACAGTGCTCGCGTTATTGATTTTCACGCCTAAGGGGGTGCACAGCTGCGACAGATTATCGGATAAAACATTGAAAGTATATGACCAACATGATTTGCCTAAAAATGTAAAAGTTATGCACTGTTGTTTTTTTTCGACTGCTCGGTTATCGATTTTTGTAACCAATAACCGGGTGATCGAACAGTTAACCGGTTAACCGTTGACATCCCTAATATGAAGTAATATCGAATTAGATCAATGTCACAATGTGCAGATTTGTTCCATCAGCTTTGTGTCTTTTAACAAATATTCCATTGAAACGAATGTCATTGTAATGAGAGTTGACTGTACCAGTGAAATAGACTTTAAATGGTTCTGCAAGTTTGTTTATCATTATCAATGTTGTTTGTGTGAGGAAGGAAGGTCCATAGGCAGATTTATAGGTAGGGTAAATATAATTCTACCTAGCACTACGTAGGACAAGTAGGGTGCTGTTTCTTAAATGTAGGAAAGAAGTCCTTGTCTAAAGACATGTAGCGTGATCCGACAGTGCTAGCTTTGCTAAACAAAATGGCTTCCGTGCAAAACAATGTCATCTGGTTTGGTGGACGCCATTATATTGCTAGCAAAGCATTCTAGAGTTTTATAGACACCCACATTTTTACCTTAGCCAACTTTTCTCGCTTACTTCCCCTACCTCTAAAAACACGACTCAGAGGTAGACCACAACTGTGTCGTAAATAAAAGGGAGAATGTAAAGTGAGAAGAATTTAGATTTTACCTATTTTGTATGGAAATTCGTCACTGGGTTTGGATAACCACGGTTGTCCAATTTTATTGTGTGCAATAACACGATAAAAGTAGACCTTGTTTGGTGCAATATCGTTATCAAAGAAACTGCAATCTTTCACTTTGTATGGTGTTACCTGAAATTTTCAAAGAAATTTCTTTCAGAGACATAAAGATAGAGCCGTTTTATTTCTGATACTAGATACACACCCAGTCACATACTAAACACCTGCTGAAAGGTTTCAAACCTCAGTTCTTGCTGGCCAAACAAGCAATAAAGGAACAATCAGCAACACAATTGTTCGGAGATAAACTGCAAGATGATATTAAAGCTCTCTAGGACAACAAGGATAACTTCACTTCTACCGACATACAGAAGTCTTTTTTACGGGACTACAACAACCTCTAATTATTACAACACATACTTTTATTGCATACCCTAATACCTTATTTCTGCAACAAATGTAAAATCAGGAACCATACATCAAGCGTGAATATGGAAGAATCCATGCATTGATGTAGTCAAACATAACTGCCAATTGTACTCGTAATGGACCAATAGAGATTGTCACAAGTTCTCTCCCTTTATATGTATATACTATTTGAACTATACATACTCTAGTAGGGATAAAGGGAGACAACTCTAGTAGGGATAAAGGAAGATAACTCTAGAAGGGATGAAGGGAGAGAACTCTAGAAGGGATGAAGGGAGAGAACTCTAGAAGCGATAAAGGGAGAGAACTCTAGAATCGATATAGGGAGAGAACTTGTGACATTTCCTGCATAAGGTTTATGTCTCCCAAAATGTGATGCTCATGAGAGGTTCCAATGTATGTTACTGACCCAGGAGTAATTTAATGAAACAATGGGCATATTCCTTTCATGTGTTCCGTGTGATTCGGAATGATGTTCTACTCCAGCGTCAATGGAATGGTTTAGAATAATGTGCTTAAATGCAGAAGAATGTTTTCAATGGAGCAATTTAGGACATTGTTCCTCATTCTGGAACACTGCTCTGCTGAAAGGAATATCCAAGAATAATGGCTGCCCTCATGAAAAAAATAATTCTGGTCACACTTGTTCTAGTTGAAATGATTGATGAAGTGATATGTGATCAGCAAGAAAGTGAAAATACTACAAAAGTGATGATGACGCTCTTAGCAAAATGAGTTTGACTCACTGTAGTTAACTCTTATAATAATGTAAAATAGTTAAGCTAACAATAATATTGATTAGATCTCTTACTTTAGTCCATCTCGTCTCTCCTTCTTCTCTGCACTCCACTTCATAGCCTATGATAGCCAGATCTGTAACAGGTGGCTTCCATTTCAACAATACTTTACCAGATCCATCCATTGTAACCGATGGTTGAAATGACTTTGGTTTGTCTGAAATCAAGCAAAGTAATACAGAATTAAAGTAGTTATCTTTCTAAATGACTTTGGCTAGAGACGCTTATGATGGCTGCATCAAAATTTTGGAGATGAGGTTTATTATGGTCAATAGCTATGGGCAAACATAAGTGACTTAAATAAAGTTTTATTTGGTCATAATACATGAATTGCGAGTTATTTAAAATGCCCTAAACTATCCATACCTCAAACTAAAGATTTGAACCAAACTCTGGCAAGTTGCTGCCATGCTGTAACATCTCAGAAATGTTTTACATTCATCAAACTTGATGCACACAAGTTATTGATATTTCTCCAAAAATTGATAGCTTTTACATACATGCACATCTGAACATACGTTCATTAAACAAAGCTGCTTTCACCATACATATGTACACTTGACATACATACCTATGATTCTGACAGTAAATTTTATCTTCAATGTCTTAAAATCTCCAGTTCCAAATGTATACTGCCCTGAATCTGCTTTCGGAATTTGGAAAATCACTTCCATAGTTGACTCATCTTCATTACGCGTTTGAAGCGTAACCTGTAGTAAAAATATACCAAACTCATAATGCTGCTTACTAGAATCATAATCACATTGCATACACAGTAAAACCTTACTTAAAGACCACCTCAATAATAAGACCACCACAAAATCAAGAAGTCCATTTTCAGTATTTTGCTCTTTATTCAACCTCAATATTCAGATCACCTCAATACTAAGACCAGTTTTCAAAGGGTCACGAGGTTGGTCTTATAATTGAGGTTTTACTGTACCCAAAATAAGTTCAATAATTTGCATGTCCAACAGCGAGTATTAAGGGTCATCTTGTAAATGCACATCTATTTTAAGTACTGTAACTAACTACAGCTAATACATGACATTTAATAAGAATCTCCCATGGGCATATCAAAACAAGTTATACATAACAACAAAGGACAGTCAGTTACCATCCTAATTATCTGCAACCCACCTTTTCTGTTGGTTTTGAGTCCTTGAGGCAAATCCATTTCTCTCCATGTGCAATTGCAGCATCTCTGTAAAATGACCATGTAAAGTTATCACCAGCCAGTCCCCACAATATATCCTCGCTACTTTTCAACCATTCTGCCATCCTCCTGTAGGAAGAATAAATATCAAAATGTACCAAAATTCAAACAAAATAAAATGAAAAACATGGTGTATTAATTACTTAATTATTCCCCTATTGTTGTCATTGCTTTGGCAAAATGCATATCTACCATATCAGTATATAGGAGAAATATCAATGATACATAGATTAATCAAGTAGCATTTACTGAAATGCCATTTGCATGCTTGCAATTAATTTCATATAATTTCACTTCTAGTAATGTCTTTTACATGTATTACTTTGACCATCTTGTTTCCTTGCTATTATGAAGCAAGTGTATTTTTTGCAATACAAATAATAAAAATATGGGGAATCTTCAGTTATTTATTTTTCCTTGAACACATTTGATAGGTACGGCGAAGTTTTAGACATAGCACTTGCGTCCATTTATTTTTGGGTGAATTTTCATCATTTCTGGCAAGTGCTTATTATTCTTAAGTATAATTTTTTTCGGCGCAGCCATACTAACATGGTTTTGCTATTTGCATATTCAGTGTTTTGTAAACCAATCAAATCTTACGTTAACCACCAAGGAATTTCGCGCAATTTCTCTTCAATTTAAAAATATGTGTAACCTTGAAGCAGATAGGTTAACATTGCGTATAGTGTATTTCAAGATTTATCCAGTAAGTAGTGTTGTTATTCATCACCACGGGGAATTGTCCGGTGTTGGAATTAAGAAGACTTTCTTGGTTTTATGTACCAGTTGCGAACATTTATATTGTTTTAATCAGATAAATCGCTATGTAACAAGTTTATTATCATGGATGCGGGAGTTCACGACTTATGCAATAAGTAATATTGAACTATATTGAAACAGACTATACTGTGTCTATGACTAATCACACTAATCACACTACAGAGATATTTATTTTGCAGTCTCATTCGGAACACCTCGGCATTTCTGGCTCATACGCAGTGATATCCCCTTACAGGTCTTAGAGTTTCTGTAGTATAACGTAATTGAATGACATTTAGGCATTTTTTATGTTGTACAACAAATTTTAACCTTCAGATTGCAACAAATTTGCAATCTTCAAGTTGTGCCGACCATCTTTTTTAAAGATATTTCTTGTTTAAATATGTATTGATAATTGATCAACATAAAAATATCAATGATACATCAATATTGTTTCTATTATATAGCAGCTCCACCATATTGAAAGAAAAATAATGATTGTCTTAGAATTTTTTATCAGATGGAAAAGTTCCATTTATATTTCAACAAAAACATATGAAAATCCCATGTCGCTTTGTAAAATTTGGAAAGATAATACAGTATTAGTGATCAACACAAATTATTGTAGATGTTTCAATAAGATGTACAACACATTATTACAATGGCAAACAGAAAGTAGGCTAATTCACATGGCACTGTTTTCATCTACACACTCTGAGAGTTTGGCACAAATGGGTGCAACAAAGACTACATATTAACAGACAGGTATGCACCGACACATTCAGTAGAGTGCTGTATTGGTCGGCACCACGGCAGGGGAGCAGGGGTTCTAACCCCACTTTGGCAGGACACCAACGCCATAGTTCTGAACAGACCAGTCAAAAAAATTACGACCGATGATAGTTAAATTAATATCAGTTCGAATAACTTTACACACAGAATCCTAACTGAACCTTCGAACTTAAATGTTGGATCGAGCCCCATATCGGGCGCACTAGATTTAACTTAAATTTCTAAGTAATTTAACGGCCTGAGCTCAGAAAAGTCATAGTAGCTGCTCCCTCAACGACAGTGTTTCATTAACACTTCCCATCAGTACATATTAAAGGTCTTTCAAAACATACATTTAAGTTATATAGTGTTTACCAAGAATGTCAACCTGAAATTACGTGTGAAAAAACGAATTCGCCCGTCGACGACACTCGTTGAAAACGAAAGTAGAAAGAAAAGTACGGGTACAGTTCTATTCGAACCCAAAGAAGATATTTTAACAGCAATGAATAACAAATACAGAAAAGTTTAATTAACCAAAATAATGATATTTCCTAACAAGTAGTAATCAAGTGATTGTGATCGTGCTCCTTGGACATTTTTTTGAATTTAGACGAAGATAAATTGCTAAATATGTATTTTTTTATAAGGTTTAACGAATTGATCGAAAAAACTGACTAATCGGAATAAATATTCATAGTTCTAACTAGGAGCTTGTTCGAAGTGAAAATACCATTATTATCGACAAGATCGCTAAGAATGCAAACTCAACTTAAGTCTTTCTGCGACGTAACATCCATTAACAGAATTTGGAAGCGTCACCTGGGATCCGCACACTCGGATATTCCAATATTCCAAGACAAAGTTTATAAACATTTCACAAAGTTATCAAATAGTTCACTAAGTCATAATATTCATAAATAGAGTACACAATTTTAAAGGACAAAGTCTTAAAGAAACACAAAGTAAATTTACAAAGAGTAATATTCCTAAACCTAACCGTATTTAATAATATATTTTACTTAAGTTCCATGCCTTATATACTGTTTCTCAGATGTGACATGTTTAGTCGAAGAGGAAGCCAGTGTCAACACTATATAATTAAACAATATGAGATAATTATGTTAAGATCTCATCCAGTTATTACTTAACAATTAATAACAAGGCAACAAAGAAAGTTTGTCACATGTCATAAATGATATGTCTTGATCTCAAATGGATAAAGTATAAATGTGAAGATAAGTAATAAATTAAAATTCATATTGGGTAAATTGACATATGTCTATTATAGAAGAGATCTGCTGAGCAATTCAAGCTAAAGCCAAATTTAAATAACAAGAATAACAATTGGTTGTGAAAGAATTTCTGAATAAAAATGACAAAATTTTCCATCATAATACTGTCACTAAACGACCACGAGCAGTGTATTAGATACGCAATACCCCATCAAGTGGCTTGATTGCTTTTAATGATTGATTTAGTAACCGCCTACTTAGTCAATGTATGTGTATATACGTTCGTTGGAAAGGAATTGCATATAGCGATTAAGTGTGAAGTTATCTAGGTGTTAAATCGATTTAAAGTTTTAAACCTAAAGTATTTTTACTGACAGTTCTAAAGATGTAAATCGCTGTATATGCTTTTTGTTATTTCTTTTTATGTTGAAGATGTATGTTATGTTCCCCCTTTCCTCCATGCGCAGTTCCTTCACTTGATATAATATTCATGTTCTTTTCTCCTCCATTTCGACCTATTATTACTGAATCTCAATACTTCCGTGATGTATTCTATCCATTTAAAGTTTCTCCCTCGTTTTACCCCTAAATTCTACTTATTTGTTCTTTATGGTCGGCCAGACCATTATTTCAAACCCTATTTCCATACATTTTTACCAAGTGTATATACATAAACATCGATTTTTACTGACAGTTCAAAGACTGTAAATGTCTATGTGGTTTTGATTTCTAAATATGTTATCAAGATGAATATTAAGTTCCCCTTTCCTCAAGTGCAGTTCAATAACTTGATATAATATACGTGTTACCCCCCCCCCCTTTCGGCCTGTGGCCACTGGCTTCGTTGAGTTGTCCTATGGTGTATTCCATCCATTCAATCCATTTTCCTCCCTTGGTGTTCTCTTAGATACTACATAGTTACTTTTGATAGAGAGATTAAATTGTTTCAGGTAACGACGCATACACATGACAAATGCCTCCCCACGCAGATCCCCGGGAAACAACACTCTACAAAACATTATGCACTGAATAAATGCCCGACAATACCTTACTTCTCCATTCCCCTAGATCCCTTACACCTCATCTAGGCTGATATTCCCCTATAACAACTTAATCCATCTTTGAAACGAATTGTGGTTGAAATTGTATAAATGTGGAATACAAGGTAGATTACTTAGCATTGTACGACATAAGTCAAATCTTGTTAGTACGTGTTCTGCATATTCGGACTGCATGTACTTCCAATATGCCGTTGGTTTATTTAGCTTTTTAAAACTTATGACAGTTTCAGTAAATCTTTTAATTGCTCTTTGGTGTTATGTAAACGGCTTGTTTGCAATGAAGTGGCTGCATTTTGCGCTGAAATTCAGTAGAAGCATTACAGACATATTGAACTTTCTGTGTGTAAAATTTCAACTTTATATATTCATATTTAATTGCAATATCTCAAGCGGAGTACAAATATACTTAGCTGTGTTGTTAATTAAATGTATTTGTCAGTAGATAATTTGTATGTTGTACAAGAGCTTTGGAGTCCATGCTACCTGTTGATTACATGTGACGTGAAGTAAAGCTCGTTCTATTATTTTTATCTAATATCACTTAAATGGACACAGTGTTGGTGCCGAGTGGATGCCGCGGTTAGTCTACAATTCAGATACAACCACATGAATCTGTTTATTAGGTTTCATAACACAAGATACAACTAATATTGACACATACTTGATTCCTCATTATAAATGTTAATTTAAACATGTTTTATCACATTCTAGAAACAAGTTATATACTTTATTTCAAATTAAGCAGAAAATAGATGATCACTAGAATATGTAAAAAGAATGAGATCGAAAAGCAAATACTAATAATGGTATTTTTCTTTAAAATTATCACTACCAAAAGGCACATCAATTGGATATGATGTTAGAATGGTTACTACTAAAACGTCTCCAAGTTCGCAAGTATCACTTAATTTTGTGAGTATATCAATAAAAGAAAATGCTCAACTCGAATTTGCATCTGGTAAATCAAATAGGCACACGATAGAATAATATACATCTGTATACAAATAATAATTGTTAGCAATGAATTTAACGTATACATTCTGCAACAAATATACACAACAACAGAAGAAACCCGATGGTCAGTTAATTGACCACCAACACCTATTGTGGGGTCAGGAACTAATTCAAAACGTATGAAAGAAGAAATATTTCAATCGACGTCTATGGAGATATATATTTATCCTCATACTGTGATGCAATATAAAGTACAAAATATTATCCATTTAAACGGTGCGTTTTTATTTTTCTTGGGTACATAATTATCAAATAAAATACACAGCAAGAAAAGTAAAATTACATTCACTGCAGCACGCAAGTATATTCCACATACATTGTAATATTGCTTTATACAACTTATTGGGTTTGTTCACGTTTTCGTGTTGGTTTTCATTATTTACAGATATAGCACCTCAATCACCACCACAATCTCCATCCTTCTGGCACGTTTCCTCTTGGCCCGAGGTAGTTGAAACAGTCTGAGGATGGTCGATCGCTTCCATAACTGCTGGAAGTAGGTTGTTCCAAAAATCTGTCTCCCGAGCATACAAGAACTGTCCTAAAGTATCTTCCTGGTCCAATATGAGGTACTCTTGTGTATCTAACTCGTACTTTGGCCACGTCCATGATGACTGTGAACTTGGAATAGGCTTGTTTGGATCTCTGAAATATATGTGAATGTTTGGACATGCGTGACAACCGAGAGAAACTCATGGGTCCATAGCCAAACATCAAAATAAGTCGGACACATGAATGCAACAAAACAAAACATGGTAGCAGATTTCTACCAAACTACTCACTACGCTTATCTTCCCTATTGGCACATAAATAGCCGACTTATTGAATGTCACGTGTTGATGGATAATTAAATAAAATTACCGTTACACCTATACATATGGTCGTTAGTTTGTTATATACTGAAAGGATAAAGAAATGTAGTGTAACAAAAACTGTAATGTTTAGCAACCGTACTAAAAAGGCAATTGCATGGTCAATGTGTGCACCACACGAACTGTCAGAATTCGTTAAACCGTGTAGAATACTTCGCCTCCTGGGACTGGGGATAAAAAGAGGGATCCGACAATAGCGATGCTAATTCAAAGCTTACGACAACGAAAGGTTCCTTTTCATTCCGGATGAATATTACCACAAAGAACGTCTGAGAGGACGGGTCGCCAATCGATCGCGATCTGGGCGTCTATGCGTGACGTCGCCATGTCAAGACAGAACTATTCGTTTTGTCAACTTGTTTAAAAACAACACACTACTTTCACTGAATCCGCATGCACTCATAATCGCCATATTCACCCACAATGTTTTACCAATCGTTTGCACGAAGCGAAACTGGTATGTTTGTTCGTCTTACTAATGTAAGCCTGCCCCTCACTCATGCACGTCGCGCGCGTCGAATGGCTTGTGGCGGCTCATGTGACCATACGATTTACAGTGAGGCAGTAGAGAAAAGTCTTTTTCACAGGCAATTCCCAGTTCAATCTGTTTGCTCAGACGATCGAAGTCGCCGCCGCTTGCGTCCTCCAGAAAGATTTTGGGGGTTCGGTTATGATCTGGGAAGGAATCTCCCATGGGTAAAATCACTGTTGCTTTTTAAAGCGGGTAATTCAACACCAGTACGATACCGGGATGAAATCCTCCCCTCGGTCGTAGTCCCCTTCGTGCAACAACCTCGCCTGATTTTACCTGGTAAGCCACAACATTATTCCACTGGACTGGCCGCCGTACAGTCCAGATTTGTCAACAATAAAACATTAATTGGACAAACTTGACAGGAAGGCACGGTGGCGCCAGAATATCCCCGCTACTCTTGACCAGTTAAGAAATGCCTTCTTGGAAGAATGGAACAATATTCCAATAAGACAGATAAATGCACAGGAGAATCAGAGCTGTAACAGCGACCCGAAGAGGACATACCAAACACTGAGGAGACAGTCGATATCAATTTATGATATTGCGGGTTACCTTCCAATATGCTTCCGTACTAAGGAATTATTTGCCAGAAACCTATCAAATATGTGTTGTTTACTCATTAACGATTGTTCTTCATACTCATATACAAATACTGCAGATAGCATCTAAAACATTCATTTAAATAAATAAAACATTCATCCTACGTTTCATTGCGCATTCAGTATATTATAACTAAGGTTTAGAGAATTGCTACAATCCAGTAATGAAAAGGTAGTAACAACTCAGTTTATTTATTTAAGAGCTTTGAATTGAGAGAACAATCATTGTAAAACAAATTAAATGCACTTTTATTCCAAAGTATTCGAATCATTGTTGTTGTTTTTTGTTGTTGTTTTTGTGTGTGATTTATTTATGTTAGTTTTTTGTATTTTAGTCTGTATGACATTACCTCAGTCATTCTAAGTACTTATGATTGCTATAAATTAAATGGTGTTTGATGTACATTCTTTTCTCTCACTACTTATTCCTATATTCATGTTAACATGCATATGTACAATGTGTTGCATATGTTCTTATGTGTTTTCTATATGAATGATGTATACCAATCATTAAAAAATGTATTAATTCTTGATTTAACAAAATGTATGTAGTTATTATATACATGTACAATGTAATTTGTAATAAAGAATCCAGGGCATACTGCCTTAGTTTCGAAATAAAGTACCAGTATTATGTTTTCATTTAGCCACCAACATTTACCGTATGTCTCTGAAATATTAGCGTAATAATGTCATTGTTTAATATAAAAAAAATCAAACTCAAAATAGTCAAAACTATTTAAAGTGTTAAATGATTACATACAACATACGGTCGGAAAGACTCGTTGTTTGGGAATATCGACATGGATTTTTGATCTAAATAACCTTTTACGAGTTAAATCCTATTTTTTCTACTCGTTTATGAAAGTAGTTAAACAATTAGTTAGTTAGTGGAAACGATACAAGACTGTATGGTCTTGAAAAATGATATTTAAAACAGATATTACCCTGTCTTGGCGAAGTTGGACCAGTAAGTCATCATTCTAGAAGATAAGTCAATCTCCCATGTTGGTGGCTCATATTCTGTGAAATTCATTAACTTCTCGTCGGCGTCAAAACCGAACGCTGGTAAAAGTTCGTCACCATGGTTGGCTTCAGTGAGCCATTTTGGACGGGGCCAAGGCGACTTCTCAGTAAAAGCTTGATAATGATACAAGTAACTATCGGAAATTGATGAATTAGCATGTACACGACTAAATGTTATTGCTGGTACATTATAATACACATCACCATAGAAACGTGACAACTGGTCTCTAAGTTTTTCTGGATCATCCGGGTGAGACCAGTCGGTGTACTCTGACAACAACATCTGAGTAACCACTTCCGGTACAGCTCGAGTCGGCCCAAAGACAAAAGATGAAATACCAGGTATTTCAGCATTCATGCTCTCCCGACTTACAGTAAAATCATCCATATTTTCCATATTTTGCATGACAACAAACATCGCCCCTTCATTTGCATTAACACCATTTATAAAGTTGATAGATCTACAAAATTCAACTTCTTCGACCTGTTCAGTTTTAGAAGCTTCAAATAAATCAATCGGGGCAGACTTCAGAAATTCTGCATCGATAGAAGGCATAGTGGCGAACTTCATCATCGTTGCCATGTCTCCGGACTGCATAGCGTCTTTTGTAGCGTCAAGAACGGCTTCATGTGTACATGATTGGAGACACTGAATTATTTCATCATTTGTCTCTGTGCTGCAGTTCATTAGTTCTGCATAGCCTTTACCCGCCATAATCGTGTTTTTAGAATATTGGGTTGGCATTAAAGGAGTTCCGCTTTCAGCAATAGCACCATAAAACAGTCCCTTATTTCCAGGATATAACATCTGTAAAGCGACACTCACAGAGCCTGCAGATTCTCCAAAGATTACAACTCTATCTTTATCTCCACCAAACGCCTCGATGTTTTCATTGACCCATACCAAAGCTCGGCGCTGGTCCCAAAACCCAAAGTTCCCAGAAACACGTTCGTCGTCCATATCAAGGAAGCCAAACAAGCCCAATCTATAATTTATGGTTACAACGATAACATTCCCCACCGATGCTAATGTATTCCCTCTAATCCAGCTGCCAGAACCCAATGAAAAGCCGCCTCCGTGAATGAAAAACATAACAGCATGTCCCGACGCCTGATCCGGCTCTTGGACAGGAACAAACACATTAAGATACAAACAATCCTCGGACATACCAAATGCAGATATCGGTGGAAAAAACGGCATCTCTGTTTGTGGACATATGGGTCCGTCTTTTAGTGCATCAAATGGTTCATCGAAAGGTGACACTGGTTTTGGTTTCTGAAACCTGAGTTTGCCAACCGGTGGTTCGGCATACGGAATTCCCAGGTATCTGTGTACGTCGTAAGTGTTTCCAGCAAAGTCAATATCCCTTGATTCGCCATTGATGACTCCTAACTTAGTATCTACTGAAACAGCATCTAATAAATCAACAAAATTCAACAAAAACACGAATAAAATATAACGCAACATTGTTACTCCTCCGCGTCTCACCTAACTGAAATCTAGATCATATAATTATCTATAACAATGGAACGCTGTTCCTTTTTAAATTTTATCTTAGTTAAAGCACATCATAATATCGAAAGGTTATCAGTTCCTTGTTATATAAATAACATTCGTGTATAAACCCAATTCGATAAGGCTTTCATTATCGATGTATCAATTATATTGGATATAGGGTGGGAAGGTTGTTTTTGAATATATTCGAATGTGATATCGATTTACTCGCTGAAAATAGGTTGTATACAACACGCCTATAATCAATATATAGGTAAACACGATAATGAAAGAAATAGCGAATTGGAGTTATACAAGAACTATAAAGACATCAATAATACGACTCGTTCGTTTAGCGTCGCCAGTGAAATATCGTCTGCTGATCTAATCTGGATAAACAGATGTGGCTTGCCTTAACATTTCCAATGTTACTAAATATAACATTTAGTCGATTGAGTTATATGCTATACTCTTGTTCAAACATTTTCGAGTATGCGGTTGTCAAGGTTTATTATGAATATTGAAGTTTGAATGTTCGTATTTTAGTGTCATTTTATCTCGAAAACGATTGCATTCACAACGCATTCACAATGCATTGAAATTGTACAACTTTCTGTGGACACAATCATGCGGTATCTATAGGCGGGTATCACAAGAAAGACAGACATTCGCGGTATTTTCAAAAATCAAGATAACAAATGCGTATACGAAGTTTGTGGTAAAGTTAACACATGCATAGATAAGGATACGAATATGTAACGGTATATCGCTCGCCACTTAATTAATTACCTCTCGGTCGTAATATGCTACATTTAAACGAAGTACAGTAAAAACCTCATTTAAAGACTACCTCGAAATTGATACCACTTTATTTATGACTCCGTATTTTCATGGACCAGTTTATGGCTTTCTCTTATATGTTTTAATACCATAATACGACCACCTGACAACAAAGGTCGTCTTTTATTCATTATTTGGTCTTCTTATTGAGGTTTTACTGTAAAATGAAATTTTGTTGATCTTTCCCAAACTATAAATAGCAATACGATGGATGATAAAAATACGTGGACTTTGGTAATACCTTTGTTTTGTTCAACATTTTTCTAGAACATATAGGCAGTTACATGTATGTTTTTCCCGTAGTTTAGCAATCAAAGGACTGAATGTCATGAGAAACGCTTACAAGGCAAGACTGCACGTTTTCCAAAGTATCGTAGTAGAAATTAATACGCGACTATTCGTGTAAACTCATTCGCCAAAAAAATCACAAATTATCCAGGAAAGCCGTTTATATCAAGACTCCCGTCATTCTACTATACATACCTTTGACAAATCAGCCATTATACTCATCAAATCTATAATAAAATCAGAGGACTTTACATGTACTATTTTCTTGAGACGATGAACATGGCGGTACTTCGAGAAGACCATCCGGTTGATGATGATAACAAAGAGGCACTAAAGCGCCTCAAAATTATATATTATATAAAAGAAGAATTACATGTGAAGGAATTAATTGCACCATAGCGGTTATCATTATAGTTTTAATCAATACCGATGATCCCATTGTCCACTCCTTATTTCAAAAGGAAAACTACTCCACTTATCAATAAACAGTTTTAGGAAAATTCTTCGCTATGATTAAATTTAAATTTCTTCACGAGTTATGTCAATATGTTTTGAAGAAATTTGTTACAGTATATTTTCTTATCACAAGCCGTAAAAAATATGCGCGTTACTTTTATAGCAAACAAAGACTTGCAACAACTTCATAATAGTTAGGTTACGATCGACGCATCGTGCTGTTTTTCATGTAGGCGATATTTAAATACATTTAGTGTCCTTGTTATGAAGGGAATTGATTATGAACACAACTGATTGTGCAATTTGTTGACATTGTCTGAAATATTTTACAACGTTAATTGATATACATGTACATGCAAAGAATTTTGTCAAAATGCTATGAAATATATTGTTGCAGGTAGATTTTCATTTTAAGAGTTTGTAAAGTTTGAATATTAAGATGTCACGTATGTTACGTATTTTTGTCAAGTTCAATATGGCTGCACCCTTGGACACAACCGCAATTCCTACACGGCAACATTCTTTGGTTGATCGGTGTTGTTTGTGTGGTATTTTGTTTTCGGAAATATTTATAACCGGAAGCGGCAGGAAGGACGTTAAAAAAAGCATAAACAGAAACTCCGAATAAACGATAAAGCCATTTTGAGAAAGACGACAAACACGGTTTTGTAAGGAGAAATTTCATTGGACCACAAACGAGCACTTAGGTTACGCATATCTATTTTTAGAGAGGTTATATGAACGTGACCTCTTACGGAGTGTAGTCAGATCCTTACAGTGGAAAGTAATGGAGCTAAAATTAGGGGATGATTTCAATGAGATTGGTGCCATCCCCAACTTTCCGCACGAATCACGCTAAAGTTATCTCCCTTGCCACAAAAAATATTAAAATAGATTTCAATCTCCTACGCAGTAGAAAATAAGTTCCCAAAATTGCGTGCGGTCAAAACCAGGTCATTTTCTGCGCACGGGCGCGCAAGCATATATGTAAAATGGCGAATTTGGGTATGCACATATTGTGTCTAACAAAAGTCCCAAAAACTTATTGTCATAACACTTCATATCTACTTGAGAGAAGACTGTCATGGTCATATCTAGGGTGACTAATACATGTAAGTGTCAGTCATTCCAGATCAAGTATAGAGTCTAAGCTTACTGCCAAGTGTCATTGGAATTGATTTTATCTGGGACCAATATACACATGCATATATTGGTCCCAGGTTTTATGATGCTGAGCCTTTAGGTGTGTTCTACAATTCAGCAATGAAATGTTTATCAGGAGAGTAATAACTCAGTATTTCGACACATGGTTCTCTATGAATAATCTGGTTTACGCAAACAACTTGAATTTATACACTATTTGTTGCAGATCAGAGATAAAACTTTGTAAACATTTGAACTATTTGGGACTTTCAAGAAATTACAGCAGTACAAGTTTGACATTTTCTCTTGCTACAGACCTTTTACTTAACCACCCAACAAAACTGATCTGCGTATTGGTTTGCTTTACATGATAGGTGTGGGTGTGTAATGGCATTTCCGTAATATTTGGAAATTGGTCAATTTGCATACATATGGTGCATCTAAACCAGACACGCAAATAACTTCCATACAATGTGTTTTCAATTATATTTTTCTATTGGAGTTCCTCAAAAACGTTGTCATTCCTTTGTTAATTTTAAACGCCACAAGGATGCAGTTCTTGTGTAGTTTGGTATGCAACAGAAAGGTATGAACAGGAATCAACAGCAATAATGATCAGCTGCACCGCTTTATATCGGTCATGTATATACAGAAGAACCTTCCTCTTGCAGCCCTCTCTTGAGCAACAACCTCTCTTCAACAACATTTTCATTTTTCCTGTCTTAAGATTTTACAACACATTCAACGTCTTTAGAGCGACAACTTCTCAACAACAGCCTAAATTTGATTTCCCAATGGCTGTCGTTCTGGAGAGATTATACTGTAAATTAAAACAAACCAGTGTAAGGAAACAAGGGTATTGTATAATAAAACAACGACGTATCCTGAATGATATAACTTTATTTAGCTACAATCTCATATAAATATAAAAGCACAAGTCGGGTACATGCAAAAGAAAAAGACATGTTAACAAAGACGCGTTCATTGCTAAAACTGAACAAGTGAATAAATTATCTGAATGTTAAGCAACATCTGTTACACACATATATATATATCCAGATATGTTCAAGCATACAGTCACTTGCAGTTTGAATTTGTGAGGTTTCGAATGACTCAAATACCAACCATAGAAAATTGCAGCTAAAACATGTTGCAAAACTTATGATATTAAGTAATAATGAAATTTCGGACCATTTAAAGCGTTACTTGGATAAAAATGATTTCATGCAACATAAGAGGGATCAAACAGTGAGCATACCGAGGGTTCAGTGCAAGACAATACTAACTCCTTACAAAATAAATACATAGGAGTTAGGATAGTCTTGCGCTGAACCCTCGATACCACACAAATGTGCTGTAAATATATACAAGTGAAAATTTAGTGATCAACAGAGAAACGTAAGTACGTAAGTATTACAACTTTAAATTGAAGACGAGACAATGCATATATGTAGAAGCTAGTAGCTAGTTACAACAGTCTTGCTAATGTCTAATTACATCCCTATGATTAATTACAACCAACAATTACATCCCCTTGATTTATTACAACCAACAATTATATCCTCGTGATTTATTACAACAAACACTACCCTCCTGATTTATTATATCAAACAATTACCTCCCCTTGATTGATTAATTACAACCAAGTTACCTCCCCTTTATTTAATAAAATTTTAACCAACAATATCTGGGTAATTCTATATTTTAGTGGATTTTACCGATTAATGCTTTCAAATTAAAAAAATAAATTTAAAAAAACAAATAGAAGTCAGATTGCATCTACTTTTTATGCTGAACACGATCTTATGGGCAGCAGAGCACAATATTGACATTTTTTGCTAAAATGCACTTCTAAAACATATGATGGTCGGACAAAATGTCATTACCGCAACATATTTTACAAGTAAGCCAAATTCCTTAATATAACACTCGATGATAATTCTTTTTCATGTTAATAATTCTATGTATCATAAATTTGTGTATGCAATGGTTTAAATGTCAAATAATGTCATTAACATGTTTTAATAGTTATCACAGTGACAATGATTCGGAATAAACCCATGATGCGGTATGAAAACAGTCTTGAATTCATGCTTAGCAACATCAATTAAATTCCTTCCTTCAATTATTATTATATATTATTATTCAATACATGTTTAGTACTTTAAAATGTTTGAAGCAGTATTCATTTAAGAATATAGCTTCAAAATATATGCTGTTTCGGTAATGACTTGCAGTTGCGGTAATGACGGCACTCGTTGTGGTAATGACAACTGACACATAAATTTCCATACAACAATTTCATTTTATTAAAATGACATGAATCTTCAGCTTGATGTTAGTTCATATATATTGTATGTCATTCTAATAGTCAGATATAAACAACTTGACAATATTTGGAATATACATCTAGCAAAAATACACGACTTTCTATTTCATGAGTGGTGGGGTGAACACGTGACTTCTTTTACTACGCGGCACGAAAACGGTACGTATTTGGGTTTCGTTGTGTCAGAAATATGTCTTAGACGTCTAAAGCCTGGTCATCTAAACTCTGGTTGCATCGATGCCTAAATCGACACATATGTCGTCGATAAAACATTGACTTACCGTCAAGAGACGCCCACAGACTTCACGACCATTAACTATTAACCATTAACTATGGTAAGACCTATATCCTATGTATTGGGTCAATAATATCCCAATGGCTGAGGCCGGAACGCCTATTTTTAAGCCCCTCCCCTTATGCGCCATGATCAGATCGCTTGGTGTAGGTAGTTTCCGGGTATTTTCGGTGATTTCCGTTAAGTGTCGGTAGTTTCCGGGTATTTTCGTTAGTTTCAGTCTATTTTCGGTGATTTCCGTTAAGTGTCGGTAGTTTCCGGGTATTTTCGGTGATTTCCGTTAAGTGTCGGTAGTTTCCGGGTATTTTCGTTAGTTTCCGTCTATTTTCGGTCATTTCCGTTAAGTGTTGGTAGTTTCGGGGTAATTTCGTTAGTTTCCGTGTAATTTCGGTCATTTCCGTTAAGTGTCGGTAGTTTCCGGGTATTTTCGTTAGTTTCCGTCTATTTCGGTCATTTCCGTTAAGTGTCGGTAGTTTCCGGGTATTTTCGTTAGTTTCCGTCTATTTTCGGTCATTTCCGTTAAGAGTCGGTAGTTTCCGGTTATTTTCGTTAGTTTCCGTCTATTTGCGGTATTTTCCGTTAAGTGTCGTTAGTTTCCGGGTATTTTCGGTAATTTCCGCTAAGTTTCGGTAGTTTCCGGGTATTTTCGGTGATTTCCGCTAAGTGTCGGTAGTTTCCGGATATTTTCGGTGATTTCCGTTAAGTGTCGGTAGTTTCCGGGTATTTACGTTAGTTTCCGTCTATTTTCGGTCATTTCCGTTAAGAGTCGGTAGTTTCCGGTTATTTTCGTTAGTTTCCGTCTATTTTCGGTGATTTCCGTTAAGTGTCGGTAGTTTCCGGGTATTTTCGGTGATTTCCGTTAAGTGTCGGTAGTTTCCGGGTATTTTCGTTAGTTTCCGTCTATTTTCGGTCATTTCCGTTAAGTGTCGGTATTTTTCCGCTGTTTTCGGTCATTTCCGTTAAGTGTCGGTAGTTTCCGGGTATTTTCGTTAGTTTCCGTCTATTTTCGGTCATTTCCTTTAAGAGTCGGTAGTTTCCGGTTATTTTCGTTAGTTTCCGTCTATTTTCGGTCATTTCCGTTAAGTGTCGTTAGTTTCCGGGTATTTTCGGTGATTTCCGTTAAGTGTCGGTAGTTTCCGGGTATTTTCGTTAGTTTCCGTCTATTTTCGGTCATTTCCGTTAAGTGTCGGTAGTTTCCGGGTATTTTCGTTAGTTTCCGTCTATTTTCGGTCATTTCTATTTAGAGTCGGTAGTTTCCGGTTATTTTCGTTAGTTTCCGTCTATTTTCGGTCATTTCCATTAAGAGTCGGTAGTTTCCGGTTATTTTCGTTAGTTTCCGTCTATTTTCGGTCATTTCCGTTAAGTGTCGTTAGTTTCCGGGTATTTTCGTTAGTTTCCGGGTATTTTCGGTCATTTCCGTTAAGTGTTGGTAGTTTCCGGGTATTTTCGTTAGTTTCCGTCTATTTTCGGTCATTTCCGTTAAGAGTCGGTAGTTTCCGGTTATTTTCGTTAGTTTCCGTCTATTTTCGGTCATTTCCGTTAAGTGTCGGTAGTTTCCGGGTATTTTCGTTAGTTTCCGTCTATTTTCGGTCATTTCTATTAAGAGTCGGTAGTTTCCGGTTATTTTCGTTAGTTTCCGTCTATTTTCGGTCATTTCCATTAAGAGTCGGTAGTTTCCGGTTATTTTCGTTAGTTTCCGTCTATTTTCGGTCATTTCCGTTAAGTGTCGGTAGTTTCCGGGTATTTTCGTTAGTTTCCGTCTATTTTCGGTCATTTCTATTAAGAGTCGGTAGTTTCCGGTTATTTTCGTTAGTTTCCGTCTATTTTCGGTCATTTCCATTAAGAGTCGGTAGTTTCCGTCTATTTTCGTGAGTTTCCGGGTATTTTCGGTGATTTCCATTAAGAGTCAGTAGTTTCCGGTTATTTTCGTTAGTTTCCGTCTATTTGCGGTAATTTCCGTTAAGTGTCGTTAGTTTCCGGGTATTTTCGGTAATTTCCGCTAAGTTTCGGTAGTTTCCGGGTATTTTCGGTGATTTCCGGTAAGTGTCGGTAGTTTCCGGGTATTATTTCCGTTAAGAGTCGGTAGTTTCCGGTTATTTTCGTTAGTTTCCGTCTATTTTCGGTCATTTCCGTTAAGTGTCGGTAGTTTCCGGGTATTTTCGTTAGTTTCCGTCTATTTTCGGTCATTTCCGTTAAGAGTCGGTAGTTTCCGGTTATTTTCGTTAGTTTCCGTCTATTTTCGGTCATTTCCGTTAAGTGTCGGTATTTTTCCGGTGTTTTCGGTCATTTCCGTTAAGTGTCGGTAGTTTCCCGGTATTTTCGTTAGTTTCCGGGTATTTTCGGTGATTTCCGTTAAGTGTCGGTAGTTTCCGGGTATTTTCGTGAGTTTCCGTCTATTTTCGTTAAGTTTCGGATATTCTCGGTAATTTCCGTTAAGTGTCGGTAGTCGCCGGGTATTTTCGGTAATTTCCGTTAAGTGTCGGTAGTTTCCGGGTATTTTCGTTAGTTTCGTTTCGTTATATGGTATATATATCATCTGCATTTGCTTTTCATGTACATAGCGATGGCAACTTTTGAAAACTAGTGTGTTTTAATAGTTGTGTTCATAAATTTATCTTACGCAGTGTTCAGTTCAAACTTATTTATTTTACATCGATTGTGAAACAAGTTTTTACAACTTATACTAATCACTCTCGATGACTGCTTCCTGGCTACCAACCAGTACTCGCGCCAAATTTAGGGATTGTGAAGTTCGTGATCAAACTCCGCTCATTGTGGGGCTCGAACTCATGACCTTCGGATCAGGAGTCAGGCGCTCTACCCCTTGACCACTGCGCCTCCTCTTACGCAGCGTAATCAGCTGAAACAATAAGACACACGTACAGACAAACAATTCAATTTAATATTTCTTACCAGTGCTTTATTAGCATTAACAACATTTTTTTCACCGCCGTTACAATTTTTTCTGATAGTGGCATACCCAAACATGATTAGAAAATTGTAAAAAATTATGCCAATGACTATATCGAGGGTTAAGTACAAGACTATACTAACTCCTATATAAATACATAGGAGTAAGGATAGTCTTGCGATTAACCCTTGATATTATCTGGGACCAACTATATATATATACATTTCGATATCTTAATTCCTTCAATCTGGACCATACTCATATGGTCCCTAGCTGCTTCAATATATAGCTCTTGTTAATTAACTAAACAAACGTTAGGTAGCCCAGTTAAAGATAGAGACAGGCAAACATACTGACTTACAAAAAGACCGATGTGCTGCTGTAGAGTACATGCATATCTATTTGAATTCTTTGAATTTGAATTAGTACTCTCATTACCAAATCAAAAAACAATTAATCCAAACATTAAGTATTATAACAAAGTACTCCAGGCACGTTACGACATGGTTGTATTATAGACAATAATTGGAGCATAAGTACTAATTGGATTATTGCCTCCTGTCGTTGAGGTCAACATAATAAAGTATTGTTGAAAATTATCACTACTGAAAAAATCTTACTCAAAGTGGGTTTCTAAAATGTAGTTGCACAATGTAATAAGGGTAAAACGAACTTGCTATGCTCATATGGTTTTGCGTATGTATTTGAAAGCACAAATTACAATCATTGAACTTAAAATATTGTTCATACATATTTAATATACGTCATTATTTTTCAAAACTTAGATTAAACATTTTATTGTATATTTTGTACTTTGTATGCGATGTTCCATGTACAAGTCAAAACAAATAAAATGTTCTGTTCTGTTTTGTTCTGATATTCATGCTATGTCATGTATTTCACAGAGTTCCCACGCTTCCTTGAAAACGGGAAAACGGGAAAAGTCCTTGATTTTTTCAAGTCATTTTCCAGACCTGGACAATTGTTTAATTTCAAAGAAAAAGTAAAAAACGGTAAAAAGTCGGGACTTCATTCTGGACACTCAAGATATTATTGTGTGCTTTAGAAAACCTCACTTTAAACAGATAAAAAATAGCTGCTTTGCAAGCCTTGGAAAACTCGCGTCGAAGTGAGTGTAAGGAACGACAACTCTGTCGCGCGAGTCATATTTAGTGGTGTTTAACCTACATAGTTTATACGGAGTTGTCGTTCTTCGAAAAGCGTCTGACGATTATGATGAAAGAAACATGTGAAGCAATTTTAAAACATGCTGTCTCTTCCACGAAGAAGAGAAATTGGAAAAGCCAGTGTTAAGCATGATCTACAAAACCTGAAAATTAAAAGATAAATCGGTGTTGCCCAATGACCTTATTGTTCAAGCTTGCAATCTCAGTGAACCGATACGCGAAAAGTGACAATTTTAAAGTTTAAGTTTAAACATTCATTTTGTGAGAACTGTTTTTGACTGGAACAAACTTAGTGATAGTGCTGTCAACTCAAGATCAACCGAATTTTTTAAGTGTATCATATCGGCACAAGTTGTATAAACGCTCACACCCCACCTACAAACAATCGAATATTAAGCGGTCAATGAAAGGTGTGAATTATTGTATTGTTCAACCTATCTATGGTGAACAATGAATGAAATGATAGCTAGGGACCGCAAATCCCCGAGTGTTCGACCCTATCTCTATTTGAGTGATCTACTGTTAGATTATATGAAATAAGAAGGGATTTCACCGGGACTTGAGACCGTGTTTGAGTCAAAACTGTTTGAAGTTTCACTGTAAAGTCCTTGGCCAATACTTGTCACAGCTGAGTCAGATTGAAAGGGATGATTTGCAGGGTATTGGTAGTGGAATCAAAGCGCTGTGTGTGAGCGTAGGTATTATGCTTACCTTTTGTTAATTTGGAATACATGTTGATTATCATTCATTGTTGGTAATTTGTGTTTAGGACTCCTAATAGGAGCGCTATAGTTTAACTAAGAATCATTTAATTGAAACAATTATACTAAGTGGTTATTGTTAATACATATTCATCACTTGGTTAGATGAGCTTTTTTATCAGCATTTAACATTTTATGAATATTTTAGTATTTTGATGGTTGGTCGAATTCTACAGTTTTTCCCTTGGTACTGTAATTTTGTTGTTCGTTGGTTTTCCTTCTCGAAAGAAGTGTTTTGTGGATAAAAGTTTCTCTCCATTTAAGATATCCTCGACACCCGATCCGCCCATTTCGGCATTTTTTTCACCGAGTTACGAGTATAATAGGGACATTTGGCTGGATTCTTTTTTGGTATTATAAAAAAACATGTAAAAGTAGATGATGAAGGAAAAAATGTTAATAATAACATGTTTTGGGTGCATTTTGACTGGTCTTTTGGTTTTACACACCAACTGTGATGACATAATTATTTTCCCACAGTTTGGGTCATGTACCATAAAAACTCGCGAGACTACAAGAAAAACAAAGATGGTGGCGCAGTTAGGGGAGGCCGGGGAGGGGCGCAGTTATGGGGTTCGACGATAGTATTTGTTTTGTTATCACATTTATCAGTATTAACAATCCTTTCCAGCTTCAAACCTTGTTGATAGATTTTTGGGGCTGAAATGTGAATATCACATCCCTGTAACTAAGGTATTTGGTACAGCTGTCACAGATAAAGACATCAAGAGTCTTCGAGGAACTGGTTGGCTTACTGATAACGTAAGTTTATATGTACATATTCTGTGTGAAAATTATCATATTTCTTGGTTTTAATAATGAGGCCTCAATGCCAAGTGCAATTCATATACATGTAGTTATATATGTTATCATATTATTATCATGTAGACATTGCTGAAAAATACCTATCCTAACTATGTAGTATGTAACATATTTGTTGCATAATATAAACTGGTTCTCTTCAACATTTAACATACATACCTCATTTGTAGCCCCACGTAGTGTCCGGCATACCTGTCTTGATCTTGTTCATGTAACACAATTTATGCTATGCACAATGACTAATAGTGCACATAAGGTACATTGTTATTAGTCTTATTTTTTGACAAAATACCTGTAGTCATAAATATGAGAAAACGCTGTTATAGTCCGAACGTATTAACCTGACCCTGACCTTAATACATGAATATATTATACGATTATGCTGACTATATAATTTTCCGTGAGAGAATTGTGCATCATCGGTATTTTTCGTTGCAATTACGGAGATCATTGCTTTTGTGGATTTCTTTCATTAGATAATGTTATTGACTAACAGAACTCCAGTTTAACAGTCTTGGGTTCGAATTCCAGTAAGTATTTTTCTTTTGTTCATAATGTTTCTATGGCTATGGAATGCAACCTAGCACGAAATATATGCTTTCCTTTAAAATGTAATGATATAAGTATTTGTATCAAGTTATATTATTTCTCATGTGGTATTGACTTAGCTAATATGTCAGACAAGCAGAGCATGTTCTGGCTTGAAAGCCAAAGAAATTAGATACAACATATCTGAAAGATTCTTAACTAACAAACAAGATGGGTCCTATATGTCCAGGACTGCAAAAGTCCCGGGTGTAATTTAAAGAACATGTTATGGTTATACAGATAACCATGTGCATTTTCATAATAATCAATACAACATATGCTGAAGTTAATGTTATTAGAGATGAAGATAAATTTAGATAATCAGTCTACTGTGAAATTATGCAAATAGAGGTCTGGAGGATCAGGTTAATTTGTCTTCAAGTAATAATTGCCTTCATACGTACTCTACAATACTGCATTGTCACTTTTCTTACATGTTTCCCAAAACCACGAATACAGGTGTCCGATACGTGTATGTTCTATCCTGACCTACGTGCTGAGTTAGCGCTAGCATAGGAAATACCTGTATCTGACTTGTGTTTTGCAGTTCTTGCAACATTTAAAAAAAGTTACAATGTATTGTTTCAGAGTATGTCTGTCTTTATGAAGGCATTAACATGACATTTTCTCAAAATTATTACATGTATTTAGCATATTTTGATAGAAAAAATCTACCTTTAATAATGCAAAATAATGAAATAATAATGGTTTGATAAAAAGGGCTTAATTATTTTCCAGGTTATCGATTGTTATCTTAAGATGCTGGTAGTGCAAGAAAATGACAGAGGCAGATAACAGATGACATATTGCACATGGTACTTTCTACCATGTATTCAGTCATAAATGGTAATGGAATCTCGTGGGTACCTGGTTACAACAATCGCAAGGTAATTATCACTGTGTTAGCCATACTTAAAAAAACACCATAAAGCCAAATGTATTTCCACAAATCTATTCTTTTAATCAGGATCTTTCACTGGCATAGTCCCTTGAATTGTCATGCATGCTTTGGTGATATATGAAATGAAGATAACATTTTTCCTGTCACTTACTTGTACCATGGTGTTAAATATATAATGCACATTATACACATTGCTGTATTGTGGAATATTGAAGTATATTTTAGTATAGAATGAAGTATTGGAATTACTGCCACTGTTTGAAGCCATTATTCTTTGTAAAAAGAGCCATTTGGCAGTAAATGATGTTTTTCAGGAAAGCAGTCAGAGTAAAATTAGTTCTGAATATAAAGTTTATCAAATATGTATTGAATAGGCATCATTCAATTGGTTTTCATCGTATCAAAATTGCTTATCTATGCAGCCTAGGTTTTCCATTTTCAATTTTGTAAGAAGCTGAGAAATGTGAAAATTGACCATGATAAATAAGGTATATATGCATGTATGCTATTTTCATGTAAGGCATTGTTTTAGGCGTATATTGATGTACTTTATTGAGTGATATCATGAAAATAAAGGATGCATTTACAAAAATACAGATCATCGTCTTATTCACATATTTGCAATTTAATGGTATTGGAAGTGCATCAACAAAATTGATGATAACCTTTCTACATGATAAAGTCTCATAATAAGTTAAAGTCAGTATAAGATATAGAATCAAATGTGATAATCATTCAGAGGATTCTAAACATTGGCCATTATGGATCTAATACCTTACTGGCTGGCAAGCGTATTCTGTATTGCATTATTACATACATCTTCAAGTGTTTTACGATGACTTCAGACTCAGTGTAAACTTCACACTTGGCCTGGAAAAAAAGTTTCTTTAGTGAAGTTTTGAACCATCAATCGTGATTTTTGTTGGAATCGACCAAAAATCTTGAGGACGTCGAAAACAACATGGGCTAATTTATAAGTTTTGGCATTGGGGATTCTTATAAAGGATTTCAATTAAGTAAAAAGTGTTATCACTTGTGAACATTTCTCCCTACGTCTTGTCCAGTAATTTGTAATTCGAGATGTTTATTCTTATTTGTTTTTACAGTTAATCATGTCAATTTGTGTCAACTTATAAAGGTAATCCCTGGAATAAGTTTTAGCAATTGTTATTTGTCAGTCTGAATTTTCAGCAAATATAGGATCATAGTCGTTAGTGGTCACCAATTACAGTTGCTGCTTTTAATGTACAAAATATTTTTGGCAATTTTGGCTATTATAAAAACTAAGACACTATTTTTTGGCAATTTCCATAATCTTCATAAGACATCAACTGCCATTCCCTTGTTGCTATTTACAACCCAGTAACTATCCATGTAAAAATTGAAGATTATTGCATATCATGGACTCAAAATGACTCGAGGACCAAATAAAAGATTTTTTGTTCTTGTATTTATAAGATAAATGATGCTGCAGAAATGTTCTCCTCCGTCTCAACAAAACATTACATTCATGCTCATAAATTGGCAATTTATTCATGGAGATGGAATGAACGAAGTTCTGGTAAGTTATGATCATATGTGAAATACCCACTATGTGTAGTTGATATACTACCAAGTCAATGACAACAAGAATAATTGCAACACTTTGGTAATTTATTGCTCACAATAGATATAATGATACATAAATAGAATACAGTGTTAATTGTACAGTGGAACCCCTCCAAACCAAACACCTTATGGACCAAAGAAACAGTAAGGTATCAAAGAGTTTTCGGTTCAGAGGTGTTTTAAATGTCAGTGGGGAAGTTGATTCTTGAATAACTTGTTTGACAAAATTTGTTTCAATCACAGGAACATGTGCCAAAACATAATTTTACAATATACTGTCAAATAATGTCCTTTTTACAAAAAGTTTCCAGAAAATAATTATAGATATACAAATGTACCATATTATTGGAAATGAAACGGGTGTCATTTTGTTGAATGAGAAAAATGTGGCATCATCATCGCACTAAAAGCAAACAAAACAAAAAACCTAAATTACAGAGACATTGTAACAGAAATAATGATTCATTTTTACGACTAATTTAGACATTATCGAATATTGCCATCACTTTGTGCACACACTGATCAAGTTTCTGAACTGTAGGAATTACTCCTTGTGTCAAGTGGTACACACAGTACATACAAACATTATATAAAGAACAGAACAAATAAAATGTAGAACATGTACTTCTCATATAGCAGCTTCATTTTGCTGAACTGATTGAAATAAATATAGCAAAGTATAAACATTTTTTTACATTGCATCTGAACAATTTCTAGAAAAGTGAGCTTGACTGCATACACACATTATACAAAATATTTAAAGCCATTGGTCCAGATTAAAAACCAGGCAGTCAACTCTGGAAAACTGTTTCCATTGCAAAAAAATGCATAATATAGCAATATGAGCTAGCAAATTTAACATTAATACAATGTACAAGTCAATTTTATCATTGCACCAACCTGGTTGGTGAGGAATATTGCAATGTGACATACATTTGAAAATCCATGTAATTCTTCTACATTTTGTATAGTAGTATTGAATTTTGTTTGCTTGTTAGGCAATAAAACTAGACAATGTTAAACAAAAAATAGCACAAATGAGTTCATTTCTATCTTCACAAGGTGTGAATGAATGATTTCAATAATGTTCTCTACATTCCCATCAGTCAAAATGTCATGTTCACATCATAAGAAATGTTCCAATAGATCTCATCACATGAATGTCACAAGAATGTTTAGAAAGGTTTCTTCAGGTTGGCAGTTGTATAATGCCCCAATAGTTAATGTCAAATAACACAACTTTTGGCAGATATTATTATCCTTCGAATAAGTTTTATCTAATGTTCGCTGTACGAGACTTAAAGTTTCTGAGACATAGGCTGAATGAGACTATTACACATTATTCCAAACACATATCTATCCCAAATGTTCAATGAGAATTTACAGATTCACTTCACAACTACTTCGAGAAGCTGTGGTTCTCCAACACGTAAGCTCAATTTATCATCATCTCCACAATTCGTCTATCGTTCAGTGTCCTGAAATTATAATAATCATTTATTATCTTTATAGAAATGACATTTAATTAGTAACAGCTCATCCAGTCACATGCATAAATAGGTAATCAATACAAGGTAAACATTTGAGATAGACAAACATACAACTAGGCCCATATACAACTCATAATAATGTCATCAGACAGGTGTTTCATCAGCTACAATATTGAGATTTCAGTTTTGTTAAAGATTTTAACATCTCGATGAATTAAACAATGAAAATAGACAACAAACATATTCTTAACACTGAAACTAGAATTTCGATAAATTTGCTACCAGGATATAAAATATGATGCTACAATATATGATATATAAAGTAACTGGTACCTCAACAAAGGTTATCTCCCTTTCTCGAAATACCTCCGCATCCTAGTCATTTTTTTCGCAATCATCGCCAGCACATTCTTCGCCATCACGCCAACACTAGCCTGCGAGAAGAAAAAAGAACAAACGAATTAGCATAAGAAACATCTACAATACAATCTAAGACTACAGCACAAGACCTACAGTCTACCATGCTACAATCTTAAAACTACTGTTCTACAATCTACTACTACAACTGTTCTACAATCTACTACACTACAACTGTTCTACAATCTACTACACTACCGCCATTCGAAAATAGGAAACGCGATAGCGCGCGGTGCGACGGCATGCCCCGATACGACGATCCCCATCACCGACAGGAAGGCTACTGCAAAAGAAAGAAAAGAATTAGACACATCAAACACAGAGGACACAACTCATATAACACATAAAACACAACACAGAGAAAACACACTGAACAAACAGGGCTTTTTGGGGCTGACTATTGGAAGTGAGTTCGAATCCCGACAGCAAGAGCGGTCACGTTTGCAAGTTCGAATCCCGGCAAGACCGGTTACTTTTGGCTATAGAGATGGTCCAGCTTGAGCAACAGAATGGCTTGGCGGCATGCACATTCATTTTATCTGCAATTCCCCTCGTGCAGACCCAGGTGTGGTTAAAGCGATGATGAACATTGAGGGCATCTCACCACACAAATGAAGGAGTTGACTGTTGCCATGACCTCTTCTTAGACCCGCTGAACATACTACATCTTAAGCCCAATTAGACTGGTTACTTTTGGACGTTCGAATCCCGGCTAGAGCCATGACCTCTTCGTAGACCCGCGGAACATACTACACATTTAGCATATTTAAAGAATGAATTGTATACTCAACTTTTCTCGAAAGTCCTCGACATCTTCGCCATCTTCTTCGCCATCATCGTCAGCACACTCTTCGCCATCATGCCAACACCAGCCTGCGAGAAGAAAAAAGAACAAACGAATTAGCATAAGATACATCTACAATACAATCTAAGACTACAGCACAAGACCTACAGTCTACCATGTTACAATCTTAAAACTACTGTTCTACAATCTACTACTACAACTGTTCTACAATCTACTACACTACTGCCATTCGAAAATAGGAAACGCGATAGCGCGCGGTGCGACGGCATGCCCCGATACGACGATCCCCATCACCGACAGGAAGGCTACTGCAAAAGAAAGAAAAGAATTAGACACATCAAACACAGGGGACACAACTCATATAACACATAAAACATAACACAGAGAAAACACACTGAACAAACAGGGCTTTTTGGGGGCGACTATTGGAAGTGAGTTCGAATCCCGGCAGCAAGAGCGGTCACGTTTGCAAGTTCGAATCCCAGCAAGACTGGTTACTTTTGGCTATAGAGATGGTTCAGCTTGAGCGACAGAATGGCTTGGCGGCATGCACATTCATTTTATCTGCAATTCCCCTCGTGCAGACCCAGGTGTGGTTAAAGCGATGATGAACGTTGAGGGCATCTCACCACACAAATGAAGGAGTTGACTGTTGCCATGACCTCTTCTTAGACCCGCTGAACATACTACATCTTAAGCCCAATAAGACTGGTTACTTTTGGACGTTCGAATCCCTGCTAGAGCCATGACCTCTTCGTAGACCCGCGGAACATACTACACATTTAGCATATTTAAAGAATGAATTGTATACTCAACTTTTCTCGAAAGTCCACTCCATCTCGACATCTTCGCCATCTTCTTCGCCATCATCGTCAGCACACTCTTCGCCATCACGCCAACACCAGCCTGCGAGAAGAAAAAAGAACAAACGAATTAGCATAAGATACATCTACAATACAATCTAAGACTACAGCACAAGACCTACAGTCTACCATGCTACAATCTTAAAACTACTGTTCTACAATCTACTACTACAACTGTTCTACAATCTACTACACTACCGCCATTCGAAAATAGGAAACGCAATAGCGCGCGGTGCGACGGCATGCCCCGATACGACTATCCCCATCACCGACAGGAAGGCTACTGCAAAAGAAAGAAAAGAATTAGACACATCAAACACAGGGGACACAACTCATATAACACATGAAACACAACACAGAGAAAACACACTGAACAAACAGGGCTTTTTGGGGGCGACTATTGGAAGTGAGTTCGAATCCCGGCAGCAAGAGCGGTCACGTTTGCAAGTTCGAATCCCAGCAAGACTGGTTACTTTTGGCTATAGAGTTGGTTCAGCTTGAGCGACAGAATGGCTTGGCGGCATGCGCATTCATTTTATCTGCAATTCCCCTCGTGCAGACCAAGGTGTGGTTAAAGCGATGATGAACATTGAGGGCATCTCACCACACAAATGAAGGAGTTGACTGTTGCCATGACCTCTTCTTAGACCCGCTGAACATACTACATCTTAAGCCCAATTAGACTGGTTACTTTTGGATGTTCGAATCCCGGCTATAGCCATGACCTCTTCGTAGACCCACGGAACATACTACACATTTAGCATATTTAAAGAATGAATTGTATACTCAACTTTTCTCGAAAGTCCACTCCAACTCGACATCTTCGCCATCTTTTTCGCCATCATCGCCAGCACACTCTTTGCCATCACGCCAACACCAGCCTGCGAGAAGAAAAAAGAACAAACAAATTAGCATAATATACATCTACAATACAATCTAAGACTACAGCACAAGACCTACAGTCTACCATGCTACAATCTTAAAGCTACTGTAATACAATCTACTACTACAACTGTTCTACAATCTACTACACTACCGCCATTCGAAAATAGGAAAAACGCGCTAGCGCGCGGTGCGACGGCATGCCCCGATACGACGATCCCCATCACCGACAGGAAGGCTACTGCAAAAGAAAGAAAAGAATTAGACACATCAAACACAGGGGACACAACTCATATAACACATGAAACACAACACAGAGAAAACACACTGAACAAACAGGGCTTTTTGGGGGCGACTATTGGAAGTGAGTTCGAATCCCGGCAGCAAGAGCGGTCACGTTTGCAAGTTCGAATCCCAGCAAGACTGGTTACTTTTGGCTATAGAGTTGGTTCAGCTTGAGCGACAGAATGGCTTGGCGGCATGCACATTCATTTTATCTGCAATTCCCCTCGTGCAGACCCAGGTGTGGTTAAAGCGATGATGAACATTGAGGGCATCTCACCACACAAATGAAGGAGTTGACTGTTGCCATGACCTCTTCTTAGACCCGCTGAACATACTACATCTTAAGCCCAATTAGACTGGTTACTTTTGGACGTTCGAATCCCGGCTATAGCCATGACCTCTTCGTAGACCCACGGAACATACTACACATTTAGCATATTTAAAGAATGAATTGTATACTCAACTTTTCTCGAAAGTCCACTCCATCTCGACATCTTCGCCATCTTCTTCGCCATCATCGTCAGCACACTCTTCGCCATCACGCCAACACCAGCCTGCGAGAAGAAAAAAGAACAAACAAATTAGCATAAGATACATCTACAATACAATCTAAGACTACAGCACAAGACCTACAGTCTACCATGCTACAATCTTAAAACTACTGTTCTACAATCTACTACTACAACTGTTCTACAATCTACTACACTACCGCCATTCGAAAATAGGAAACGCGATAGCGCGCGGTGCGACGGCATGCCCCGATACGACGATCCCCATCACCGACAGGAAGGCTACTGCAAAAGATAGAAAAGAATTAGACACATCAAACACAGGGGACACAACTCATATAACACATGAAACACAACACAGAGAAAACACACTGAACAAACAGGGCTTTTTGGGGGCGACTATTGGAAGTGAGTTCAAATCCTGGCAGCAAGAGCGGTCACGTTTGCAAGTTCGAATCCCGGCAAGACCAGTTACTTTTGGCTATAGAGATGGTCCAGCTTGAGCGACAGAATGGCTTGGCGGCATGCGCATTCATTTTATCTGCAATTCCCCTCGTGCAGACCCAGGTGTGGTTAAAGCGATGATGAACATTGAGGGCATCTCACCACACAAATGAAGGAGTTGACTGTTGCCATGACCTCTTCTTAGACCCGCTGAACATACTACATCTTAAGCCCAATTAGACTGGTTACTTTTGGATGTTCGAATCCCGGCTATAGCCATGACCTCTTCGTAGACCCACGGAACATACTACACATTTAGCATATTTAAAGAATGAATTGTATACTCAACTTTTCTCGAAAGTCCACTCCAACTCGACATCTTCGCCATCTTTTTCGCCATCATCGCCAGCACACTCTTTGCCATCACGCCAACACCAGCCTGCGAGAAGAAAAAAGAACAAACAAATTAGCATAATATACATCTACAATACAATCTAAGACTACAGCACAAGACCTACAGTGTACCATGCTACAATCTTAAAGCTACTGTAATACAATCTACTACTACAACTGTTCTACAATCTACTACACTACCGCCATTCGAAAATAGGAAAAACGCGATAGCGCGCGGTGCGACGGCATGCCCCGATACGACGATCCCCATCACCGACAGGAAGGCTACTGCAAAAGAAAGAAAAGAATTAGACACATCAAACACAGGGGACACAACTCATATAACACATGAAACACAACACAGAGAAAACACACTGAACAAACAGGGCTTTTTGGGGGCGACTATTGGAAGTGAGTTCGAATCCCGGCAGCAAGAGCGGTCACGTTTGCAAGTTCGAATCCCGGCAAGACCGGTTACTTTTGGCTATAGAGATGGTCCAGCTTGAGCGACAGAATGGCTTGGTGGCATGCGCATTCATTTTATCTGCAATTCCCCTCGTGCAGACCCAGGTGTGGTTAAAGCGATGATGAACATTGAGGGCATCTCACCACACAAATGAAGGAGTTGACTGTTGCCATGACCTCTTCTTAGACCCGCTGAACATACTACATCTTAAGCCCAATTAGACTGGTTACTTTTGGATGTTCGAATCCCGGCTATAGCCATGACCTCTTCGTAGACCCACGGAACATACTACACATTTAGCATATTTAAAGAATGAATTGTATACTCAACTTTTCTCGAAAGTCCACTCCAACTCGACATCTTCGCCATCTTTTTCGCCATCATCGCCAGCACACTCTTTGCCATCACGCCAACACCAGCCTGCGAGAAGAAAAAAGAACAAACGAATTAGCATAATATACATCTACAATACAATCTAAGACTACAGCACAAGACCTACAGTCTACCATGCTACAATCTTAAAGCTACTGTAATACAATCTACTACTACAACTGTTCTACAATCTACTACACTACCGCCATTCGAAAATAGGAAAAACGCGATAGCGCGCGGTGCGACGGCATGCCCCGATACGACGATCCCCATCACCGACAGGAAGGCTACTGCAAAAGAAAGAAAAGAATTAGACACATCAAACACAGGGGACACAACTCATATAACACATGAAACACAACACAGAGAAAACACACTGAACAAACAGGGCTTTTTGGGGGCGACTATTGGAAGTGAGTTCGAATCCCGGCAGCAAGAGCGGTCACGTTTGCAAGTTCGAATCCCAGCAAGACTGGTTACTTTTGGCTATAGAGTTGGTTCAGCTTGAGCGACAGAATGGCTTGGCGGCATGCACATTCATTTTATCTGCAATTCCCCTCGTGCAGACCCAGGTGTGGTTAAAGCGATGATGAACATTGAGGGCATCTCACCACACAAATGAAGGAGTTGACTGTTGCCATGACCTCTTCTTAGACCCGCTGAACATACTACATCTTAAGCCCAATTAGACTGGTTACTTTTGGACGTTCGAATCCCGGCTATAGCCATGACCTCTTCGTAGACCCACGGAACATACTACACATTTAGCATATTTAAAGAATGAATTGTATACTCAACTTTTCTCGAAAGTCCACTCCATCTCGACATCTTCGCCATCTTCTTCGCCATCATCGTCAGCACACTCTTCGCCATCACGCCAACACCAGCCTGCGAGAAGAAAAAAGAACAAACAAATTAGCATAAGATACATCTACAATACAATCTAAGACTACAGCACAAGACCTACAGTCTACCATGCTACAATCTTAAAACTACTGTTCTACAATCTACTACTACAACTGTTCTACAATCTACTACACTACCGCCATTCGAAAATAGGAAACGCGATAGCGCGCGGTGCGACGGCATGCCCCGATACGACGATCCCCATCACCGACAGGAAGGCTACTGCAAAAGATAGAAAAGAATTAGACACATCAAACACAGGGGACACAACTCATATAACACATGAAACACAACACAGAGAAAACACACTGAACAAACAGGGCTTTTTGGGGGCGACTATTGGAAGTGAGTTCAAATCCTGGCAGCAAGAGCGGTCACGTTTGCAAGTTCGAATCCCGGCAAGACCAATTACTTTTGGCTATAGAGATGGTCCAGCTTGAGCGACAGAATGGCTTGGCGGCATGCGCATTCATTTTATCTGCAATTCCCCTCGTGCAGACCCAGGTGTGGTTAAAGCGATGATGAACATTGAGGGCATCTCACCACACAAATGAAGGAGTTGACTGTTGCCATGACCTCTTCTTAGACCCGCTGAACATACTACATCTTAAGCCCAATTAGACTGGTTACTTTTGGATGTTCGAATCCCGGCTATAGCCATGACCTCTTCGTAGACCCACGGAACATACTACACATTTAGCATATTTAAAGAATGAATTGTATACTCAACTTTTCTCGAAAGTCCACTCCAACTCGACATCTTCGCCATCTTTTTCGCCATCATCGCCAGCACACTCTTTGCCATCACGCCAACACCAGCCTGCGAGAAGAAAAAAGAACAAACAAATTAGCATAATATACATCTACAATACAATCTAAGACTACAGCACAAGACCTACAGTGTACCATGCTACAATCTTAAAGCTACTGTAATACAATCTACTACTACAACTGTTCTACAATCTACTACACTACCGCCATTCGAAAATAGGAAAAACGCGATAGCGCGCGGTGCGACGGCATGCCCCGATACGACGATCCCCATCACCGACAGGAAGGCTACTGCAAAAGAAAGAAAAGAATTAGACACATCAAACACAGGGGACACAACTCATATAACACATGAAACACAACACAGAGAAAACACACTGAACAAACAGGGCTTTTTGGGGGCGACTATTGGAAGTGAGTTCGAATCCCGGCAGCAAGAGCGGTCACGTTTGCAAGTTCGAATCCCGGCAAGACCGGTTACTTTTGGCTATAGAGATGGTCCAGCTTGAGCGACAGAATGGCTTGGTGGCATGCGCATTCATTTTATCTGCAATTCCCCTCGTGCAGACCCAGGTGTGGTTAAAGCGATGATGAACATTGAGGGCATCTCACCACACAAATGAAGGAGTTGACTGTTGCCATGACCTCTTCTTAGACCCGCTGAACATACTACATCTTAAGCCCAATTAGACTGGTTACTTTTGGATGTTCGAATCCCGGCTATAGCCATGACCTCTTCGTAGACCCACGGAACATACTACACATTTAGCATATTTAAAGAATGAATTGTATACTCAACTTTTCTCGAAAGTCCACTCCAACTCGACATCTTCGCCATCTTTTTCGCCATCATCGCCAGCACACTCTTTGCCATCACGCCAACACCAGCCTGCGAGAAGAAAAAAGAACAAACGAATTAGCATAATATACATCTACAATACAATCTAAGACTACAGCACAAGACCTACAGTCTACCATGCTACAATCTTAAAGCTACTGTAATACAATCTACTACTACAACTGTTCTACAATCTACTACACTACCGCCATTCGAAAATAGGAAAAACGCGATAGCGCGCGGTGCGACGGCATGCCCCGATACGACGATCCCCATCACCGACAGGAAGGCTACTGCAAAAGAAAGAAAAGAATTAGACACATCAAACACAGGGGACACAACTCATATAACACATGAAACACAACACAGAGAAAACACACTGAACAAACAGGGCTTTTTGGGGGCGACTATTGGAAGTGAGTTCGAATCCCGGCAGCAAGAGCGGTCACGTTTGCAAGTTCGAATCCCGGCAAGACCGGTTACTTTTGGCTATAGAGATGGTCCAGCTTGAGCGACAGAATGGCTTGGTGGCATGCGCATTCATTTTATCTGCAATTCCCCTCGTGCAGACCCAGGTGTGGTTAAAGCGATGATGAACATCGAGGGCATCTCACCACACAAATGAAGGAGTTGACTGTTGCCATGACCTCTTCTTAGACCCGCTGAACATACTACATCTTAAGCCCAATTAGACTGGTTACTATTGGATGTTCGAATCCCGGCTATAGCCATGACCTCTTCGTAGACCCACGGAACATACTACACATTTAGCATATTTAAAGAATGAATTGTATACTCAACTTTTCTCGAAAGTCCACTCCAACTCGACATCTTCGCCATCTTTTTCGCCATCATCGCCAGCACACTCTTTGCCATCACGCCAACACCAGCCTGCGAGAAGAAAAAAGAACAAACGAATTAGCTTAATATACATCTACAATACAATCTAAGACTACAGCACAAGACCTACAGTCTACCATGCTACAATCTTAAAACTACTGTTCTACAATCTACTACTACAACTGTTCTACAAGCTACTACACTACCGCCATTCGAAAATAGGAAACGCAATAGCGCGCGGTGCGACGGCATGCCCCGATACGACGATCCCCATCACCGACAGGAAGGCTACTGCAAAAGATAGAAAAGAATTAGACACATCAAACACAGGGGACACAACTCATATAACACATGAAACACAACACAGAGAAAACACATTGAACAAACAGGGCTTTTTGGGGGCGACTATTGGAAGTGAGTTCGAATCCCGGCAGCAAGAGCGGTCACGTTTGCAAGTTCGAATCCCGGCAAGACCGGTTACTTTTGGCTATAGAGATGGTCCAGCTTGAGCGACAGAATGGCTTGGCGGCATGCGCATTCATTTTATCTGCAATTCCCCTCGTGCAGACCCAGGTGTGGTTAAAGCGATGATGAACATTGAGGGCATCTCACCACACAAATGAAGGAGTTGACTGTTGCCATGACCTCTTCTTAGACCCGCTGAACATACTACATCTTAAGCCCAATTAGACTGGTTACTTTTGGATGTTCGAATCCCGGCTATAGCCATGACCTCTTCGTAGACCCACGGAACATACTACACATTTAGCATATTTAAAGAATGAATTGTATACTCAACTTTTCTCGAAAGTCCACTCCAACTCGACATCTTCGCCATCTTTTTCGCCATCATCGCCAGCACACTCTTTGCCATCACGCCAACACCAGCCTGCGAGAAGAAAAAAGAACAAACGAATTAGCATAATATACATCTACAATACAATCTAAGACTACAGCACAAGACCTACAGTCTACCATGCTACAATCTTAAAGCTACTGTAATACAATCTACTACTACAACTGTTCTACAATCTACTACACTACCGCCATTCGAAAATAGGAAAAACGCGATAGCGCACGGTGCGACGGCATGCCCCGATACGACGATCCCCATCACCGACAGGAAGGCTACTGCAAAAGAAAGAAAAGAATTAGACACATCAAACACAGGGGACACAACTCATATAACACATGAAACACAACACAGAGAAAACACACTGAACAAACAGGGCTTTTTGGGGGCGACTATTGGAAGTGAGTTCGAATCCCGGCAGCAAGAGCGGTCACGTTTGCAAGTTCGAATCCCAGCAAGACTGGTTACTTTTGGCTATAGAGTTGGTTCAGCTTGAGCGACAGAATGGCTCGGCGGCATGCACATTCATTTTATCTGCAATTCCCCTCGTGCAGACCCAGGTGTGGTTAAAGCGATGATGAACATTGAGGGCATCTCACCACACAAATGAAGGAGTTGACTGTTGCCATGACCTCTTCTTAGACCCGCTGAACATACTACATCTTAAGCCCAATTAGACTGGTTACTTTTGGACGTTCGAATCCCGGCTATAGCCATGACCTCTTCGTAGACCCACGGAACATACTACACATTTAGCATATTTAAAGAATGAATTGTATACTCAACTTTTCTCGAAAGTCCACTCCATCTCGACATCTTCGCCATCTTCTTCGCCATCATCGTCAGCACACTCTTCGCCATCACGCCAACACCAGCCTGCGAGAAGAAAAAAGAACAAACAAATTAGCATAAGATACATCTACAATACAATCTAAGACTACAGCACAAGACCTACAGTCTACCATGCTACAATCTTAAAACTACTGTTCTACAATCTACTACTACAACTGTTCTACAATCTACTACACTACTGCCATTCGAAAATAGGAAACGCGATAGCGCGCGGTGCGACGGCATGCCCCGATACGACGATCCCCATCACCGACAGGAAGGCTACTGCAAAAGATAGAAAAGAATTAGACACATCAAACACAGGGGACACAACTCATATAACACATGAAACACAACACAGAGAAAACACACTGAACAAACAGGGCTTTTTGGGGGCGACTATTGGAAGTGAGTTCGAATCCTGGCAGCAAGAGCGGTCACGTTTGCAAGTTCGAATCCCGGCAAGACCAGTTACTTTTGGCTATAGAGATGGTCCAGCTTGAGCGACAGAATGGCTTGGCGGCATGCGCATTCATTTTATCTGCAATTCCCCTCGTGCAGACCCAGGTGTGGTTAAAGCGATGATGAACATTGAGGGCATCTCACCACACAAATGAAGGAGTTGACTGTTGCCATGACCTCTTCTTAGACCCGCTGAACATACTACATCTTAAGCCCAATTAGACTGGTTACTTTTGGATGTTCGAATCCCGGCTATAGCCATGACCTCTTCGTAGACCCACGGAACATACTACACATTTAGCATATTTAAAGAATGAATTGTATACTCAACTTTTCTCGAAAGTCCACTCCAACTCGACATCTTCGCCATCTTTTTCGCCATCATCGCCAGCACACTCTTTGCCATCACGCCAACACCAGCCTGCGAGAAGAAAAAAGAACAAACGAATTAGCTTAATATACATCTACAATACAATCTAAGACTACAGCACAAGACCTACAGTCTACCATGCTACAATCTTAAAACTACTGTTCTACAATCTACTACTACAACTGTTCTACAAGCTACTACACTACCGCCATTCGAAAATAGGAAAAACGCGATAGCGCGCGGTGCGACGGCATGCCCCGATACGACGATCCCCATCACCGACAGGAAGGCTACTGCAAAAGAAAGAAAAGAATTAGACACATCAAACACAGGGGACACAACTCATATAACACATGAAACACAACACAGAGAAAACACACTGAACAAACAGGGCTTTTTGGGGGCGACTATTGGAAGTGAGTTCGAATCCCGGCAGCAAGAGCGGTCACGTTTGCAAGTTCGAATCCCGGCAAGACCGGTTACTTTTGGCTATAGAGATGGTCCAGCTTGAGCGACAGAATGGCTTGGTGGCATGCGCATTCATTTTATCTGCAATTCCCCTCGTGCAGACCCAGGTGTGGTTAAAGCGATGATGAACATTGAGGGCATCTCACCACACAAATGAAGGAGTTGACTGTTGCCATGACCTCTTCTTAGACCCGCTGAACATACTACATCTTAAGCCCAATTAGACTGGTTACTTTTGGATGTTCGAATCCCGGCTATAGCCATGACCTCTTCGTAGACCCACGGAACATACTACACATTTAGCATATTTAAAGAATGAATTGTATACTCAACTTTTCTCGAAAGTCCACTCCAACTCGACATCTTCGCCATCTTTTTCGCCATCATCGCCAGCACACTCTTTGCCATCACGCCAACACCAGCCTGCGAGAAGAAAAAAGAACAAACAAATTAGCATAATATACATCTACAATACAATCTAAGACTACAGCACAAGACCTACAGTGTACCATGCTACAATCTTAAAGCTACTGTAATATAATCTACTACTACAACTGTTCTACAATCTACTACACTACCGCCATTCGAAAATAGGAAAAACGCGATAGCGCGCGGTGCGACGGCATGCCCCGATACGACGATCCCCATCACCGACAGGAAGGCTACTGCAAAAGAAAGAAAAGAATTAGACACATCAAACACAGGGGACACAACTCATATAACACATGAAACACAACACAGAGAAAACACACTGAACAAACAGGGCTTTTTGGGGGCGACTATTGGAAGTGAGTTCGAATCCCAGCAGCAAGAGCGGTCACGTTTGCAAGTTCGAATCCCGGCAAGACCGGTTACTTTTGGCTATAGAGATGGTCCAGCTTGAGCGACAGAATGGCTTGGTGGCATGCGCATTCATTTTATCTGCAATTCCCCTCGTGCAGACCCAGGTGTGGTTAAAGCGATGATGAACATTGAGGGCATCTCACCACACAAATGAAGGAGTTGACTGTTGCCATGACCTCTTCTTAGACCCGCTGAACATACTACATCTTAAGCCCAATTAGACTGGTTACTTTTGGATGTTCGAATCCCGGCTATAGCCATGACCTCTTCGTAGACCCACGGAACATACTACACATTTAGCATATTTAAAGAATGAATTGTATACTCAACTTTTCTCGAAAGTCCACTCCAACTCGACATCTTCGCCATCTTTTTCGCCATCATCGCCAGCACACTCTTTGCCATCACGCCAACACCAGCCTGCGAGAAGAAAAAAGAACAAACGAATTAGCTTAATATACATCTACAATACAATCTAAGACTACAGCACAAGACCTACAGTCTACCATGCTACAATCTTAAAACTACTGTTCTACAATCTACTACTACAACTGTTCTACAAGCTACTACACTACCGCCATTCGAAAATAGGAAAAACGCGATAGCGCGCGGTGCGACGGCATGCCCCGATACGACGATCCCCATCACCGACAGGAAGGCTACTGCAAAAGAAAGAAAAGAATTAGACACATCAAACACAGGGGACACAACTCATATAACACATGAAACACAACACAGAGAAAACACACTGAACAAACAGGGCTTTTTGGGGGCGACTATTGGAAGTGAGTTCGAATCCCGGCAGCAAGAGCGGTCACGTTTGCAAGTTCGAATCCCGGCAAGACCGGTTACTTTTGGCTATAGAGATGGTCCAGCTTGAGCGACAGAATGGCTTGGCGGCATGCGCATTCATTTTATCTGCAATTCCCCTCGTGCAGACCCAGGTGTGGTTAAAGCGATGATGAACATTGAGGGCATCTCACCACACAAATGAAGGAGTTGACTGTTGCCATGACCTCTTCTTAGACCCGCTGAACATACTACATCTTAAGCCCAATTAGACTGGTTACTTTTGGATGTTCGAATCCCGGCTATAGCCATGACCTCTTCGTAGACCCACGGAACATACTACACATTTAGCATATTTAAAGAATGAATTGTATACTCAACTTTTCTCGAAAGTCCACTCCAACTCGACATCTTCGCCATCTTTTTCGCCATCATCGCCAGCACACTCTTTGCCATCACGCCAACACCAGCCTGCGAGAAGAAAAAAGAACAAACAAATTAGCATAATATACATCTACAATACAATCTAAGACTACAGCACAAGACCTACAGTCTACCATGCTACAATCTTAAAGCTACTGTAATACAATCTACTACTACAACTGTTCTACAATCTACTACACTACCGCCATTCGAAAATAGGAAAAACGCGATAGCGCGCGGTGCGACGGCATGCCCCGATACGACGATCCCCATCACCGACAGGAAGGCTACTGCAAAAGAAAGAAAAGAATTAGACACATCAAACACAGGGGACACAACTCATATAACACATGAAACACAACACAGAGAAAACACACTGAACAAACAGGGCTTTTTGGGGGCGACTATTGGAAGTGAGTTCGAATCCCGGCAGCAAGAGCGGTCACGTTTGCAAGTTCGAATCCCAGCAAGACTGGTTACTTTTGGCTATAGAGTTGGTTCAGCTTGAGCGACAGAATGGCTTGGCGGCATGCACATTCATTTTATCTGCAATTCCCCTCGTGCAGACCCAGGTGTGGTTAAAGCGATGATGAACATTGAGGGCATCTCACCACACAAATGAAGGAGTTGACTGTTTCCATGACCTCTTCTTAGACCCGCTGAACATACTACATCTTAAGCCCAATTAGACTGGTTACTTTTGGACGTTCGAATCCCGGCTATAGCCATGACCTCTTCGTAGACCCACGGAACATACTACACATTTAGCATATTTAAAGAATGAATTGTATACTCAACTTTTCTCGAAAGTCCACTCCATCTCGACATCTTCGCCATCTTCTTCGCCATCATCGTCAGCACACTCTTCGCCATCACGCCAACACCAGCCTGCGAGAAGAAAAAAGAACAAACAAATTAGCATAAGATACATCTACAATACAATCTAAGACTACAGCACAAGACCTACAGTCTACCATGCTACAATCTTAAAACTACTGTTCTACAATCTACTACTACAACTGTTCTACAATCTACTACACTACCGCCATTCGAAAATAGGAAACGCGATAGCGCGCGGTGCGACGGCATGCCCCGATACGACGATCCCCATCACCGACAGGAAGGCTACTGCAAAAGATAGAAAAGAATTAGACACATCAAACACAGGGGACACAACTCATATAACACATGAAACACAACACAGAGAAAACACACTGAACAAACAGGGCTTTTTGGGGGCGACTTTTGGAAGTGAGTTCGAATCCTGGCAGCAAGAGCGGTCACGTTTGCAAGTTCGAATCCCGGCAAGACCAGTTACTTTTGGCTATAGAGATGGTCCAGCTTGAGCGACAGAATGGCTTGGCGGCATGCGCATTCATTTTATCTGCAATTCCCCTCGTGCAGACCCAGGTGTGGTTAAAGCGATGATGAACATTGAGGGCATCTCACCACACAAATGAAGGAGTTGACTGTTGCCATGACCTCTTCTTAGACCCGCTGAACATACTACATCTTAAGCCCAATTAGACTGGTTACTTTTGGATGTTCGAATCCCGGCTATAGCCATGACCTCTTCGTAGACCCACGGAACATACTACACATTTAGCATATTTAAAGAATGAATTGTATACTCAACTTTTCTCGAAAGTCCACTCCAACTCGACATCTTCGCCATCTTTTTCGCCATCATCGCCAGCACACTCTTTGCCATCACGCCAACACCAGCCTGCGAGAAGAAAAAAGAACAAACAAATTAGCATAATATACATCTACAATACAATCTAAGACTACAGCACAAGACCTACAGTCTACCATGCTACAATCTTAAAGCTACTGTAATACAATCTACTACTACAACTGTTCTACAATCTACTACACTACCGCCATTCGAAAATAGGAAAAACGCGATAGCGCGCGGTGCGACGGCATGCCCCGATACGACGATCCCCATCACCGACAGGAAGGCTACTGCAAAAGAAAGAAAAGAATTAGACACATCAAACACAGGGGACACAACTCATATAACACATGAAACACAACACAGAGAAAACACACTGAACAAACAGGGCTTTTTGGGGGCGACTATTGGAAGTGAGTTCGAATCCCGGCAGCAAGAGCGGTCACGTTTGCAAGTTCGAATCCCGGCAAGACCGGTTACTTTTGGCTATAGAGATGGTCCAGCTTGAGCGACAGAATGGCTTGGTGGCATGCGCATTCATTTTATCTGCAATTCCCCTCGTGCAGACCCAGGTGTGGTTAAAGCGATGATGAACATTGAGGGCATCTCACCACACAAATGAAGGAGTTGACTGTTGCCATGACCTCTTCTTAGACCCGCTGAACATACTACATCTTAAGCCCAATTAGACTGGTTACTTTTGGATGTTCGAATCCCGGCTATAGCCATGACCTCTTCGTAGACCCACGGAACATACTACACATTTAGCATATTTAAAGAATGAATTGTATACTCAACTTTTCTCGAAAGTCCACTCCAACTCGACATCTTCGCCATCTTTTTCGCCATCATCGCCAGCACACTCTTTGCCATCACGCCAACACCAGCCTGCGAGAAGAAAAAAGAACAAACGAATTAGCTTAATATACATCTACAATACAATCTAAGACTACAGCACAAGACCTACAGTCTACCATGCTACAATCTTAAAACTACTGTTCTACAATCTACTACTACAACTGTTCTACAAGCTACTACACTACCGCCATTCGAAAATAGGAAACGCAATAGCACGCGGTGCGACGGCATGCCCCGATACGACGATCCCCATCACCGACAGGAAGGCTACTGCAAAAGATAGAAAAGAATTAGACACATCAAACACAGGGGACACAACTCATATAACACATGAAACACAACACAGAGAAAACACATTGAACAAACAGGGCTTTTTGGGGGCGACTATTGGAAGTGAGTTCGAATCCCGGCAGCAAGAGCGGTCACGTTTGCAAGTTCGAATCCCGGCAAGACCGGTTACTTTTGGCTATAGAGATGGTCCAGCTTGAGCGACAGAATGGCTTGGCGGCATGCGCATTCATTTTATCTGCAATTCCCCTCGTGCAGACCCAGGTGTGGTTAAAGCGATGATGAACATTGAGGGCATCTCACCACACAAATGAAGGAGTTGACTGTTGCCATGACCTCTTCTTAGACCCGCTGAACATACTACATCTTAAGCCCAATTAGACTGGTTACTTTTGGATGTTCGAATCCCGGCTATAGCCATGACCTCTTCGTAGACCCACGGAACATACTACACATTTAGCATATTTAAAGAATGAATTGTATACTCAACTTTTCTCGAAAGTCCACTCCAACTCGACATCTTCGCCATCTTTTTCGCCATCATCGCCAGCACACTCTTTGCCATCACGCCAACACCAGCCTGCGAGAAGAAAAAAGAACAAACGAATTAGCATAATATACATCTACAATACAATCTAAGACTACAGCACAAGACCTACAGTCTACCATGCTACAATCTTAAAGCTACTGTAATACAATCTACTACTACAACTGTTCTACAATCTACTACACTACCGCCATTCGAAAATAGGAAAAACGCGATAGCGCGCGGTGCGACGGCATGCCCCGATACGACGATCCCCATCACCGACAGGAAGGCTACTGCAAAAGAAAGAAAAGAATTAGACACATCAAACACAGGGGACACAACTCATATAACACATGAAACACAACACAGAGAAAACACACTGAACAAACAGGGCTTTTTGGGGGCGACTATTGGAAGTGAGTTCGAATCCCGGCAGCAAGAGCGGTCACGTTTGCAAGTTCGAATCCCAGCAAGACTGGTTACTTTTGGCTATAGAGTTGGTTCAGCTTGAGCGACAGAATGGCTTGGCGGCATGCACATTCATTTTATCTGCAATTCCCCTCGTGCAGACCCAGGTGTGGTTAAAGCGATGATGAACATTGAGGGCATCTCACCACACAAATGAAGGAGTTGACTGTTGCCATGACCTCTTCTTAGACCCGCTGAACATACTACATCTTAAGCCCAATTAGACTGGTTACTTTTGGACGTTTGAATCCCGGCTATAGCCATGACCTCTTCGTAGACCCACGGAACATACTACACATTTAGCATATTTAAAGAATGAATTGTATACTCAACTTTTCTCGAAAGTCCACTCCATCTCGACATCTTCGCCATCTTCTTCGCCATCATCGTCAGCACACTCTTCGCCATCACGCCAACACCAGCCTGCGAGAAGAAAAAAGAACAAACAAATTAGCATAAGATACATCTACAATACAATCTAAGACTACAGCACAAGACCTACAGTCTACCATGCTACAATCTTAAAACTACTGTTCTACAATCTACTACTACAACTGTTCTACAATCTACTACACTACCGCCATTTGAAAATAGGAAACGCGATAGCGCGCGGTGCGACGGCATGCCCCGATACGACGATCCCCATCACCGACAGGAAGGCTACTGCAAAAGAAAGAAAAGAATTAGACACATCAAACACAGGGGACACAACTCATATAACACATGAAACACAACACAGAGAAAACACACTGAACAAACAGGGCTTTTTGGGGGCGACTATTGGAAGTGAGTTCGAATCCCGGCAGCAAGAGCGGTCACGTTTGCAAGTTCGAATCCCAGCAAGACTGGTTACTTTTGGCTATAGAGTTGGTTCAGCTTGAGCGACAGAATGGCTTGGCGGCATGCACATTCATTTTATCTGCAATTCCCCTCGTGCAGACCAAGGTGTGGTTAAAGCGATGATGAACATTGAGGGCATCTCACCACACAAATGAAGGAGTTGACTGTTGCCATGACCTCTTCTTAGACCCGCTGAACATACTACATCTTAAGCCCAATTAGACTGGTTACTTTTGAACGTTCGAATCCCGGCTATAGCCATGACCTCTTCGTAGACCCACGGAACATACTACACATTTAGCATATTTAAAGAATGAATTGTATACTCAACTTTTCTCGAAAGTCCACTCCATCTCGACATCTTCGCCATCTTCTTCGCCATCATCGTCAGCACACTCTTCGCCATCACGCCAACACCAGCCTGCGAGAAGAAAAAAGAACAAACAAATTAGCATAAGATACATCTACAATACAATCTAAGACTACAGCACAAGACCTACAGTCTACCATGCTACAATCTTAAAACTACTGTTCTACAATCTACTACTACAACTGTTCTACAATCTACTACACTACCGCCATTCGAAAATAGGAAAAACGCGCTAGCGCAGTGCGACGGCATGCCCCGATACGACGATCCCCATCACCGACAGGAAGGCTACTGCAAAAGAAAGAAAAGAATTAGACACATCAAACACAGGGGACACAACTCATATAACACATGAAACACAACACAGAGAAAACACACTGAACAAACAGGGCTTTTTGGGGGCGACTATTGGAAGTGAGTTCGAATCCCGGCAGCAAGAGCGGTCACGTTTGCAAGTTCGAATCCCAGCAAGACTGGTTACTTTTGGCTATAGAGTTGGTTCAGCTTGAGCGACAGAATGGCTTGGCGGCATGCACATTCATTTTATCTGCAATTCCCCTCGTGCAGACCCAGGTGTGGTTAAAGCGATGATGAACATTGAGGGCATCTCACCACACAAATGAAGGAGTTGACTGTTGCCATGACCTCTTCTTAGACCCGCTGAACATACTACATCTTAAGCCCAATTAGACTGGTTACTTTTGGACGTTCGAATCCCGGCTATAGCCATGACCTCTTCGTAGACCCACGGAACATACTACACATTTAGCATATTTAAAGAATGAATTGTATACTCAACTTTTCTCGAAAGTCCACTCCATCTCGACATCTTCGCCATCTTCTTCGCCATCATCGTCAGCACACTCTTCGCCATCACGCCAACACCAGCCTGCGAGAAGAAAAAAGAACAAACAAATTAGCATAAGATACATCTACAATACAATCTAAGACTACAGCACAAGACCTACAGTCTACCATGCTACAATCTTAAAACTACTGTTCTACAATCTACTACTACAACTGTTCTACAAGCTACTACACTACCGCCATTCGAAAATAGGAAACGCAATAGCGCGCGGTGCGACGGCATGCCCCGATACGACGATCCCCATCACCGACAGGAAGGCTACTGCAAAAGATAGAAAAGAATTAGACACATCAAACACAGGGGACACAACTCATATAACACATGAAACACAACACAGAGAAAACACATTGAACAAACAGGGCTTTTTGGGGGCGACTATTGGAAGTGAGTTCGAATACCGGCAGCAAGAGCGGTCACGTTTGCAAGTTCGAATCCCGGCAAGACTGGTTACTTTTGGCTATAGAGATGGTCCAGCTTGAGCGACAGAATGGCTTGGCGGCATGCGCATTCATTTTATCTGCAATTCCCCTCGTGCAGACCCAGGTGTGGTTAAAGCGATGATGAACATTGAGGGCATCTCACCACACAAATGAAGGAGTTGACTGTTGCCATGACCTCTTCTTAGACCCGCTGAACATACTACATCTTAAGCCCAATTAGACTGGTTACTTTTGGACGTTCGAATCCCGGCTATAGCCATGACCTCTTCGTAGACCCACGGAACATACTACACATTTAGCATATTTAAAGAATGAATTGTATACTCAACTTTTCTCGAAAGTCCACTCCATCTCGACATCTTCGCCATCTTCTTCGCCATCATCGTCAGCACACTCTTCGCCATCACGCCAACACCAGCCTGCGAGAAGAAAAAAGAACAAACAAATTAGCATAAGATACATCTACAATACAATCTAAGACTACAGCACAAGACCTACAGTCTACCATGCTACAATCTTAAAACTACTGTTCTACAATCTACTACTACAACTGTTCTACAAGCTACTACACTACCGCCATTCGAAAATAGGAAACGCAATAGCGCGCGGTGCGACGGCATGCCCCGATACGACGATCCCCATCACCGACAGGAAGGCTACTGCAAAAGATAGAAAAGAATTAGACACATCAAACACAGGGGACACAACTCATATAACACATGAAACACAACACAGAGAAAACACATTGAACAAACAGGGCTTTTTGGGGGCGACTATTGGAAGTGAGTTCGAATACCGGCAGCAAGAGCGGTCACGTTTGCAAGTTCGAATCCCGGCAAGACTGGTTACTTTTGGCTATAGAGATGGTCCAGCTTGAGCGACAGAATGGCTTGGCGGCATGCGCATTCATTTTATCTGCAATTCCCCTCGTGCAGACCCAGGTGTGGTTAAAGCGATGATGAACATTGAGGGCATCTCACCACACAAATGAAGGAGTTGACTGTTGCCATGACCTCTTCTTAGACCCGCTGAACATACTACATCTTAAGCCCAATAAGACTGGTTACTTTTGGACGTTCGAATCCCGGCTAGAGCCATGACCTCTTCGTAGACCCGCGGAACATACTACACATTTAGCATATTTAAAGAATGAATTGTATACTCAACTTTTCTCGAAAGTCCACTCCATCTCGACATCTTCGCCATCTTCTTCGCCATCATCGTCAGCACACTCTTCGCCATCACGCCAACACCAGCCTGCGAGAAGAAAAAAGAACAAACGAATTAGCATAAGATACATCTACAATACAATCTAAGACTACAGCACAAGACCTACAGTCTACCATGCTACAATCTTAAAGCTACTGTAATACAATCTACTACTACAACTGTTCTACAATCTACTACACTACTGCCATTCGAAAATAGGAAAAACGCGATAGCGCGCGGTGCGACGGCATGCCCCGATACGACGATCCCCATCACCGACAGGAAGGCTACTGCAAAAGAAAGAAAAGAATTAGACACATCAAACACAGGGGACACAACTCATATAACACATGAAACACAACACAGAGAAAACACACTGAACAAACAGGGCTTTTTGGGGGCGACTATTGGAAGTGAGTTCGAATCCCGGCAGCAAGAGCGGTCACGTTTGCAAGTTCGAATCCCAGCAAGACTGGTTACTTTTGGCTATAGAGTTGGTTCAGCTTGAGCGACAGAATGGCTTGGCGGCATGCGCATTCATTTTATCTGCAATTCCCCTCGTGCAGACCAAGGTGTGGTTAAAGCGATGATGAACATTGAGGGCATCTCACCACACAAATGAAGGAGTTGACTGTTGCCATGACCTCTTCTTAGACCCGCTGAACATACCACATCTTAAGCCCAATTAGACTGGTTACTTTTGGACGTTCGAATCCCGGCTATAGCCATGACCTCTTCGTAGACCCACGGAACATACTACACATTTAGCATATTTAAAGAATGAATTGTATACTCAACTTTTCTCGAAAGTCCACTCCAACTCGACATCTTCGCCATCTTTTTCGCCATCATCGCCAGCACACTCTTTGCCATCACGCCAACACCAGCCTGCGAGAAGAAAAAAGAACAAACGAATTAGCTTAATATACATCTACAATACAATCTAAGACTACAGCACAAGACCTACAGTCTACCATGCTACAATCTTAAAACTACTGTTCTACAATCTACTACTACAACTGTTCTACAAGCTACTACACTACCGCCATTCGAAAATAGGAAACGCAATAGCACGCGGTGCGACGGCATGCCCCGATACGACGATCCCCATCACCGACAGGAAGGCTACTGCAAAAGATAGAAAAGAATTAGACACATCAAACACAGGGGACACAACTCATATAACACATGAAACACAACACAGAGAAAACACATTGAACAAACAGGGCTTTTTGGGGGCGACTATTGGAAGTGAGTTCGAATCCCGGCAGCAAGAGCGGTCACGTTTGCAAGTTCGAATCCCGGCAAGACCGGTTACTTTTGGCTATAGAGATGGTCCAGCTTGAGCGACAGAATGGCTTGGCGGCATGCGCATTCATTTTATCTGCAATTCCCCTCGTGCAGACCCAGGTGTGGTTAAAGCGATGATGAACATTGAGGGCATCTCACCACACAAATGAAGGAGTTGACTGTTGCCATGACCTCTTCTTAGACCCGCTGAACATACTACATCTTAAGCCCAATTAGACTGGTTACTTTTGGATGTTCGAATCCCGGCTATAGCCATGACCTCTTCGTAGACCCACGGAACATACTACACATTTAGCATATTTAAAGAATGAATTGTATACTCAACTTTTCTCGAAAGTCCACTCCAACTCGACATCTTCGCCATCTTTTTCGCCATCATCGCCAGCACACTCTTTGCCATCACGCCAACACCAGCCTGCGAGAAGAAAAAAGAACAAACGAATTAGCATAATATACATCTACAATACAATCTAAGACTACAGCACAAGACCTACAGTCTACCATGCTACAATCTTAAAGCTACTGTAATACAATCTACTACTACAACTGTTCTACAATCTACTACACTACCGCCATTCGAAAATAGGAAAAACGCGATAGCGCGCGGTGCGACGGCATGCCCCGATACGACGATCCCCATCACCGACAGGAAGGCTACTGCAAAAGAAAGAAAAGAATTAGACACATCAAACACAGGGGACACAACTCATATAACACATGAAACACAACACAGAGAAAACACACTGAACAAACAGGGCTTTTTGGGGGCGACTATTGGAAGTGAGTTCGAATCCCGGCAGCAAGAGCGGTCACGTTTGCAAGTTCGAATCCCAGCAAGACTGGTTACTTTTGGCTATAGAGTTGGTTCAGCTTGAGCGACAGAATGGCTTGGCGGCATGCACATTCATTTTATCTGCAATTCCCCTCGTGCAGACCAAGGTGTGGTTAAAGCGATGATGAACATTGAGGGCATCTCACCACACAAATGAAGGAGTTGACTGTTGCCATGACCTCTTCTTAGACCCGCTGAACATACTACATCTTAAGCCCAATTAGACTGGTTACTTTTGAACGTTCGAATCCCGGCTATAGCCATGACCTCTTCGTAGACCCACGGAACATACTACACATTTAGCATATTTAAAGAATGAATTGTATACTCAACTTTTCTCGAAAGTCCACTCCATCTCGACATCTTCGCCATCTTCTTCGCCATCATCGTCAGCACACTCTTCGCCATCACGCCAACACCAGCCTGCGAGAAGAAAAAAGAACAAACAAATTAGCATAAGATACATCTACAATACAATCTAAGACTACAGCACAAGACCTACAGTCTACCATGCTACAATCTTAAAACTACTGTTCTACAATCTACTACTACAACTGTTCTACAATCTACTACACTACCGCCATTCGAAAATAGGAAAAACGCGCTAGCGCAGTGCGACGGCATGCCCCGATACGACGATCCCCATCACCGACAGGAAGGCTACTGCAAAAGAAAGAAAAGAATTAGACACATCAAACACAGGGGACACAACTCATATAACACATGAAACACAACACAGAGAAAACACACTGAACAAACAGGGCTTTTTGGGGGCGACTATTGGAAGTGAGTTCGAATCCCGGCAGCAAGAGCGGTCACGTTTGCAAGTTCGAATCCCAGCAAGACTGGTTACTTTTGGCTATAGAGTTGGTTCAGCTTGAGCGACAGAATGGCTTGGCGGCATGCACATTCATTTTATCTGCAATTCCCCTCGTGCAGACCCAGGTGTGGTTAAAGCGATGATGAACATTGAGGGCATCTCACCACACAAATGAAGGAGTTGACTGTTGCCATGACCTCTTCTTAGACCCGCTGAACATACTACATCTTAAGCCCAATTAGACTGGTTACTTTTGGACGTTCGAATCCCGGCTATAGCCATGACCTCTTCGTAGACCCACGGAACATACTACACATTTAGCATATTTAAAGAATGAATTGTATACTCAACTTTTCTCGAAAGTCCACTCCATCTCGACATCTTCGCCATCTTCTTCGCCATCATCGTCAGCACACTCTTCGCCATCACGCCAACACCAGCCTGCGAGAAGAAAAAAGAACAAACAAATTAGCATAAGATACATCTACAATACAATCTAAGACTACAGCACAAGACCTACAGTCTACCATGCTACAATCTTAAAACTACTGTTCTACAATCTACTACTACAACTGTTCTACAAGCTACTACACTACCGCCATTCGAAAATAGGAAACGCAATAGCGCGCGGTGCGACGGCATGCCCCGATACGACGATCCCCATCACCGACAGGAAGGCTACTGCAAAAGATAGAAAAGAATTAGACACATCAAACACAGGGGACACAACTCATATAACACATGAAACACAACACAGAGAAAACACATTGAACAAACAGGGCTTTTTGGGGGCGACTATTGGAAGTGAGTTCGAATACCGGCAGCAAGAGCGGTCACGTTTGCAAGTTCGAATCCCGGCAAGACTGGTTACTTTTGGCTATAGAGATGGTCCAGCTTGAGCGACAGAATGGCTTGGCGGCATGCGCATTCATTTTATCTGCAATTCCCCTCGTGCAGACCCAGGTGTGGTTAAAGCGATGATGAACATTGAGGGCATCTCACCACACAAATGAAGGAGTTGACTGTTGCCATGACCTCTTCTTAGACCCGCTGAACATACTACATCTTAAGCCCAATTAGACTGGTTACTTTTGGACGTTCGAATCCCGGCTATAGCCATGACCTCTTCGTAGACCCACGGAACATACTACACATTTAGCATATTTAAAGAATGAATTGTATACTCAACTTTTCTCGAAAGTCCACTCCATCTCGACATCTTCGCCATCTTCTTCGCCATCATCGTCAGCACACTCTTCGCCATCACGCCAACACCAGCCTGCGAGAAGAAAAAAGAACAAACAAATTAGCATAAGATACATCTACAATACAATCTAAGACTACAGCACAAGACCTACAGTCTACCATGCTACAATCTTAAAACTACTGTTCTACAATCTACTACTACAACTGTTCTACAAGCTACTACACTACCGCCATTCGAAAATAGGAAACGCAATAGCGCGCGGTGCGACGGCATGCCCCGATACGACGATCCCCATCACCGACAGGAAGGCTACTGCAAAAGATAGAAAAGAATTAGACACATCAAACACAGGGGACACAACTCATATAACACATGAAACACAACACAGAGAAAACACATTGAACAAACAGGGCTTTTTGGGGGCGACTATTGGAAGTGAGTTCGAATACCGGCAGCAAGAGCGGTCACGTTTGCAAGTTCGAATCCCGGCAAGACTGGTTACTTTTGGCTATAGAGATGGTCCAGCTTGAGCGACAGAATGGCTTGGCGGCATGCGCATTCATTTTATCTGCAATTCCCCTCGTGCAGACCCAGGTGTGGTTAAAGCGATGATGAACATTGAGGGCATCTCACCACACAAATGAAGGAGTTGACTGTTGCCATGACCTCTTCTTAGACCCGCTGAACATACTACATCTTAAGCCCAATAAGACTGGTTACTTTTGGACGTTCGAATCCCGGCTAGAGCCATGACCTCTTCGTAGACCCGCGGAACATACTACACATTTAGCATATTTAAAGAATGAATTGTATACTCAACTTTTCTCGAAAGTCCACTCCATCTCGACATCTTCGCCATCTTCTTCGCCATCATCGTCAGCACACTCTTCGCCATCACGCCAACACCAGCCTGCGAGAAGAAAAAAGAACAAACGAATTAGCATAAGATACATCTACAATACAATCTAAGACTACAGCACAAGACCTACAGTCTACCATGCTACAATCTTAAAGCTACTGTAATACAATCTACTACTACAACTGTTCTACAATCTACTACACTACTGCCATTCGAAAATAGGAAAAACGCGATAGCGCGCGGTGCGACGGCATGCCCCGATACGACGATCCCCATCACCGACAGGAAGGCTACTGCAAAAGAAAGAAAAGAATTAGACACATCAAACACAGGGGACACAACTCATATAACACATGAAACACAACACAGAGAAAACACACTGAACAAACAGGGCTTTTTGGGGGCGACTATTGGAAGTGAGTTCGAATCCCGGCAGCAAGAGCGGTCACGTTTGCAAGTTCGAATCCCAGCAAGACTGGTTACTTTTGGCTATAGAGTTGGTTCAGCTTGAGCGACAGAATGGCTTGGCGGCATGCGCATTCATTTTATCTGCAATTCCCCTCGTGCAGACCAAGGTGTGGTTAAAGCGATGATGAACATTGAGGGCATCTCACCACACAAATGAAGGAGTTGACTGTTGCCATGACCTCTTCTTAGACCCGCTGAACATACCACATCTTAAGCCCAATTAGACTGGTAACTTTTGGACGTTCGAATCCCGGCTATAGCCATGACCTCTTCGTAGACCCACGGAACATACTACACATTTAGCATATTTAAAGAATGAATTGTATACTCAACTTTTCTCGAAAGTCCACTCCAACTCGACATCTTCGCCATCTTTTTCGCCATCATCGCCAGCACACTCTTTGCCATCACGCCAACACCAGCCTGCGAGAAGAAAAAAGAACAAACAAATTAGCATAATATACATCTACAATACAATCTAAGACTACAGCACAAGACCTACAGTCTACCATGCTACAATCTTAAAGCTACTGTAATACAATCTACTACTACAACTGTTCTACAATCTACTACACTACCGCCATTCGAAAATAGGAAAAACGCGATAGCGCGCGGTGCGACGGCATGCCCCGATACGACGATCCCCATCACCGACAGGAAGGCTACTGCAAAAGAAAGAAAAGAATTAGACACATCAAACACAGGGGACACAACTCATATAACACATGAAACACAACACAGAGAAAACACACTGAACAAACAGGGCTTTTTGGGGGCGACTATTGGAAGTGAGTTCGAATCCCGGCAGCAAGAGCGGTCACGTTTGCAAGTTCGAATCCCAGCAAGACTGGTTACTTTTGGCTATAGAGTTGGTTCAGCTTGAGCGACAGAATGGCTTGGCGGCATGCACATTCATTTGATCTGCAATTCCCCTCGTGCAGACCCAGGTGTGGTTAAAGCGATGATGAACATTGAGGGCATCTCACCACACAAATGAAGGAGTTGACTGTTGCCATGACCTCTTCTTAGACCCGCTGAACATACTACATCTTAAGCCCAATTAGACTGGTTACTTTTGGACGTTCGAATCCCGGCTATAGCCATGACCTCTTCGTAGACCCACGGAACATACTACACATTTAGCATATTTAAAGAATGAATTGTATACTCAACTTTTCTCGAAAGTCCACTCCATCTCGACATCTTCGCCATCTTCTTCGCCATCATCGTCAGCACACTCTTCGCCATCACGCCAACACCAGCCTGCGAGAAGAAAAAAGAACAAACAAATTAGCATAAGATACATCTACAATACAATCTAAGACTACAGCACAAGACCTACAGTCTACCATGCTACAATCTTAAAACTACTGTTCTACAATCTACTACTACAACTGTTCTACAATCTACTACACTACCGCCATTTGAAAATAGGAAACGCGATAGCGCGCGGTGCGACGGCATGCCCCGATACGACGATCCCCATCACCGACAGGAAGGCTACTGCAAAAGAAAGAAAAGAATTAGACACATCAAACACAGGGGACACAACTCATATAACACATGAAACACAACACAGAGAAAACACACTGAACAAACAGGGCTTTTTGGGGGCGACTATTGGAAGTGAGTTCGAATCCCGGCAGCAAGAGCGGTCACGTTTGCAAGTTCGAATCCCAGCAAGACTGGTTACTTTTGACTATAGAGTTGGTTCAGCTTGAGCGACAGAATGGCTTGGCGGCATGCACATTCATTTTATCTGCAATTCCCCTCGTGCAGACCAAGGTGTGGTTAAAGCGATGATGAACATTGAGGGCATCTCACCACACAAATGAAGGAGTTGACTGTTGCCATGACCTCTTCTTAGACCCGCTGAACATACTACATCTTAAGCCCAATTAGACTGGTTACTTTTGGATGTTCGAATCCCGGCTATAGCCATGACCTCTTCGTAGACCCACGGAACATACTACACATTTAGCATATTTAAAGAATGAATTGTATACTCAACTTTTCTCGAAAGTCCACTCCAACTCGACATCTTCGCCATCTTTTTCGCCATCATCGCCAGCACACTCTTTGCCATCACGCCAACACCAGCCTGCGAGAAGAAAAAAGAACAAACAAATTAGCATAATATACATCTACAATACAATCTAAGACTACAGCACAAGACCTACAGTCTACCATGCTACAATCTTAAAGCTACTGTAATACAATCTACTACTACAACTGTTCTACAATCTACTACACTACCGCCATTCGAAAATAGGAAAAACGCGATAGCGCGCGGTGCGACGGCATGCCCCGATACGACGATCCCCATCACCGACAGGAAGGCTACTGCAAAAGAAAGAAAAGAATTAGACACATCAAACACAGGGGACACAACTCATATAACACATGAAACACAACACAGAGAAAACACACTGAACAAACAGGGCTTTTTGGGGGCGACTATTGGAAGTGAGTTCGAATCCCGGCAGCAAGAGCGGTCACGTTTGCAAGTTCGAATCCCAGCAAGACTGGTTACTTTTGGCTATAGAGTTGGTTCAGCTTGAGCGACAGAATGGCTTGGCGGCATGCACATTCATTTTATCTGCAATTCCCCTCGTGCAGACCCAGGTGTGGTTAAAGCGATGATGAACATTGAGGGCATCTCACCACACAAATGAAGGAGTTGACTGTTGCCATGACCTCTTCTTAGACCCGCTGAACATACTACATCTTAAGCCCAATTAGACTGGTTACTTTTGGACGTTCGAATCCCGGCTATAGCCATGACCTCTTCGTAGACCCACGGAACATACTACACATTTAGCATATTTAAAGAATGAATTGTATACTCAACTTTTCTCGAAAGTCCACTCCATCTCGACATCTTCGCCATCTTCTTCGCCATCATCGTCAGCACACTCTTCGCCATCACGCCAACACCAGCCTGCGAGAAGAAAAAAGAACAAACAAATTAGCATAAGATACATCTACAATACAATCTAAGACTACAGCACAAGACCTACAGTCTACCATGCTACAATCTTAAAACTACTGTTCTACAATCTACTACTACAACTGTTCTACAATCTACTACACTACCGCCATTTGAAAATAGGAAACGCGATAGCGCGCGGTGCGACGGCATGCCCCGATACGACGATCCCCATCACCGACAGGAAGGCTACTGCAAAAGAAAGAAAAGAATTAGACACATCAAACACAGGGGACACAACTCATATAACACATGAAACACAACACAGAGAAAACACATTGAACAAACAGGGCTTTTTGGGGGCGACTATTGGAAGTGAGTTCGAATCCCGGCAGCAAGAGCGGTCACGTTTGCAAGTTCGAATCCCAGCAAGACTGGTTACTTTTGACTATAGAGTTGGTTCAGCTTGAGCGACAGAATGGCTTGGCGGCATGCACATTCATTTTATCTGCAATTCCCCTCGTGCAGACCAAGGTGTGGTTAAAGCGATGATGAACATTGAGGGCATCTCACCACACAAATGAAGGAGTTGACTGTTGCCATGACCTCTTCTTAGACCCGCTGAACATACTACATCTTAAGCCCAATTAGACTGGTTACTTTTGAACGTTCGAATCCCGGCTATAGCCATGACCTCTTCGTAGACCCACGGAACATACTACACATTTAGCATATTTAAAGAATGAATTGTATACTCAACTTTTCTCGAAAGTCCACTCCATCTCGACATCTTCGCCATCTTCTTCGCCATCATCGTCAGCACACTCTTCGCCATCACGCCAACACCAGCCTGCGAGAAGAAAAAAGAACAAACAAATTAGCATAAGATACATCTACAATACAATCTAAGACTACAGCACAAGACCTACAGTCTACCATGCTACAATCTTAAAACTACTGTTCTACAATCTACTACTACAACTGTTCTACAATCTACTACACTACCGCCATTCAATAATAGGAAACGCGATAGCGCGCGGTGCGACGGCATGCCCCGATACGACGATCCCCATCACCGACAGGAAGGCTACTGCAAAAGATAGAAAAGAATTAGACACATCAAACACAGGGGACACAACTCATATAACACATGAAACACAACACAGAGAAAACACACTGAACAAACAGGGCTTTTTGGGGGCGACTATTGGAAGTGAGTTCGAATCCCGGCAGCAAGAGCGGTCACGTTTGCAAGTTCGAATCCCGGCAAGACCAGTTACTTTTGGCTATAGAGATGGTCCAGCTTGAGCGACAGAATGGCTTGGCGGCATGCGCATTCATTTTATCTGCAATTCCCCTCGTGCAGACCCAGGTGTGGTTAAAGCGATGATGAACATTGAGGGCATCTCACCACACAAATGAAGGAGTTGACTGTTGCCATGACCTCTTCTTAGACCCGCTGAACATACTACATCTTAAGCCCAATTAGACTGGTTACTTTTGGATGTTCGAATCCCGGCTATAGCCATGACCTCTTCGTAGACCCACGGAACATACTACACATTTAGCATATTTAAAGAATGAATTGTATACTCAACTTTTCTCGAAAGTCCACTCCAACTCGACATCTTCGCCATCTTTTTCGCCATCATCGCCAGCACACTCTTTGCCATCACGCCAACACCAGCCTGCGAGAAGAAAAAAGAACAAACAAATTAGCATAATATACATCTACAATACAATCTAAGACTACAGCACAAGACCTACAGTCTACCATGCTACAATCTTAAAGCTACTGTAATACAATCTACTACTACAACTGTTCTACAATCTACTACACTACCGCCATTCGAAAATAGGAAAAACGCGCTAGCGCGCGGTGCGACGGCATGCCCCGATACGACGATCCCCATCACCGACAGGAAGGCTACTGCAAAAGAAAGAAAAGAATTAGACACATCAAACACAGGGGACACAACTCATATAACACATGAAACACAACACAGAGAAAACACACTGAACAAACAGGGCTTTTTGGGGGCGACTATTGGAAGTGAGTTCGAATCCCGGCAGCAAGAGCGGTCACGTTTGCAAGTTCGAATCCCAGCAAGACTGGTTACTTTTGGCTATAGAGTTGGTTCAGCTTGAGCGACAGAATGGCTTGGCGGCATGCACATTCATTTTATCTGCAATTCCCCTCGTGCAGACCCAGGTGTGGTTAAAGCGATGATGAACATTGAGGGCATCTCACCACACAAATGAAGGAGTTGACTGTTGCCATGACCTCTTCTTAGACCCGCTGAACATACTACATCTTAAGCCCAATTAGACTGGTTACTTTTGGACGTTCGAATCCCGGCTATAGCCATGACCTCTTCGTAGACCCACGGAACATACTACACATTTAGCATATTTAAAGAATGAATTGTATACTCAACTTTTCTCGAAAGTCCACTCCATCTCGACATCTTCGCCATCTTCTTCGCCATCATCGTCAGCACACTCTTCGCCATCACGCCAACACCAGCCTGCGAGAAGAAAAAAGAACAAACAAATTAGCATAAGATACATCTACAATACAATCTAAGACTACAGCACAAGACCTACAGTCTACCATGCTACAATCTTAAAACTACTGTTCTACAATCTACTACTACAACTGTTCTACAAGCTACTACACTACCGCCATTCGAAAATAGGAAACGCAATAGCGCGCGGTGCGACGGCATGCCCCGATACGACGATCCCCATCACCGACAGGAAGGCTACTGCAAAAGATAGAAAAGAATTAGACACATCAAACACAGGGGACACAACTCATATAACACATGAAACACAACACAGAGAAAACACATTGAACAAACAGGGCTTTTTGGGGGCGACTATTGGAAGTGAGTTCGAATCCCGGCAGCAAGAGCGGTCACGTTTGCAAGTTCGAATCCCGGCAAGACCGGTTACTTTTGGCTATAGAGATGGTCCAGCTTGAGCGACAGAATGGCTTGGCGGCATGCGCATTCATTTTATCTGCAATTCCCCTCGTGCAGACCCAGGTGTGGTTAAAGCGATGATGAACATTGAGGGCATCTCACCACACAAATGAAGGAGTTGACTGTTGCCATGACCTCTTCTTAGACCCGCTGAACATACTACATCTTAAGCCCAATTAGACTGGTTACTTTTGGATGTTCGAATCCCGGCTATAGCCATGACCTCTTCGTAGACCCACGGAACATACTACACATTTAGCATATTTAAAGAATGAATTGTATACTCAACTTTTCTCGAAAGTCCACTCCAACTCGACATCTTCGCCATCTTTTTCGCCATCATCGCCAGCACACTGTTTGCCATCACGCCAACACCAGCCTGCGAGAAGAAAAAAGAACAAACGAATTAGCATAATATACATCTACAATACAATCTAAGACTACAGCACAAGACCTACAGTCTACCATGCTACAATCTTAAAGCTACTGTAATACAATCTACTACTACAACTGTTCTACAATCTACTACACTACCGCCATTCGAAAATAGGAAAAATGCGATAGCGCGCGGTGCGACGGCATGCCCCGATACGACGATCCCCATCACCGACAGGAAGGCTACTGCAAAAGAAAGAAAAGAATTAGACACATCAAACACAGGGGACACAACTCATATAACACATGAAACACAACACAGAGAAAACACACTGAACAAACAGGGCTTTTTGGGGGCGACTATTGGAAGTGAGTTCGAATCCCGGCAGCAAGAGCGGTCACGTTTGCAAGTTCGAATCCCAGCAAGACTGGTTACTTTTGGCTATAGAGTTGGTTCAGCTTGAGCGACAGAATGGCTTGGCGGCATGCACATTCATTTTATCTGCAATTCCCCTCGTGCAGACCCAGGTGTGGTTAAAGCGATGATGAACATTGAGGGCATCTCACCACACAAATGAAGGAGTTGACTGTTGCCATGACCTCTTCTTAGACCCGCTGAACATACTACATCTTAAGCCCAATTAGACTGGTTACTTTTGGACGTTCGAATCCCGGCTATAGCCATGACCTCTTCGTAGACCCACGGAACATACTACACATTTAGCATATTTAAAGAATGAATTGTATACTCAACTTTTCTCGAAAGTCCACTCCATCTCGACATCTTCGCCATCTTCTTCGCCATCATCGTCAGCACACTCTTCGCCATCACGCCAACACCAGCCTGCGAGAAGAAAAAAGAACAAACAAATTAGCATAAGATACATCTACAATACAATCTAAGACTACAGCACAAGACCTACAGTCTACCATGCTACAATCTTAAAACTACTGTTCTACAATCTACTACTACAACTGTTCTACAATCTACTACACTACCGCCATTCGAAAATAGGAAACGCGATAGCGCGCGGTGCGACGGCATGCCCCGATACGACGATCCCCATCACCGACAGGAAGGCTACTGCAAAAGATAGAAAAGAATTAGACACATCAAACACAGGGGACACAACTCATATAACACATGAAACACAACACAGAGAAAACACACTGAACAAACAGGGCTTTTTGGGGGCGACTATTGGAAGTGAGTTCGAATCCCGGCAGCAAGAGCGGTCACGTTTGCAAGTTCGAATCCCGGCAAGACCAGTTACTTTTGGCTATAGAGATGGTCCAGCTTGAGCGACAGAATGGCTTGGCGGCATGCGCATTCATTTTATCTGCAATTCCCCTCGTGCAGACCCAGGTGTGGTTAAAGCGATGATGAACATTGAGGGCATCTCACCACACAAATGAAGGAGTTGACTGTTGCCATGACCTCTTCTTAGACCCGCTGAACATACTACATCTTAAGCCCAATTAGACTGGTTACTTTTGGATGTTCGAATCCCGGCTATAGCCATGACCTCTTCGTAGACCCACGGAACATACTACACATTTAGCATATTTAAAGAATGAATTGTATACTCAACTTTTCTCGAAAGTCCACTCCAACTCGACATCTTCGCCATCTTTTTCGCCATCATCGCCAGCACACTCTTTGCCATCACGCCAACACCAGCCTGCGAGAAGAAAAAAGAACAAACAAATTAGCATAATATACATCTACAATACAATCTAAGACTACAGCACAAGACCTACAGTCTACCATGCTACAATCTTAAAGCTACTGTAATACAATCTACTACTACAACTGTTCTACAATCTACTACACTACCGCCATTCGAAAATAGGAAAAACGCGATAGCGCGCGGTGCGACGGCATGCCCCGATACGACGATCCCCATCACCGACAGGAAGGCTACTGCAAAAGAAAGAAAAGAATTAGACACATCAAACACAGGGGACACAACTCATATAACACATGAAACACAACACAGAGAAAACACACTGAACAAACAGGGCTTTTTGGGGGCGACTATTGGAAGTGAGTTCGAATCCCGGCAGCAAGAGCGGTCACGTTTGCAAGTTCGAATCCCAGCAAGACTGGTTACTTTTGGCTATAGAGTTGGTTCAGCTTGAGCGACAGAATGGCTTGGCGGCATGCACATTCATTTTATCTGCAATTCCCCTCGTGCAGACCCAGGTGTGGTTAAAGCGATGATGAACATTGAGGGCATCTCACCACACAAATGAAGGAGTTGACTGTTGCCATGACCTCTTCTTAGACCCGCTGAACATACTACATCTTAAGCCCAATTAGACTGGTTACTTTTGGACGTTCGAATCCCGGCTATAGCCATGACCTCTTCGTAGACCCACGGAACATACTACACATTTAGCATATTTAAAGAATGAATTGTATACTCAACTTTTCTCGAAAGTCCACTCCATCTCGACATCTTCGCCATCTTCTTCGCCATCATCGTCAGCACACTCTTCGCCATCACGCCAACACCAGCCTGCGAGAAGAAAAAAGAACAAACAAATTAGCATAAGATACATCTACAATACAATCTAAGACTACAGCACAAGACCTACAGTCTACCATGCTACAATCTTAAAACTACTGTTCTACAATCTACTACTACAACTGTTCTACAATCTACTACACTACCGCCATTCGAAAATAGGAAACGCGATAGCGCGCGGTGCGACGGCATGCCCCGATACGACGATCCCCATCACCGACAGGAAGGCTACTGCAAAAGATAGAAAAGAATTAGACACATCAAACACAGGGGACACAACTCATATAACACATGAAACACAACACAGAGAAAACACACTGAACAAACAGGGCTTTTTGGGGGCGACTATTGGAAGTGAGTTCGAATCCTGGCAGCAAGAGCGGTCACGTTTGCAAGTTCGAATCCCGGCAAGACCAGTTACTTTTGGCTATAGAGATGGTCCAGCTTGAGCGACAGAATGGCTTGGCGGCATGCGCATTCATTTTATCTGCAATTCCCCTCGTGCAGACCCAGGTGTGGTTAAAGCGATGATGAACATTGAGGGCATCTCACCACACAAATGAAGGAGTTGACTGTTGCCATGACCTCTTCTTAGACCCGCTGAACATACTACATCTTAAGCCCAATTAGACTGGTTACTTTTGGATGTTCGAATCCCGGCTATAGCCATGACCTCTTCGTAGACCCACGGAACATACTACACATTTAGCATATTTAAAGAATGAATTGTATACTCAACTTTTCTCGAAAGTCCACTCCAACTCGACATCTTCGCCATCTTTTTCGCCATCATCGCCAGCACACTCTTTGCCATCACGCCAACACCAGCCTGCGAGAAGAAAAAAGAACAAACGAATTAGCATAATATACATCTACAATACAATCTAAGACTACAGCACAAGACCTACAGTCTACCATGCTACAATCTTAAAGCTACTGTAATACAATCTACTACTACAACTGTTCTACAATCTACTACACTACCGCCATTCGAAAATAGGAAAAACGCGATAGCGCGCGGTGCGACGGCATGCCCCGATACGACGATCCCCATCACCGACAGGAAGGCTACTGCAAAAGAAAGAAAAGAATTAGACACATCAAACACAGGGGACACAACTCATATAACACATGAAACACAACACAGAGAAAACACACTGAACAAACAGGGCTTTTTGGGGGCGACTATTGGAAGTGAGTTCGAATCCCGGCAGCAAGAGCGGTCACGTTTGCAAGTTCGAATCCCAGCAAGACTGGTTACTTTTGGCTATAGAGTTGGTTCAGCTTGAGCGACAGAATGGCTTGGCGGCATGCACATTCATTTTATCTGCAATTCCCCTCGTGCAGACCAAGGTGTGGTTAAAGCGATGATGAACATTGAGGGCATCTCACCACTCAAATGAAGGAGTTGACTGTTGCCATGACCTCTTCTTAGACCCGCTGAACATACTACATCTTAAGCCCAATTAGACTGGTTACTTTTGAACGTTCGAATCCCGGCTATAGCCATGACCTCTTCGTAGACCCACGGAACATACTACACATTTAGCATATTTAAAGAATGAATTGTATACTCAACTTTTCTCGAAAGTCCACTCCATCTCGACATCTTCGCCATCTTCTTCGCCATCATCGTCAGCACACTCTTCGCCATCACGCCAACACCAGCCTGCGAGAAGAAAAAAGAACAAACAAATTAGCATAAGATACATCTACAATACAATCTAAGACTACAGCACAAGACCTACAGTCTACCATGCTACAATCTTAAAACTACTGTTCTACAATCTACTACTACAACTGTTCTACAATCTACTACACTACCGCCATTTGAAAATAGGAAACGCGATAGCGCGCGGTGCGACGGCATGCTCCGATACGACGATCCCCATCACCGACAGGAAGGCTACTGCAAAAGATAGAAAAGAATTAGACACATCAAACACAGGGGACACAACTCATATAACACATGAAACACAACACAGAGAAAACACACTGAACAAACAGGGCTTTTTGGGGGCGACTATTGGAAGTGAGTTCGAATCCCGGCAGCAAGAGCGGTCACGTTTGCAAGTTCGAATCCCGGCAAGACCAGTTACTTTTGGCTATAGAGATGGTCCAGCTTGAGCGACAGAATGGCTTGGCGGCATGCGCATTCATTTTATCTGCAATTCCCCTCGTGCAGACCCAGGTGTGGTTAAAGCGATGATGAACATTGAGGGCATCTCACCACACAAATGAAGGAGTTGACTGTTGCCATGACCTCTTCTTAGACCCGCTGAACATACTACATCTTAAGCCCAATTAGACTGGTTACTTTTGGATGTTCGAATCCCGGCTATAGCCATGACCTCTTCGTAGACCCACGGAACATACTACACATTTAGCATATTTAAAGAATGAATTGTATACTCAACTTTTCTCGAAAGTCCACTCCAACTCGACATCTTCGCCATCTTTTTCGCCATCATCGCCAGCACACTCTTTGCCATCACGCCAACACCAGCCTGCGAGAAGAAAAAAGAACAAACAAATTAGCATAATATACATCTACAATACAATCTAAGACTACAGCACAAGACCTACAGTCTACCATGCTACAATCTTAAAGCTACTGTAATACAATCTACTACTACAACTGTTCTACAATCTACTACACTACCGCCATTCGAAAATAGGAAAAACGCGCTAGCGCGCGGTGCGACGGCATGCCCCGATACGACGATCCCCATCACCGACAGGAAGGCTACTGCAAAAGAAAGAAAAGAATTAGACACATCAAACACAGGGGACACAACTCATATAACACATGAAACACAACACAGAGAAAACACACTGAACAAACAGGGCTTTTTGGGGGCGACTATTGGAAGTGAGTTCGAATCCCGGCAGCAAGAGCGGTCACGTTTGCAAGTTCGAATCCCAGCAAGACTGGTTACTTTTGGCTATAGAGTTGGTTCAGCTTGAGCGACAGAATGGCTTGGCGGCATGCACATTCATTTTATCTGCAATTCCCCTCGTGCAGACCCAGGTGTGGTTAAAGCGATGATGAACATTGAGGGCATCTCACCACACAAATGAAGGAGTTGACTGTTGCCATGACCTCTTCTTAGACCCGCTGAACATACTACATCTTAAGCCCAATTAGACTGGTTACTTTTGGACGTTCGATTCCCGGCTATAGCCATGACCTCTTCGTAGACCCACGGAACATACTACACATTTAGCATATTTAAAGAATGAATTGTATACTCAACTTTTCTAGAAAGTCCACTCCATCTCGACATCTTCGCCATCTTCTTCGCCATCATCGTCAGCACACTCTTCGCCATCACGCCAACACCAGCCTGCGAGAAGAAAAAAGAACAAACAAATTAGCATAAGATACATCTACAATACAATCTAAGACTACAGCACAAGACCTACAGTCTACCATGCTACAATCTTAAAACTACTGTTCTACAATCTACTACTACAACTGTTCTACAATCTACTACACTACCGCCATTCGAAAATAGGAAACGCGATAGCGCGCGGTGCGACGGCATGCCCCGATACGACGATCCCCATCACCGACAGGAAGGCTACTGCAAAAGATAGAAAAGAATTAGACACATCAAACACAGGGGACACAACTCATATAACACATGAAACACAACACAGAGAAAACACACTGAACAAACAGGGCTTTTTGGGGGCGACTATTGGAAGTGAGTTCGAATCCTGGCAGCAAGAGCGGTCACGTTTGCAAGTTCGAATCCCGGCAAGACCAGTTACTTTTGGCTATAGAGATGGTCCAGCTTGAGCGACAGAATGGCTTGGCGGCATGCGCATTCATTTTATCTGCAATTCCCCTCGTGCAGACCCAGGTGTGGTTAAAGCGATGATGAACATTGAGGGCATCTCACCACACAAATGAAGGAGTTGACTGTTGCCATGACCTCTTCTTAGACCCGCTGAACATACTACATCTTAAGCCCAATTAGACTGGTTACTTTTGGATGTTCGAATCCCGGCTATAGCCATGACCTCTTCGTAGACCCACGGAACATACTACACATTTAGCATATTTAAAGAATGAATTGTATACTCAACTTTTCTCGAAAGTCCACTCCAACTCGACATCTTCGCCATCTTTTTCGCCATCATCGCCAGCACATTCTTTGCCATCACGCCAACACCAGCCTGCGAGAAGAAAAAAGAACAAACAAATTAGCATAATATACATCTACAATACAATCTAAGACTACAGCACAAGACCTACAGTCTACCATGCTACAATCTTAAAGCTACTGTAATACAATCTACTACTACAACTGTTCTACAATCTACTACACTACCGCCATTCGAAAATAGGAAAAACGCGATAGCGCGCGGTGCGACGGCATGCCCCGATACGACGATCCCCATCACCGACAGGAAGGCTACTGCAAAAGAAAGAAAAGAATTAGACACATCAAACACAGGGGACACAACTCATATAACACATGAAACACAACACAGAGAAAACACACTGAACAAACAGGGCTTTTTGGGGGCGACTATTGGAAGTGAGTTCGAATCCCGGCAGCAAGAGCGGTCACGTTTGCAAGTTCGAATCCCGGCAAGACCGGTTACTTTTGGCTATAGAGATGGTCCAGCTTGAGCGACAGAATGGCTTGGTGGCATGCGCATTCATTTTATCTGCAATTCCCCTCGTGCAGACCCAGGTGTGGTTAAAGCGATGATGAACATTGAGGGCATCTCACCACACAAATGAAGGAGTTGACTGTTGCCATGACCTCTTCTTAGACCCGCTGAACATACTACATCTTAAGCCCAATTAGACTGGTTACTTTTGGATGTTCGAATCCCGGCTAGAGCCATGACCTCTTCGTAGACCCGCGGAACATACTACACATTTAGCATATTTAAAGAATGAATTGTATACTCAACTTTTCTCGAAAGTCCACTCCAACTCGACATCTTCGCCATCTTTTTCGCCATCATCGCCAGCACACTCTTTGCCATCACGCCAACACCAGCCTGCGAGAAGAAAAAAGAACAAACGAATTAGCTTAATATACATCTACAATACAATCTAAGACTACAGCACAAGACCTACAGTCTACCATGCTACAATCTTAAAACTACTGTTCTACAATCTACTACTACAACTGTTCTACAAGCTACTACACTACCGCCATTCGAAAATAGGAAACGCAATAGAGCACGGTGCGACGGCATGCCCCGATACGACGATCCCCATCACCGACAGGAAGGCTACTGCAAAAGATAGAAAAGAATTAGACACATCAAACACAGGGGACACAACTCATATAACACATGAAACACAACACAGAGAAAACACATTGAACAAACAGGGCTTTTTGGGGGCGACTATTGGAAGTGAGTTCGAATCCCGGCAGCAAGAGCGGTCACGTTTGCAAGTTCGAATCCCGGCAAGACCGGTTACTTTTGGCTATAGAGATGGTCCAGCTTGAGCGACAGAATGGCTTGGCGGCATGCGCATTCATTTTATCTGCAATTCCCCTCGTGCAGACCCAGGTGTGGTTAAAGCGATGATGAACATTGAGGGCATCTCACCACACAAATGAAGGAGTTGACTGTTGCCATGACCTCTTCTTAGACCCGCTGAACATACTACATCTTAAGCCCAATTAGACTGGTTACTTTTGGATGTTCGAATCCCGGCTATAGCCATGACCTCTTCGTAGACCCACGGAACATACTACACATTTAGCATATTTAAAGAATGAATTGTATACTCAACTTTTCTCGAAAGTCCACTCCAACTCGACATCTTCGCCATCTTCTTCGCCATCATCGTCAGCACACTCTTCGCCATCACGCCAACACCAGCCTGCGAGAAGAAAAAAGAACAAACAAATTAGCATAAGATACATCTACAATACAATCTAAGACTACAGCACAAGACCTACAGTCTACCATGCTACAATCTTAAAACTACTGTTCTACAATCTACTACTACAACTGTTCTACAATCTACTACACTACCGCCATTTGAAAATAGGAAACGCGATAGCGCGCGGTGCGACGGCATGCCCCGATACGACGATCCCCATCACCGACAGGAAGGCTACTGCAAAAGATAGAAAAGAATTAGACACATCAAACACAGGGGACACAACTCATATAACACATGAAACACAACACAGAGAAAACACACTGAACAAACAGGGCTTTTTGGGGGCGACTATTGGAAGTGAGTTCGAATCCTGGCAGCAAGAGCGGTCACGTTTGCAAGTTCGAATCCCGGCAAGACCAGTTACTTTTGGCTATAGAGATGGTCCAGCTTGAGCGACAGAATGGCTTGGCGGCATGCGCATTCATTTTATCTGCAATTCCCCTCGTGCAGACCCAGGTGTGGTTAAAGCGATGATGAACATTGAGGGCATCTCACCACACAAATGAAGGAGTTGACTGTTGCCATGACCTCTTCTTAGACCCGCTGAACATACTACATCTTAAGCCCAATTAGACTGGTTACTTTTGGATGTTCGAATCCCGGCTATAGCCATGACCTCTTCGTAGACCCACGGAACATACTACACATTTAGCATATTTAAAGAATGAATTGTATACTCAACTTTTCTCGAAAGTCCACTCCAACTCGACATCTTCGCCATCTTTTTCGCCATCATCGCCAGCACATTCTTTGCCATCACGCCAACACCAGCCTGCGAGAAGAAAAAAGAACAAACAAATTAGCATAATATACATCTACAATACAATCTAAGACTACAGCACAAGACCTACAGTCTACCATGCTACAATCTTAAAGCTACTGTAATACAATCTACTACTACAACTGTTCTACAATCTACTACACTACCGCCATTCGAAAATAGGAAAAACGCGATAGCGCGCGGTGCGACGGCATGCCCCGATACGACGATCCCCATCACCGACAGGAAGGCTACTGCAAAAGAAAGAAAAGAATTAGACACATCAAACACAGGGGACACAACTCATATAACACATGAAACACAACACAGAGAAAACACACTGAACAAACAGGGCTTTTTGGGGGCGACTATTGGAAGTGAGTTCGAATCCCGGCAGCAAGAGCGGTCACGTTTGCAAGTTCGAATCCCGGCAAGACCGGTTACTTTTGGCTATAGAGATGGTCCAGCTTGAGCGACAGAATGGCTTGGTGGCATGCGCATTCATTTTATCTGCAATTCCCCTCGTGCAGACCCAGGTGTGGTTAAAGCGATGATGAACATTGAGGGCATCTCACCACACAAATGAAGGAGTTGACTGTTGCCATGACCTCTTCTTAGACCCGCTGAACATACTACATCTTAAGCCCAATTAGACTGGTTACTTTTGGATGTTCGAATCCCGGCTAGAGCCATGACCTCTTCGTAGACCCGCGGAACATACTACACATTTAGCATATTTAAAGAATGAATTGTATACTCAACTTTTCTCGAAAGTCCACTCCAACTCGACATCTTCGCCATCTTTTTCGCCATCATCGCCAGCACACTCTTTGCCATCACGCCAACACCAGCCTGCGAGAAGAAAAAAGAACAAACGAATTAGCTTAATATACATCTACAATACAATCTAAGACTACAGCACAAGACCTACAGTCTACCATGCTACAATCTTAAAACTACTGTTCTACAATCTACTACTACAACTGTTCTACAAGCTACTACACTACCGCCATTCGAAAATAGGAAACGCAATAGAGCACGGTGCGACGGCATGCCCCGATACGACGATCCCCATCACCGACAGGAAGGCTACTGCAAAAGATAGAAAAGAATTAGACACATCAAACACAGGGGACACAACTCATATAACACATGAAACACAACACAGAGAAAACACATTGAACAAACAGGGCTTTTTGGGGGCGACTATTGGAAGTGAGTTCGAATCCCGGCAGCAAGAGCGGTCACGTTTGCAAGTTCGAATCCCGGCAAGACCGGTTACTTTTGGCTATAGAGATGGTCCAGCTTGAGCGACAGAATGGCTTGGCGGCATGCGCATTCATTTTATCTGCAATTCCCCTCGTGCAGACCCAGGTGTGGTTAAAGCGATGATGAACATTGAGGGCATCTCACCACACAAATGAAGGAGTTGACTGTTGCCATGACCTCTTCTTAGACCCGCTGAACATACTACATCTTAAGCCCAATTAGACTGGTTACTTTTGGATGTTCGAATCCCGGCTATAGCCATGACCTCTTCGTAGACCCACGGAACATACTACACATTTAGCATATTTAAAGAATGAATTGTATACTCAACTTTTCTCGAAAGTCCACTCCAACTCGACATCTTCGCCATCTTCTTCGCCATCATCGTCAGCACACTCTTCGCCATCACGCCAACACCAGCCTGCGAGAAGAAAAAAGAACAAACAAATTAGCATAAGATACATCTACAATACAATCTAAGACTACAGCACAAGACCTACAGTCTACCATGCTACAATCTTAAAACTACTGTTCTACAATCTACTACTACAACTGTTCTACAATCTACTACACTACCGCCATTTGAAAATAGGAAACGCGATAGCGCGCGGTGCGACGGCATGCCCCGATACGACGATCCCCATCACCGACAGGAAGGCTACTGCAAAAGATAGAAAAGAATTAGACACATCAAACACAGGGGACACAACTCATATAACACATGAAACACAACACAGAGAAAACACACTGAACAAACAGGGCTTTTTGGGGGCGACTATTGGAAGTGAGTTCGAATCCCGGCAGCAAGAGCGGTCACGTTTGCAAGTTCGAATCCCGGCAAGACCAGTTACTTTTGGCTATAGAGATGGTCCAGCTTGAGCGACAGAATGGCTTGGCGGCATGCGCATTCATTTTATCTGCAATTCCCCTCGTGCAGACCCAGGTGTGGTTAAAGCGATGATGAACATTGAGGGCATCTCACCACACAAATGAAGGAGTTGACTGTTGCCATGACCTCTTCTTAGACCCGCTGAACATACTACATCTTAAGCCCAATTAGACTGGTTACTTTTGGACGTTCGAATCCCGGCTATAGCCATGACCTCTTCGTAGACCCACGGAACATACTACACATTTAGCATATTTAAAGAATGAATTGTATACTCAACTTTTCTCGAAAGTCCACTCCAACTCGACATCTTCGCCATCTTCTTCGCCATCATCGTCAGCACACTCTTCGCCATCACGCCAACACCAGCCTGCGAGAAGAAAAAAGAACAAACAAATTAGGATAAGATACATCTACAATACAATCTAAGACTACAGCACAAGACCTACAGTCTACCATGCTACAATCTTAAAGCTACTGTAATACAATCTACTACTACAACTGTTCTACAATCTACTACACTACCGCCATTCGAAAATAGGAAAAACGCGATAGCGCGCGGTGCGACGGCATGCCCCGATACGACGATCCCCATCACCGACAGGAAGGCTACTGCAAAAGATAGAAAAGAATTAGACACATCAAACACAGGGGACACAACTCATATAACACATGAAACACAACACAGAGAAAACACACTGAACAAACAGGGCTTTTTGGGGGCGACTATTGGAAGTGAGTTCGAATCCCGGCAGCAAGAGCGGTCACGTTTGCAAGTTCGAATCCCGGCAAGACCGGTTACTTTTGGCTATAGAGATGGTCCAGCTTGAGCGACAGAATGGCTTGGTGGCATGCGCATTCATTTTATCTGCAATTCCCCTCGTGCAGACCCAGGTGTGGTTAAAGCGATGATGAACATTGAGGGCATCTCACCACACAAATGAAGGAGTTGACTGTTGCCATGACCTCTTCTTAGACCCGCTGAACATACTACATCTTAAGCCCAATTAGACTGGTTACTTTTGGACGTTCGAATCCCGGCTATAGCCATGACCTCTTCGTAGACCCACGGAACATACTACACATTTAGCATATTTAAAGAATGAATTGTATACTCAACTTTTCTCGAAAGTCCACTCCAACTCGACATCTTCGCCATCTTTTTCGCCATCATCGCCAGCACACTCTTTGCCATCACGCCAACACCAGCCTGCGAGAAGAAAAAAGAACAAACGAATTAGCTTAATATACATCTACAATACAATCTAAGACTACAGCACAAGACCTACAGTCTACCATGCTACAATCTTAAAACTACTGTTCTACAATCTACTACTACAACTGTTCTACAAGCTACTACACTACCGCCATTCGAAAATAGGAAACGCAATAGAGCACGGTGCGACGGCATGCCCCGATACGACGATCCCCATCACCGACAGGAAGGCTACTGCAAAAGATAGAAAAGAATTAGACACATCAAACACAGGGGACACAACTCATATAACACATGAAACACAACACAGAGAAAACACATTGAACAAACAGGGCTTTTTGGGGGCGACTATTGGAAGTGAGTTCGAATCCCGGCAGCAAGAGCGGTCACGTTTGCAAGTTCGAATCCCGGCAAGACCGGTTACTTTTGGCTATAGAGATGGTCCAGCTTGAGCGACAGAATGGCTTGGCGGCATGCGCATTCATTTTATCTGCAATTCCCCTCGTGCACACCCAGGTGTGGTTAAAGCGATGATGAACATTGAGGGCATCTCACCACACAAATGAAGGAGTTGACTGTTGCCATGACCTCTTCTTAGACCCGCTGAACATACTACATCTTAAGCCCAATTAGACTGGTTACTTTTGGATGTTCGAATCCCGGCTATAGCCATGACCTCTTCGTAGACCCACGGAACATACTACACATTTAGCATATTTAAAGAATGAATTGTATACTCAACTTTTCTCGAAAGTCCACTCCAACTCGACATCTTCGCCATCTTCTTCGCCATCATCGTCAGCACACTCTTCGCCATCACGCCAACACCAGCCTGCGAGAAGAAAAAAGAACAAACAAATTAGCATAAGATACATCTACAATACAATCTAAGACTACAGCACAAGACCTACAGTCTACCATGCTACAATCTTAAAACTACTGTTCTACAATCTACTACTACAACTGTTCTACAATCTACTACACTACCGCCATTTGAAAATAGGAAACGCGATAGCGCGCGGTGCGACGGCATGCCCCGATACGACGATCCCCATCACCGACAGGAAGGCTACTGCAAAAGATAGAAAAGAATTAGACACATCAAACACAGGGGACACAACTCATATAACACATGAAACACAACACAGAGAAAACACACTGAACAAACAGGGCTTTTTGGGGGCGACTATTGGAAGTGAGTTCGAATCCCGGCAGCAAGAGCGGTCACGTTTGCAAGTTCGAATCCCGGCAAGACCAGTTACTTTTGGCTATAGAGATGGTCCAGCTTGAGCGACAGAATGGCTTGGCGGCATGCGCATTCATTTTATCTGCAATTCCCCTCGTGCAGACCCAGGTGTGGTTAAAGCGATGATGAACATTGAGGGCATCTCACCACACAAATGAAGGAGTTGACTGTTGCCATGACCTCTTCTTAGACCCGCTGAACATACTACATCTTAAGCCCAATTAGACTGGTTACTTTTGGACGTTCGAATCCCGGCTATAGCCATGACCTCTTCGTAGACCCACGGAACATACTACACATTTAGCATATTTAAAGAATGAATTGTATACTCAACTTTTCTCGAAAGTCCACTCCAACTCGACATCTTCGCCATCTTCTTCGCCATCATCGTCAGCACACTCTTCGCCATCACGCCAACACCAGCCTGCGAGAAGAAAAAAGAACAAACAAATTAGGATAAGATACATCTACAATACAATCTAAGACTACAGCACAAGACCTACAGTCTACCATGCTACAATCTTAAAGCTACTGTAATACAATCTACTACTACAACTGTTCTACAATCTACTACACTACCGCCATTCGAAAATAGGAAAAACGCGATAGCGCGCGGTGCGACGGCATGCCCCGATACGACGATCCCCATCACCGACAGGAAGGCTACTGCAAAAGATAGAAAAGAATTAGACACATCAAACACAGGGGACACAACTCATATAACACATGAAACACAACACAGAGAAAACACACTGAACAAACAGGGCTTTTTGGGGGCGACTATTGGAAGTGAGTTCGAATCCCGGCAGCAAGAGCGGTCACGTTTGCAAGTTCGAATCCCGGCAAGACCAGTTACTTTTGGCTATAGAGATGGTCCAGCTTGAGCGACAGAATGGCTTGGCGGCATGCGCATTCATTTTATCTGCAATTCCCCTCGTGCAGACCCAGGTGTGGTTAAAGCGATGATGAACATTGAGGGCATCTCACCACACAAATGAAGGAGTTGACTGTTGCCATGACCTCTTCTTAGACCCGCTGAACATACTACATCTTAAGCCCAATTAGACTGGTTACTTTTGGATGTTCGAATCCCGGCTATAGCCATGACCTCTTTGTAGACCCACGGAACATACTACACATTTAGCATATTTAAAGAATGAATTGTATACTCAACTTTTCTCGAAAGTCCACTCCAACTCGACATCTTCGCCATCTTTTTCGCCATCATCGCCAGCACACTCTTTGCCATCACGCCAACACCAGCCTGCGAGAAGAAAAAAGAACAAACAAATTAGCATAATATACATCTACAATACAATCTAAGACTACAGCACAAGACCTACAGTCTACCATGCTACAATCTTAAAGCTACTGTAATACAATCTACTACTACAACTGTTCTACAATCTACTACACTACCGCCATTCGAAAATAGGAAAAACGCGATAGCGCGCGGTGCGACGGCATGCCCCGATACGACGATCCCCATCACCGACAGGAAGGCTACTGCAAAAGAAAGAAAAGAATTAGACACATCAAACACAGGGGACACAACTCATATAACACATGAAACACAACACAGAGAAAACACACTGAACAAACAGGGCTTTTTGGGGGCGACTATTGGAAGTGAGTTCGAATCCCGGCAGCAAGAGCGGTCACGTTTGCAAGTTCAAATCCCAGCAAGACCGGTTACTTTTGGCTATAGAGTTGGTTCAGCTTGAGCGACAGAATGGCTTGGCGACATGCACATTCATTTTATCTGCAATTCCCCTCGTGCAGACCCAGGTGTGGTTAAAGCGATGATGAACATTGAGGGCATCTCACCACACAAATGAAGGAGTTGACTGTTGCCATGACCTCTTCTTAGACCCGCTGAACATACTACATCTTAAGCCCAATTAGACTGGTTACTTTTGGACGTTCGAATCCCGGCTATAGCCATGACCTCTTCGTAGACCCACGGAACATACTACACATTTAGCATATTTAAAGAATGAATTGTATACTCAACTTTTCTCGAAAGTCCACTCCATCTCGACATCTTCGCCATCTTCTTCGCCATCATCGTCAGCACACTCTTCGCCATCACGCCAACACCAGCCTGCGAGAAGAAAAAAGAACAAACAAATTAGCATAAGATACATCTACAATACAATCTAAGACTACAGCACAAGACCTACAGTCTACCATGCTACAATCTTAAAGCTACTGTAATACAATCTACTACTACAACTGTTCTACAATCTACTACACTACCGCCATTCGAAAATAGGAAAAACGCGATAGCGCGCGGTGCGACGGCATGCCCCGATACGACGATCCCCATCACCGACAGGAAGGCTACTGCAAAAGAAAGAAAAGAATTAGACACATCAAACACAGGGGACACAACTCATATAACACATAAAACACAACACAGAGAAAACACACTGAACAAACGGCTTTTTGGGGGCGACTATTGGAAGTGAGTTCGAATCCCGGCAGCAAGAGCGGTCACGTTTGCAAGTTCGAATCCCAGCAAGACTGGTTACTTTTGGCTATAGAGATGGTTCAGCTTGAGCGACAGAATGGCTTGGCGGCATGCACATTCGTTTTATCTGCAATTCCCCTCGTGCAGACCCAGGTGTGGTTAAAGCGATGATGAACGTTGAGGGCATCTCACCACACAAATGAAGGAGTTGACTGTTGCCATGACCTCTTCTTAGACCCGCTGAACATACTACATCTTAAGCCCAATAAGACTGGTTACTTTTGGACGTTCGAATCCCGGCTAGAGCCATGACCTCTTCGTAGACCCGCGGAACATACTACACATTTAGCATATTTAAAGAATGAATTGTATACTCAACTTTTCTCGAAAGTCCACTCCATCTCGACATCTTCGCCATCTTCTTCGCCATCATCGTCAGCACACTCTTCGCCATCACGCCAACACCAGCCTGCGAGAAGAAAAAAGAACAAACGAATTAGCATAAGATACATCTACAATACAATCTAAGACTACAGCACAAGACCTACAGTCTACCATGCTACAATCTTAAAGCTACTGTAATACAATCTACTACTACAACTGTTCTACAATCTACTACACTACTGCCATTCGAAAATAGGAAAAACGCGATAGCGCGCGGTGCGACGGCATGCCCCGATACGACGATCCCCATCACCGACAGGAAGGCTACTGCAAAAGAAAGAAAAGAATTAGACACATCAAACACAGGGGACACAACTCATATAACACATGAAGCACAACACAGAGAAAACACACTGAACAAACAGGGCTTTTTGGGGGCGACTATTGGAAGTGAGTTCGAATCCCGGCAGCAAGAGCGGTCACGTTTGCAAGTTCGAATCCCAGCAAGACTGGTTACTTTTGGCTATAGAGTTGGTTCAGCTTGAGCGACAGAATGGCTTGGCGGCATGCGCATTCATTTTATCTGCAATTCCCCTCGTGTAGACCAAGGTGTGGTTAAAGCGATGATGAACATTGAGGGCATCTCACCACACAAATGAAGGAGTTGACTGTTGCCATGACCTCTTCTTAGACCCGCTGAACATACCACATCTTAAGCCCAATTAGACTGGTTACTTTTGGATGTTCGAATCCCGGCTATAGCCATGACCTCTTCGTAGACCCACGGAACATACTACACATTTAGCATATTTAAAGAATGAATTGTATACTCAACTTTTCTCGAAAGTCAACTCCAACTCGACATCTTCGCCATCTTTTTCGCCATCATCGCCAGCACACTCTTTGCCATCACGCCAACACCAGCCTGCGAGAAGAAAAAAGAACAAACAAATTAGCATAATATACATCTACAATACAATCTAAGACTACAGCACAAGACCTACAGTCTACCATGCTACAATCTTAAAGCTACTGTAATACAATCTACTACTACAACTGTTCTACAATCTACTACACTACCGCCATTCGAAAATAGGAAAAACGCGATAGCGCGCGGTGCGACGGCATGCCCCGATACGACGATCCCCATCACCGACAGGAAGGCTACTGCAAAAGAAAGAAAAGAATTAAACACATCAAACACAGGGGACACAACTCATATAACACATAAAACACAACACAGAAAACACATGAACAAACAGGGCTTTTTGGGGGGCGACTATTGGAAGTGAGTTCGAATCCCGGCAGCAAGAGCGGTCACGTTTGCAAGTTCGAATCCCGGCAAGACTGGTTACTTTTGGCTATAGAGATGGTCCAGCTTGAGCGACAGAATGGCTTGGCGGCATGCTCATTCATTTTATCTGCAATTCCCCTCGTGCAGACCCAGGTGTGGTTAAAGCGATGATGAACGTTGAGGGCATCTCACCACACAAATGAAGGAGTTGACTGTTGCCATGACTTCTTCTTAGACCCGCTGAACATACTACATCTTAAGCCCAATTAGACTGGTTACTTTTGGACGTTCGAATCCCGGCTAGAGCCATGACCTCTTCGTAGACCCGCAGAACATACTACACATTTAGCATATTTAAAGAATGAATTATATACTCAACTTTTCTCGAAAGTCCACTCCATCTCGACATCTTCGCCATCTTCTTCGCCATCATCGTCAGCACACTCTTCGCCATCATGCCAACACCAGCCTGCGAGAAGAAAAAAGAACAAACGAATTAGCATAAGATACATCTACAATACAATCTAAGACTACAGCACAAGACCTACAGTCTACCATGCTACAATCTTAAAGCTACTGTTCTACAATCTACTACTACAACTGTTCTACAATCTACTACACTACCACCATTCGAAAATAGGAAAAACGCGATAGCGCGCGGTGCGACGGCATGCCCCGATACGACGATCCCCATCACCGACAGGAAGGCTACTGCAAAAGAAAGAAAAGAATTAAACACATCAAACACAGGGGACACAACTCATATAACACATAAAACACAACACAGAAAACACACTGAACAAACAGGGCTTTTTGGGGGGCGACTATTGGAAGTGAGTTCGAATCCCGGCAGCAAGAGCGGTCACGTTTGCAAGTTCGAATCCCGGCAAGACTGGTTACTTTTGGCTATAGAGATGGTCCAGCTTGAGCGACAGAATGGCTTGGCGGCATGCTCATTCATTTTATCTGCAATTCCCCTCGTGCAGACCCAGGTGTGGTTAAAGCGATGATGAACGTTGAGGGCATCTCACCACACAAATGAAGGAGTTGACTGTTGCCATGACTTCTTCTTAGACCCGCTGAACATACTACATCTTAAGCCCAATTAGACTGGTTACTTTTGGACGTTCGAATCCCGGCTAGAGCCATGACCTCTTCATAGACCCGCAGAACATACTACACATTTAGCATATTTAAAGAATGAATTATATACTCAACTTTTCTCGAAAGTCCACTCCATCTCGACATCTTCGCCATCTTCTTCGCCATCATCGTCGGCACACTCTTCGCCATTACGCCAACACCAGCCTGCGAGAAGAAAAAGAACAAACGAATTAGCATAAGATACATCTACAATACAATCTAAGACTACAGCACAAGACCTACAGTCTACCATGCTACAATCTTAAAGCTACTGTTCTACAATCTACTACTACAACTGTTCTACAATCTACTACACTACCACCATTCGAAAATAGGAAAAACGCGATAGCGCGCGGTGCGACGGCATGCCCCGATACGACGATCCCCATCACCGACAGGAAGGCTACTGCAAAAGAAAGGAAAGAATTAAACACATCAAACACAGGGGACACAACTCATATAACACATAAAACACAACACAGAAAACACACTGAACAAACAGGGCTTTTTGGGGGCGACTATTGGAAGTGAGTTCGAATCCCGGCAGCAAGAGCGGTCACGTTTGCAAGTTCGAATCCCGGCAAGACTGGTTACTTTTGGCTATAGAGATGGTCCAGCTTGAGCGACAGAATGGCTTGGCGGCATGCTCATTCATTTTATCTGCAATTCCCCTCGTGCAGACCCAGGTGTGGTTAAAGCGATGATGAACGTTGAGGGCATCTCACCACACAAATGAAGGAGTTGACTGTTGCCATGACTTCTTCTTAGACCCGCTGAACATACTACATCTTAAGCCCAATTAGACTGGTTACTTTTGGACGTTCGAATCCCGGCTAGAGCCATGACCTCTTCATAGACCCGCAGAACATACTACACATTTAGCATATTTAAAGAATGAATTATATACTCAACTTTTCTCGAAAGTCCACTCCATCTCGACATCTTCGCCATCTTCTTCGCCATCATCGTCGGCACACTCTTCGCCATTACGCCAACACCAGCCTGCGAGAAGAAAAAAAACAAACGAATTAGCATAAGATACATCTACAATACAATCTAAGACTACAGCACAAGACCTACAGTCTACCATGTTACAATATTAAAACTACTGTTCTACAATCTACTACTACTACTGTTCTACTATCTACTACACTACCGCCATTCGAAAATAGGAAAACGCGATAGCGCGCGGTGCGACAGCATGCCCCGATACGACGATCCCCATCACCGACAGGAAGGTTACTGCAAAAGAAAGAAAAGAATTAGACACATCAAACACAGGGGACACAACTCATATAACACATGAAACACAACACAGAGAAAACACACTGAACAAACAGGGCTTTTTGGGGGCGACTATTGGAAGTGAGTTCGAATCCCGGCAGCAAGAGCGGTCACGTTTGCAAGTTCGAATCCCAGCAAGACTGGTTACTTTTGGCTATAGAGATGGTTCAGCTTGAGCGACAGAATGGCTTGGCGGCATGCACATTCATTTTATCTGCAATTCCCCTCGTGCAGACCAAGGAGTGGTTAAAGCGATGATGAACATTGAGGGCATCTCACCACACAAATGAAGGAGTTGACTGTTGCCATGACCTCTTCTTAGACCCGCTGAACATACTACATCTTAAGCCCAATTAGACTGGTTACTTTTGGATGTTCGAATCCCGGCTATAGCCATGACCTCTTCGTAGACCCACGGAACATACTACACATTTAGCATATTTAAAGAATGAATTGTATACTCAACTTTTCTCGAAAGTCCACTCCAACTCGACATCTTCGCCATCTTTTTCGCCATCATCGTCAGCACACTCTTCGCCATCACGCCAACACCAGCCTGCGAGAAGAAAAAAGAACAAACGAATTAGCATAATATACATCTACAATACAATCTAAGACTACAGCACAAGACCTACAGTCTACCATGCTACAATCTTAAAGCTACTGTAATACAATCTACTACTACAACTGTTCTACAATCTACTACACTACCGCCATTCGAAAATAGGAAAAACGCGATAGCGTGCGGTGCGACGGCATGCCCCGATACCACGATCCCCATCACCGACAGGAAGGCTACTGCAAAAGAAAGAAAAGAATTAGACACATCAAACACAGGGGACACAACTCATATAACACATGAAACACAACACAGAGAAAACACACTGAACAAACAGGGCTTTTTGGGGGCGACTATTGGAAGTGAGTTCGAATCCCGGCAGCAAGAGCGGTCACGTTTGCAAGTTCGAATCCCGGGAAGACCGGTTACTTTTGGCTATAGAGATGGTCCAGCTTGAGCGACAGAATGGCTTGGTGGCATGCGCATTCATTTTATCTGCAATTCCCCTCGTGCAGACCCAGGTGTGGTTAAAGCGATGATGAACATTGAGGGCATCTCACCACACAAATGAAGGAGTTGACTGTTGCCATGACCTCTTCTTAGACCCGCTGAACATACTACATCTTAAGCCCAATTAGACTGGTTACTTTTGGATGTTCGAATCCCGGCTATAGCCATGACCTCTTCGTAGACCCACGGAACATACTACACATTTAGCATATTTAAAGAATGAATTGTATACTCAACTTTTCTCGAAAGTCCACTCCAACTCGACATCTTCGCCATCTTTTTCGCCATCATCGTCAGCACACTCTTCGCCATCACGCCAACACCAGCCTGCGAGAAGAAAAAAGAACAAACAAATTAGCATAAGATACATCTACAATACAATCTAAGACTACAGCACAAGACCTACAGTCTACCATGCTACAATCTTAAAACTACTGTTCTACAATCTACTACTACAACTGTTCTACAATCTACTACACTACCGCCATTCGAAAATAGGAAACGCAATAGCGCGCGGTGCGACGGCATGCCCCGATACGACGATCCCCATCACCGACAGGAAGGCTACTGCAAAAGATAGAAAAGAATTAGACACATCAAACACAGGGGACACAACTCATATAACACATGAAACACAACACAGAGAAAACACATTGAACAAACAGGGCTTTTTGGGGGCGACTATTGGAAGTGAGTTCGAATCCCGGCAGCAAGAGCGGTCACGTTTGCAAGTTCGAATCCCGGCAAGACCGGTTACTTTTGGCTATAGAGATGGTCCAGCTTGAGCGACAGAATGGCTTGGCGGCATGCGCATTCATTTTATCTGCAATTCCCCTCGTGCAGACCCAGGTGTGGTTAAAGCAATGATGAACATTGAGGGCATCTCACCACACAAATGAAGGAGTTGACTGTTGCCATGACCTCTTCTTAGACCCGCTGAACATACTACATCTTAAGCCCAATTAGACTGGTTACTTTTGGATGTTCGAATCCCGGCTATAGCCATGACCTCTTCGTAGACCCACGGAACATACTACACATTTAGCATATTTAAAGAATGAATTGTATACTCAACTTTTCTCGAAAGTCCACTCCAACTCGACATCTTCGCCATCTTTTTCGCCATCATCGTCAGCACACTCTTCGCCATCACGCCAACACCAGCCTGCGAGAAGAAAAAAGAACAAACGAATTAGCGTAAGATACATCTACAATACAATCTAAGACTACAGCACAAGACCTACAGTCTACCATGCTACAATCTTAAAACTACTGTTCTACAATCTACTACTACAACTGTTCTACAATCTACTACACTACCGCCATTCGAAAATAGGAAACGCGATAGCGCGCGGTGCGACGGCATGCCCCGATACGACGATCCCCATCACGACAGGAAGGCTACTGCAAAAGAAAGAAAAGAATTAGACACATCAAACACAGGGGACACAACTCATATAACACATAAAACACAACACAGAGAAAACACACTGAACAAACAGGGCTTTTTGGGGGCGACTATTGGAAGTGAGTTCAAATCCCGGCAGCAAGAGCGGTCACGTTTGCAAGTTCGAATCCCAGCAAGACTGGTTACTTTTGGCTATAGAGATGGTCCAGCTTGAGCGACAGAATGGCTTGGCGGCATGCGCATTCATTTTATCTGCAATTCCCCTCGTGCAGACCCAGGTGTGGTTAAGCGATGATGAACGTTGAGGGCATCTCACCACACAAATGAAGGAGGTGACTGTTGCCATGACCTCTTCTTAGACCCGCTGAACATACTACATCTTAAGCCCAATTAGACTGGTTACTTTTGGACGTTCGAATCCCGGCTAGAGCCATGACCTCTTCGTAGACCCGCGGAAGATACTACATATTTAGCATATTTAAAGAATGAATTATATACTCAACCTTACTCGAAAGTCCACTCCATCTCAACATCTTCGCCATCACTAATTCTTTAGATAAATGAACCATTTTAGCATTTGAAACAGCCTTAGATAACAAGATTTAATGCACAAGTATACGCTAAATCATGAATTATAATATTTGTATGCCCTAAAAACAAAATAAAATACAAGAGTAAACCAGACAAGACAATAAGATAAGTCACAAAAACTGCATAATGATAGAAATACTATGAGGACAACGACAAAAAACATAGAATACATAGGCACCCTCAGAACAACTGACAATTTCTGAGCATGTTAATCAAAGAAACTTGTAAAACAATAGAGTATGACTGTCCACAAATGTTCAGGCTGTAGCATAAAATACAACTTTTACTGGTGTAATTAATAACTATTAATTATAAGCAGTCAAATAACAAAGGCACTACATTTCCCCTATTTTTATCTATTTTAGTGAGTAATTATTATTGACTGCTTTTCACTTCATATAATTTGTATCGAAAATGATAAAAGAACTCCACAAGACATTGCATTATGTCAATTGTCATCAGACAAACTTATATGATAAAACAACTCCACAAGACGTTGCATTATGTCAACCATCATCAGACAAACTATGATACAACAACTCCACAAGACATTGCATTATGTCAACCATCATCAGACAAACTATGATACAACAACTCCACAAGACATTGCATTATGTCAACCATCATCAGACAAACTATGATACAACAACTCCACAAGACATTGCCTATTTCAACCATCATCATATACATACATTTACATTTTTTATATTTACAAGTTTATCGCCATTGACAATTTGATAATGACAAGATGGCAATAATACATGAGACAGGAGAAAAGCATGTAAACATTACATTTACAAACATAGACATAAAGCATTTCAACATGAAGCAAAGACGCGTAGTACAGAAACAAAGTCATTGAGTATGGACCACATATAATATTGACATAGAGCTGGCTTGTAGTAAGAAATGAATCATAAATCATATAATATAATTATCCTCTATACAGGTTTGCCAAGAAACTATATACATCAGACATCAAAACAACTCTACAATATATGCCTTACATGTCCACCATCATCTGACAATCTATGATAAACAACTCCACAAGAAATTGCCTGTCCACCATCATCAGACAATCAATTAATAAAACAACTCTACAATATATGCCTATGTCTACCATCATCAGTCAATCTATTATAAAACTACTCCACAAGAAAGTGCATATAGGCCACCATCATCTGACAACCAATGAATATAACAATGCCTAGAATATTACAACTTGCACATGTCCATCATTTTAAGACAATATGTGATAACAATTGCCTTTATCCACCATCAGACAATCTATCATAAAACCAATCTACAAAAGCTGCCAATTCAAAAAAAGAAGATAATATGTATACTAACTGTAAATACACCCTCTGTCCATAATTAAATTATTAGCATATCCAAAAGTCCAATCCCCAATTATCCAAGTGTGTAAGTCCTGCTGGTCATCAACAACTTATGACCCCCCCCCCATTTTAATAAATCTGGACAAAACCAAATATGTTGACCAATCAAAGAGCCAGTAACAAATATGAGTGATCAAAACAACTCAGCAGACCAATAAAAGCATGTTGCAATTGATCACACAATATACACCTGTATAAACAGTTATATAAACCCGATGTAGTTGGATACCTGTCTTAATTACTATATCCACTCTTCTACAAACCACCAAATATATATTGACAATCAAAACAACCAGTGCATATGATTTAAGTCCATGCAAATAAAATATATTTGATGAAAAGTAGTCTGGAATTGTTAATCCCTCCACTGAGTTGGAACTACAGTAAAATCTCACTTAAAGACCTACTCAATAATAAGCCCACCTCAAAATAATCACAATTTTTAAATTCATTTTCAAAGTTTTGCTCTTTATTCAACCTCGATATTAAGACCATCTTTATATTAAGACCAGTTTTTTTTAAGAGTGCCTGTGGTTGTCTTATTATTAAGGTTTTACTGTATTTAATTAAACAAAGAAGTAAAGCTACTCTTATATTACTGTAGTGAAAATATAAACTCATTAGTATCAATATACACTGATGTGTGGTATGGTCTCTGCATTGTCTTGGGAAAAAATAACCTCAAAATGACTATTCCAATATTTGTTTAATTTATACTGTCAATAATTACATACTTTTTTATTTTTTCCAATAAAAGCACCATTTAAAAAGTATATAGTGAAGGACTGCCTAGAATATTACAACTTGCAAGTGCTGTGGAATTAAATTTAACTTACATCATACAATTTAGAAATATATTTTGTGTTTAGTTACCATATAATATAGAAGGGAAATTACCCAACATTATGGACAGAATACTTTAACCAATGACGGATGGCTTACCATTACTTTCAAAAAACATTTCTGGAACACCGATAACTGATTTCAGGAATAGTTCCTAGATTATAAGTTCTTGTACTAAAATTTTCGAGAAGCATTCTTGAAAACATTTAGAACTGGTTCTTGAATTGCTCTTGAAGTGTTCTTAAAGTTTTCAAGAACATTTCAAATACATTTTAAGAAATGTTATATAAAGGCAATTTCTTGAACTTTCCAGGAACAGTTTAAGAACGGTAGTTCGTGAACAGTACCTGAACAGTTCAAGTACAAAATGTGCAAGTAGTGTTCTTGAACAGTTCTAGAATACAAGTTCAAGAACTTTCATCAAGAACCTTTCAGGAACAGTGTTCTTAAAATTTGTCTCATATAACACTTCCCTTACAACTCGACCACCTCCGATAAGCAAGACATAAACAACATACATTTCAAATTACTGTTTAATTTGTGATTTATGGGTAGCACTTGGGCAACCGACTACATTGTGAGTGACCGAGTAATGTTGTTACTCTATTACAACATAGTTATCAACATAATTCATGAACACGTATGACTGTTTAAAACCTCGTAATATATAATTGCATGAAATAACATTTCCTAATTAACTTTAAAGAAAAAACAGGTATTAATGTGTCGGCTGCCAAAAGCTGAAGGACTTTCAAACCCAAACGCTTTCATGAAAATCTCGTGCACAAGCACCTGCTAGCGACACCTAATTAGACATTAATAAGGGAAATCAATTATCTCCTAATTCATTATATTCAAACTGAGAAAATTACATTTCTTAAAAAGGTCTTGAACAGTTCAAGTACACTTTAGGTACTGTTCTTGAACTTAAGTTCTTGAACAGCACAAGAATATTTCTTGAACTGTTCTTGAAAATTTCACCGGGGTTTGGATCAGCAAAATATAGTTAATATGACTGTTTATTTGTGACTGTGTATTGCTGAAGTTAAATGTGTAAATTGTCAAAATGCTTTAAGTAAATATTCATTTCATATGATGGAGCATTAGAGAAGTAAAATGGTCACTTGTTTCTGTTTTGATTCAGTATGAATGGATTTATAGCTTTCTATTGTTTGTATAAATATGTAACAGTCAACATCCAAGTGCTATACATACAGTCAACATCCAAGTGCTATACATACAGTCAACATCTAAGTGCTATACATACAGTCAACATCCAAGTGCTATACATACAGTCAACATCCAAGTGCTATACATACAGTCAACATCCAAGTGCTATACATACAGTCAACATCCAAGTGCTATACATACAGTCAACATCCAAGTGCTATACATACAGTCAACATCCAAGTGCTATACATACAGTCAACATCCAAGTGCTATACATACAGTCAACATCCAAGTGCTATACATACAGTCAACATCTAAGTGCTATACATACAGTCAACATTCAACTGCTATACATACAGTCAACATCCAACTGCTATACATACAGTCAACATCCAACTGCTATACATACAGTCGTACTCAAATTTAATAAATGAATTTTGAATTGAATTTTGTTTGTTTGTCTGTCAATTACGAGACATGGAGTCTATAAAGGAAAAAAACATTCCAGAAGCATGCTGCAAGAACAATACTAAATAAACTATCAAGAATATCATCTAAAGATTTATTTATGGAGTTGAAATGGCCCGATGCCTTTCCAAGATAGTTGCAAATATCACACTTCAGTTTTCGTTACCAAATTTCAGCATAATCTCACCCAGGATTATCTATCTGGGTCATTAACATTTTAACAAAACACAAATTACAGACTCGGATCATCTTCATGTAGTAACCTGGTTTTATCACAGTATTAGACAAACTATTACAAAGATGCATTCTCATACTACAGTGCACATATCTGGAACGATATTCCTATTGACACCTGCTCAGTTCAAACAGTAAGTGCTTTTAAAAGCAAATACAACAGTTATTTGTTACAATCTCTGACTGTTTGTTAATTTAGTTACTAGTAATAAGAACTACCGTATTTAAGTTTCGATTTTATGTAATTTTCTAGCATTGTAATATCATAATTGTATTGACTCGATAGATATATATATATATTGCATGCTAAATCATATCGCCACAGGGGAAGAGACAGCGAGGAAGACCAGTCATTATATGGAGAAGAACTGTGGACCATCTCCAAAGCTTGGAACGAAGCAAAGGTAATAGCACAGGATCGAACCAGATGGCATGCTATGGTGGGAACCCTATGTCCCTCTTAGGGACGAAGAGGATTAAGTAAGTAAGTAAATCATATACATCTGTCTTTTAATATATCTACACTACCAGAATTGAAATTGTTTCATGTATGTGACTCAGTCTTACGAAAAATTGCCAATTGATGTTGCCGACAATTGTGATGTCGCGGCTATCTTCTAAAGCCAATTCAATCTAAAATAGTTGCTCATGCTAAATGTATAGGCCATTGGTAATACCTAGATACAATTTGCAGAACGAATTTTGGTTCCAACAAAATAATATGACACATGGAACCATCGACGGTCACTGGAAACCCTATGTCGCCAAGAAGATTTTCTGATTTATAACGTGTATCTAGAATACAGTAGACCGAAGTACGGTATAATAAATGCTTGAATTTTAACCTTTTCGACCATTTTGTCGGTTAAGAAAATGAAAACCTTCTTTACATCATGGCTCTGGCTTATATCACTGATTTATGTACTGTTGCCAAACTTGTACTTATCTACAAGTCCAAACATTAAATGCATTTAGAACTTCACAAATATTAGAAAGTGCAAGTGATTTTACCTCTTGTGTGTTCATTATATATCAAGTATCCATATAAAAAATTACTTTTACATAACATTTATGTTTTAAGAATACTGTCGTATGTCAGACGCTAAGAATTGAAAAGGATATTTAGCTTTCTAATCTACGAGTCCTTTACTTAATTAAGAATGTTCTACAAGCAAAAAAGAGTGACATTGGATTCTTTGCATGAATTGGCATTTTCATTTATTGCTGATAAATATTCAATTAAAATACACTGTAGAAATTGGTATATCTTAGTATTTCTCCGTCAGATGTGTGGCTCGTAGATTAGAACAAATGTCCCGTAGAATAGAACAATAAGCTAGTTCGACTTTAATGCTAATAATATGCTGAAGGTAAGTTTGTATGTCCAAAGTTGTTAGAAACATATTCGTCAGAGGTAAATATATACATAAAGACGATTTGTTTCATGTTTCAATCTATCTAAATGCCAAGAAAAGCCTATGAATTGGAATTTATTAATTTTCCATGAGTCTCCATAGTTATTGCAAATAGTGTGTGTTGTCTTACACTTGAAAATGATGAAAATGTTTTATTCGTATTAACATATGAACATTCAAGTAAAAAATAGCGAATCAAATTTATCAGTAAGTATTTATATGACTTCACTTTCTGAGTGTCCCGTAGATTAGAATTCATTTGTCCCGTAATTAAGGAACACTTTCCCTCTGTTTTTTCTGCTTTGGTTAAACGTATCAAACTAGATTGAAAGTGTTTCACATTAATAAATAATATTTAACACGTAATTCAACATTTTTTAATTGAATAGTTGAAAATTGGAACACTAATAATTACATAAGTCAACAGTATAATTATACGTATATTGTTATCTCAGGATGGCCAAACATAAGTCCCAACGAATGAAAAACTTGTAGAATTAATCATACACATCATTTCATATTATACAATTTTTATTCCTCCAATTTTAAACAGTTACTGTGCTATTGTATTTAACTTAATGATTGCTTTTATATGTATAATATTTTATAACTAATTTAAATTTGAGTGTCTATCGAGAAGAGAATGAAAATTTGAAAGTAAATATTGTCAGACATCCTGATATTAATACATGTTGTACAATTTGAGGATTAAAACAGATGAGTTATTAACATGTTTCACATTCTTGGGGTACAAATATTCCATGAATTCAAACTTTCAGTATTTTCATGCAGTTTTGTAATTTTCCCCTGATACTCTGTGGAATGCATTTGGTTGGAAATGACAAGCTGTGAATGACATTTAGATTAGTTATATAGTCATATTTGGCATTTGTCTCCTTGTGCACTTGATTGGCAAATTTCTTTTTATTAAATATTTTAACGAAAATTAATAGTACATGTAGTGTTAAAATTTGGGCACCAACATACATTCTAAATTAAATTCAAATTCATCTTATGGTTCAAAATTTAATAAAAAAATGCTATTGTTGCACATCTATGAAGATCTGCATCAGGCAAAGTACATACCTTTGAAAACAAGCAAAGAAGAAAATTGCTTTCCCAAATTACCAACTGAAAGCGAACATTATATTGCTTATGACCCATATCTTTTTAAAGCTGTTTTACCAAACCCTTAACTTAAAGCTGTATTTATAATTGGGGCATTTTTCATGAGTCGGTCGCGTAACTGCAATTAACAATTTCTTAAGGATGGCCTTATTCTTCCAGAATGAAGCTTGAACTCATACTCCATTATAGACACGTACAAGCCTAGAGACTGACTATTTCCAGTTGTTGCAGTTTTTGCAGTAAAATAAAAATGTGTAAGTGTCTAACTTTGTATTAGTATACTTTTACTAACAGTGAGTGTTGTGCATACATTGACTTGAATATTCATTGAATAAGTCTATAATTATCTGAAAGGTATGCATTAGTATCATTGAGGAGATTATGACTGATATCTGTTTTATAATTACAGGGGTCCAAGTATAATTTCACTCTGTTTTAATACGGAAATCATCTTATTTGGAATGGTCAATCACCTGAACTGTGACAGTTAAAAGAATTTGACTGAAACATTAAAAATGTTCAGATCATTACGATCTTCTGCATGTACAAGTATACAACCAGTATTAAAGGTCTAACACTAATACGAAGAGTTGAATGCCTTATTAATGTCAGGGTATTTTCAGCTGTTTTAAAGGCATTATTGGACTATATTCCCAATGCCAAAAAGTATATAATTTTCCCAATTTGAATGTAAAAATTCCCAAAAAAACTGATGAAAACAATTTGGTTCAATTTAGCCAAAAATTGACTAAGAAGAGTCTTTTATCTAAAAAGCAGTTTATATAAATAGCAGTTGCCGATTAATTTTTCACGACATCCTTTACTTTTATACCTAAAATTAGACTGTAATAGTTTGGACCATTTTTTCAATTTCTAAGTTTAACGCACACAAATTCTCGATTTGAAAGGACTATGGGTCATCTTCCCAAAGTAGCCAAAATAAAACCCTAAATTTTGACAGGATTGTTTCCCTTTTCTTGATGACAGAACAAGAGATCGATATGACCTCTTTATTAAAGGTGATACATGTATATATAAGGCAGAAAGAAATAGCAATGTTTGCTTTTTAGCAATAATCATCTAACTGCACGATATAGCAAGATGAAATGTGTACTGTTTTATCATTATACCAACCTTCAACTAATACTGCTATAATTTTGTAAAATGTTGAAAAATAATGAAGCTATTTGAACTTTTGGTACTGTCAAATTGTACATGTTGTCCGGTAAATCAGGCTAATTGTACAAGCGTTAGTTTTGCAAAAGAAACACATGTATACAAAGATAATAATCAAATCTACCTCATGCTATCACAATTTTTTTTAAAACCCATAAAATTAAGTTTTTATTCCAAAATAACAACAACAGAAACAAGGGGTGAGTACGGAAAATCTAGTTTTTTATATTTTGATTGATATAATTTTGAAAAAAATTGATTGCACAAGCTAGTATACTTTCTCTCCTTTCCAAAAATATGTAACAGAATTTTGTGTGCATTTACTGGAATGTAAAACATCATTAAAAGTCATTCTAGTCCACTGAAAATACCACTGGTAATTATATTCCACGGTAACAATATTCCAATAATTAAAATCACAATTTAATTGTATTTGAATGTAACATTACATTACAAATGTTTTCAATATGATTGGACTGTCACCTTTTTCCACTGAATAAGGTAATCAGTCCATCATTGGATAAAGTATTCAGTTTATAAAGTTACGTAATTTTCCTTCTATATATATGGTAACCTAAAACACAATTAAAACTATTTTTAAATTGTATAATGTATGTTAAATTTAATTTCACAGCAGTTGCAAGTTATAATATTCTAAGCAATCCTTCACTGTATGTATGTGTATGTATGTATTACTGTGTTTATGAGGTCGCCCGTCGCCGCGCACATTTTTTATAATGCACTTTATGGTATTTTGGTCGACCTGGTATGACTCCCCCGCACACCATAAATAGACTTTTTGAAACCGAAGGGGGAAATTTACCTGCCAGTAGAGCAGTATAGGTCAAACAGACAATTTTTGAAGCCAAAGACGGTCACTGCACAGTGCCAATGAGACCTATCGTACAGTTACCATTTTCCTAGCATCTAACCAGTACTTTCCTGGAATCTACCCAGTACTTTCCTGGTTACTTGCCAGTACTATGTTAGGTGGGAAACACTGAAAAGCATTTCTGTTTTATCCGGCGAGACGAGGGATCGAACCCACAACCTTCAGATTCATAGTCAGCAGTGTTAACCACTGAGCCACAGGATCGCCTACTGGTTCACTGTATATTTAATGGTGCTTTTCTTGGGAAAATCAAAAAAAGTATGTAATTTGCAAAAACCAGATGGTAAATGTCTCTGAAAATTTAGTCTAAGTAGAAAATGCTTTGATGAACTTATAACATGTACACATAATTTTGTCTTGAATGCATTAATTTTATTAGAATAATTATTACTTAAGGATATAAAACAGTTTTTTATTAGTGAATGATTAACACTGACCGTTAATTCAACCAAGGTCAACCATGGGCACAGTGGTTATGACCATAGCCAACGATCTCGATAATGTTTGTAACCATGGTCAGATGACAGTCAACCATGGTCAGTCTATATTTCAAGACTGACCATGGTTAAACATGGTTTACCATGATTGTTTAACCATGGTTAACCATAGCCAAACCAGGCTCAAGCATTGTCAACCATGGCAATGCTTGAGCCTGGTTTGTTCATGGTTAACCATGGTCAGCAATGGTAATTTTCGCAGGGTTATTAATCCATTCATTTATTTTAATTAATACCATTATGTTCTGACAACAACAATATAGTACGTAGGTAAAAAGCACTATTAGGAGTCTAGTGAGAACCCTGTACACGTATCAAAATGATCAGGCACTAACCTTTAGTATAAATCTTCTCTTCCTGGTAAACAATTGTTTGGTAGTAAGCTCCTAGTATAACGTCCCCTGCTTTGTACTTCTCTGCTAGTGTTGATGTGTATATTGACTCATGGCCCTTGTATCTATTTTAAATCGCAGAGGAAATCCAGGCGCCTGAAAATTATAAATTTAAGTCCAAGAATTCACATGCATACTAAAAGAATAGACATGCATGTAACTATTATGTGTTTCACATTGAGACAATAATACCACAGAGGTACCAATTGTCTTCTGCAATTCTATCCATTTATCTTGTTATGGGTATTTTACCAAGGAGGTTACATCTATCAATTTATCTTGTTATGGGTATTTTCCCAACAAGGTATCTATCCATTTATCATGTTATGGGCGTTATCCAAAAGAGGTATCTATCAATTTATCTTGTTATGGGTATTTTTGCAAAGAGGTATCTATCCATTTATCTTCTTATGGGTATTTTCTCAAAGAGGTATCTATCAATTTAGCTTGTTATGGGTATTTTCTCAAAGAGGTATCTATCAATTTATCTTGTTATGGGTATTTTTGCAAAGAGGTATCTATCCATTTATCATGTTATGGGTATTTTCTCAAAGAGGTATCTATCAATTTAGCTTGTTATGGGTATTTTCTCAAAGAGGTATCTATCAATTTAGCTTGTTATGGGTATTTTCCCAAGGAGGTATCTGTCCATTTATCTTGTTATGGGTATTTTTGCAAAGAGGTATCTATCAATTTATCATGTTATGGGTATTTTTGCAAAGAGGTATCTATCCATTTATCATGTTATGGGTATTTTTGCAAAGAGGTATCTATCCATTTATCATGTTAAGGGTATTTTCCCAATGAGGTATCTATCCATTTATCTTGTAATGGATATTTTCCCAAGGAGGTATCTATCCATTTATCTTGTTATTGGTATTTTCCCAATGAGGTATCTATCCATTTATCTTGTTATGGATATTTTCCCAAGGAGGTATCTTTCCATTTATCTTGTTATGGGTATTTTCCCAAAGAGGTATCTATCCATTTATCATGTTATGGGCATTATCCCAAAGAGGTATCTATCAATTTATCATGTTATGGGTATTTTTGCAAAGAGGTATCTATCCATTTATCATGTTAAGGGTATTTTCCCAATGAGGTATCTATCCATTTATCTTGTTATGGATATTTTCCCAAGGAGGTATCTATCAATTTATCTTGTTATGGGTATTTTCTCAAAGAGGTATCTATCCATTTATCATGTTATGGGCATTTTTGCAAAGCTGTATCTATCCATTTATCTTGTTATGGGTATTTTTGCAAAGAGGTATCTATCCATTTATCATGTTAAGGATATTTTCCCAATGAGGTATCTATCCATTTATCTTGCTATGGGTATTTTCCCAAGGAGGTATCTATCCATTTATCTTGCTATGGGTATTTTCCCAAGGAGGTATCTATCCATTTATCTTGTTATGGATATTTTCCCAAGGAGGTATCTATCCATTTATCTTGCTATGGGTATTTTTGCAAAGAGGTATCTATCCATTTAGCTTGTTATGGGTATTTTCACAAGGAGGTATCTATCAATTTATCTTGTTATGGGTATTTTCCAAAGCTGTATCTATCCATTTATCTTGTTATGGTTATTTTTGCAAAGAGGTATCTATCAATTAATCATGTTATGGGTATTATCCCAAGGAGGTATCTATCAATTTATCTTGTTATGGGTATTATCCCAAGGAGGTATCTTTCCATTTATCTTGTTATGGGTATTTTCCCTAAGAGGTATCTATCCATTTATCATGTTATGGGCATTATCCCAAAGAGGTATCTATCTATTTATCTTGTTATGGGCATTTTCCCAAAGAGGTATATATCCATTTATCTTGTTATGGGTATATTCCCAAAGAGGTATCTATCAATTTATCTTGTTATGGGCATTATCCCAAAGAGGTATATATCCATTTATCTTGTTATGGGTATTTTCCCAAAGAGGTATATATCTATGTATCTTGTTATGGGCATTTTCCCGAAGAGGTATCTGTCCATTTATCATGTTATGGGTATATTCCCAAAGAGGTATCTCTCCATTTATCTTGTTATGGGTATTTTCCAAAGCTGTATCTATCCATTTATCTTGTTATGTGTATTTTTCCAAAGAGGTATCTATCAATTTATCATGTTTTGGATATTTCCCCAAAGAGGTATATATCCATTTATCTTGTTATGGGTATTTTCCCAAAGAGGTATCTATCCATTTATCTTGTTATGGGTATTTTCCCAAAGAGGTATATATCCATTTATCTTGTTATGGGTATTTTCCCAAAGAGGTATCTATCCATTTATCTTGTTATGGGTATTTTCCCAAAGAGGTATATATCCATTTATCTTGTTATGGGTATTTTCCCAAAGGAGCCAAGCAGTCTCCTCAGAACAGGTACAAGACACATACATGTACTGTCATTTCACTCATAATATACTATTGTATTAATTGTTTTCACATTATACCTAACATGATAACCGATTCCCAATTTCTACTTATTCATTCTATATTCTGATCTACGAAATAAATCAAACAAATAGATCGAGTCTAGTTCTTACCAAATGGATTGAAGAATTTAGCATAACTTAATATGAACAGCTCATTTTGATCAGATGTTACAATTATTGAATCAATTACTACGTGTTCCTTTTAAACAGTTAAATGCTCAGAATTAGCAGATATGTCCCCACAGCTGCATTTTGCAGACATCTATCAACTGAATTCATTGACAAAACATGCACCTAAATTCATATAGATATAATAAGTATATGAAATGAATAGAAACAGACTGAACACACATTAACATCATTATGCATTACAAATTTCAAATTCTGAGATACCATTTCTAATCATACGCAAACATACCTATACCACTAATTTGACCAAATTTGAAACCATATTTCACCTGATCATGCCTGCAGCATAAGCCTGACAACTGCTGAGTGTTCTTTTGTATCGCTGTGCATAACTGCGTGACAATCTCTGTGCATAACTGCGTGACACAATTATCACCATTATCGTAAACTATAATAATATACGACCATCATATAATTCTCACCAATACACTAAACTATCCATTTCTCAGCAAAATTATAGAAATTATAACGTATGAAACTAAATCTTGAATACAGTTTCAGTCACAACACCTGCCGTGCGTTCGGTTATGGCTAACACTCGCACGAGTAAGAAACTACACTCGCACGAGTAAGAAACTGTGCACGCAATTTTGCAACCGAACGCTCTGTTTGCCAAAAAGTACACGCCCCTTCGCTATCTACCTCGGAGATGCTCGAGCGAGTGGGCGCACAGTGGGTGCGTACTTTTTGGCAAACAGAGCGTTCGGTTGCAAAATGCGTGCACAGTTTCTTACTCGTGCGAGTGTTAGCCTTAACCGAACGCACGGCTGAAGCACCATAAACGCTCACGGTTCCATTAAAAATATACAAGATATGTACAGCGTCGGAACCAGCCATAACCAACAATGTCAACTTTGATACACAAACATGGTAGAACATTTACCCGTATTCTGCATAAATGTTACATAAAAATCTTACGAAATCAAGCAAGAAGTCCGTAATCTATCAAAGGTTGAATATGGCGTTTGGCTGTTTTTCAATTCACACCTTGTCGACCAATCGTTATTGTCCGCCAAAGATCGTGCTAAACACCATGTTAGTCGGCCAAGAGTCAGACTGCAAGGGGTCATCAGCATATGGTTATATATCGTACATTCAGATTACCAAGTAACATTTTTTCGCAAACTTTTGAAGGATCGAATCATTGTTGCGTTGAAAGTAGTACACGTGTAGTACACGTGCAAACACGAAACCAATTCGATGCAAATTTAGTAATCCATATATTAATCACTACGATTATCAAATTCCGTCCACTATGAAATATTACCTCATCGCAATAACACAATGTTAGTAAATAGTTTTACACATTATCGTGTCCGGCATGTTGCCATGGATACGACGTGGACTTCCTACCACACGCACCATAAGAATAATATGGTATTGTAAAGTTTACAGTATGGTTACATATTCTCGAGCCCTAACCAACCTCAAATAAAAGAGATTCAAATCCAAGACACCCGTTCTCCGAAACTAACAAACACCTATGCAGGGGCAGATCCAGCCCTGCGTTCAGTTACAGCTATCAGCCCTATCGTTTCGTAACGTTTTGCAATTTGGTTCCCTGTGTGTAGTCAATGTGATATGGTGGGCAAGGGATACAACACAAAACGTTCGCCACTGATAGTCGTAACTGAACGCAGGACAGGATTTGGGCTTGGGGCGTAACTTTTCGGCGCAACCGTATTGTGTTCGCTTTTGCTACACGAGTCACAGCGAAAGCCAGTCAGAGACTATTCGAAAATTCGACTTTCATCCTTTGTAAAAAATGCCATCAACCATTGGTTTATCATCACCATCTCTCTGCTTGTGTGGCAGGAATGGGTTAATTTAAAGATTAATTATATTCCCTGGTCACCAATTAAACACAACGTAATAATAATTGGTTTGACAGTATTCATGTAGATGTTTATATTGTGTGGTTCATTACACATCTTCTGGTAACATTTTCATGTAGTCATACTTTGCTAGTCATTGTGTATCTTGTTCAGTGAGATTTCCATGAAGCATGCTTTTGTCTCCAAAAAGGGTATAAAAGGCAGAGTTGCCAAAACTCTGTGCTCAGTTCCGTGACGGACATTCACAATGTAGATGTTACCCTTGTCACGGTTAGAAATATTGAAATCGGCCTCACCCGTTAGGATATACATCAAAAGTTGTATCTTACGTTATTGGTGAGCAATATTGAAATCGGCCTCACCCGTTGGGAAATATATCGAAGCTTAAATAGCTTACTTTATTTGTTGTTGGACATATTGAAATCGACCTCACCCGTTATGGTGCAGTCACACTATGACGTATTAGAGAAACTTATACCTAGCGTATGAAAAATAATAAAATAATGTCAACACGTCGGCATACGCCCAAAAAAGCATCGAAAATTCTAAAGCATGAATAAATTGGGCGTATGCATAACGTATTGAACGTATACATATCGTACGTCTAACCTATAAGTAACCTATCACTAACTTATATATAACTTATGGCAACGTATCACAGCGTATGACCAGCGTATGTCCAGCGTTCTCCACTTATGCCCAACGTATGAGTAACTTATGATAAACCTATGCACAGCGCACTCGGCGTGTTACCGACGATCACGTGACGTTCTACGTAAATACGGCGCCGGTCTCTACATTACCGCATTCATACTGTAGTCAGCGAGCTTCATGCCAACGTATCTCGACGTATGAGTAAACTACCTCTAACCTACTAAGCGTATCTCAACGTATGAGTAACCTACCTGTAATGGGGCCGTCACACCATAACGTTCTGGTCAGCGTTCTATGACGTTTGAGGAAACGTTGGTAATCGTCCGTGGTCGCTGGTATAGCGCCAGAAGAGCGTTGTGTGAACGCTGGTGATCGTCGGTGATCGGCGGAGAACGCTGGTCCGAAAATAAAGTTTTGAACATGCACAAAAGTTCTCATGGAGACCAGCGTTCTTCAACGTTTAACTTTAAACGCTGGAGAACGCTGGATAACGTTCGTGGAACGTTGTACTAACGTTCGCCGAACGTTGCACGCGTTCGGCTATTTTAGTCAGTCGTTACCCTAGCGTTACTTGGTTGTTATTAATCATTCACAATCTTTGCTTTGAAGTAAACGACTCACTGTCGACCTGTCAACGGCCACTGAACGGACCCCTAGCGCACATGAAACCCACACGCCAGCAACACGCTAGTCTGTCGTTAGTCACACGTTAGTCACACGCTCAACACGCTCGTCTAACGTTGACTAATCGTTCGTCGCGCGCCAGTGACACGTCAGCACACACTAATAGTTGTCAGGGGTGTGTTACTTGGTCGCTGGTACACGCTCCTCATGCGTTAGTCACACGCTAGTCATGCGTTAGTCACACGCCAGATGTGTCCACCTCACCCTAGAACGCTCAACAGTTGAACGATTAAACATTCTTAGAACGTTCATAGAACGCTGACCAGAACGTTATGGTGTGACGGCCCCATTACGTACTTGACTAGAGTATGCCTAACGTATGGCTAACTTATGAAGAGGACGTCGGCATACGCCCAACAATTTTGTGCATGCACAAACAATTATTTCGGCTTCTGCGTATAACAACGTATGCCAGTTTATACCAGCGTGCTTTTAGCGTACACAACTTATACCAAACCTACCCGTAACTTATGTCAACGTACACCAGCGTGTTGGTGAAAATTCTCATACGTCGGCATACGTTACTGCTATACGTTATAGTGTGACTGCGCCATTAGGAAATACATCAAAAGTTGTATCTGAGTATATTGGAAAATGAAATATAACAGTATTAATATTATTCACTTTTTATTATTATATGAAAAAAACGGCTTCAAGTGTTTACAAATTAAACAAAAACTGATGCACACTTTATGTGTTGTCAGTATTGAAAACGGTCCCAGTTGTATACATGTATACATCTCCCTTTGATTCTTGTGAGTGAAGGTCTCACATCAAAGACGTAGAAGCTACAATTATCACTCTTGCATACCCTATAATTGGCACAGTGGTGATTATTTATCAAATAAACTTCAGTCATTAAGTAGTGTAAGGTGGGGGCAAAGCGCCTATATTAAGCAATCTTTTACGATACAATTATAACAATGATTAAGACATAACTGGCTATGCGTGCAAGTTTGCACGAGACCTATACATTTATAACATATTTAACGCGAGATACAAAACGAGATAAAGCTCAATAAATTGAGCATAACTTAATTGAGGTTTGCCTTTTTGCCCCATGTATGGGACAAAACGCATTTTGATAAGGTGTAATAACCTCTAAACATTATATATTTATAAATAACTTTATTCTGGTAAAATGTAGAACACTTTCGCGATCATTTAAGCACTGCATAAATACCGTCAAACAAACACACGAATGGCAAAAATCGAGAATACAATGTGTACGAGGCAATACTAAAATATTAACTAGTCAGCGTTTACACAAAAAAGTGTAAAATTACAAAAATGAGAATTAAAAAGTTACATTTGAAGATACATGTTTAAATTTTTCGCGGTATTCACACCTGCGTAAGACGTCAAAAAAGAATATCGTGCGGCACGGTAAATCTAACGCTGTCATAATGTTAACGCGTAGGTCTTTTACCTCGTATGCGCATTTTCCCCACCTTACCCTATTTATATAGCCTACTGCTTAAATAATGCTCTTCATCGGCCACCATCGTTAGAAAGAAATAAAACGTTGTATCAAGCTATGGTTAAATATTGAACAAGATCTCACTCGTTAGAAATAAATACTTGTGATGAGAAACCTAATTTGTATCATAAATCCTAGTTTTAGATGCGTTGGTGATATATGTTATATATTATTGAATCATTTAACACGCACTACTTGGTTGAAAATTGTTCTATAAGAAGAGGATGTCTTATTACTTTTTATGAATAAGCTTTTAATTCTAAACTATCTATACAGTAGGCGGTCCGGTCCCACCCGTTAAGAAATAAAATCTGTAAATCGGCCTCAACCATTGAGATATAGACAGACAGATTTACAACGACCTGTCATTTGCCCGGAAGTGTTAAAATTCGAAGCATTTCGGTCTTTATCATTACACGTTACAGAAGTCCGAGATAACGAAAATGGACAGGAGCGGCTGATGTTTAGTGAAATAACTGTCTGAATTTTTATTAATGTTTCAAGATGTCTAATAAGGAACAACAAGAGGTAAATGAGTTTCAGAATGGATGATCGTGTTTTGAGTGAATGAATGCTAGTTCTTATCATGAAATGCTATGTGTGGAACAGTCTACCTCCTGACTGGGTGAATATTTTAGTGGATTTTACCGATTAATGCTTTCAAATTAAAAAAATAAATTAAAAAAAACAAATAGAAGTCAGATTGCATCTACTATTTATGCTGAACATGATCATATGGGCAGTAGAGCACAATATTGACATTTTTTGCTAAAATGCACTTCGAAAACATATGACGGTCGGACAAAATGTCATTACCGCAACATATTTTACAAGTAAGCCAAATTCCTTAATATAACACTCGATGATAATTCTTTTTCATGTTAATAATTCTATGTATCATAAATTTGTGTATGCAATGGTTTAAATGTCAAATAATGTCATTAACATGCTTTAATAGTTATCACAGTGACAGTGATTCGGAATAAACCCATGATGCGGTATGAAAACAGTCTTGAATTCATGCTTAGCAACATCAATTAAATTCCTTCCTTCAATTATTATTATATATTATTATTCAATACATGTTTAGTACTTTAAAATGTTTGAAGCAGTATTCATTTAAGAATATAGCTTCAAAATATATGCTGTTTCGGTAATGACTTGCAGTTGCGGTAATGACGGCACTCGTTGTGGTAATGACAACTGACACATAAATTTCCATACAACAATTTCATTTTATTAAAATGACATGAATCTTCAGCTTGATGTTAGTTCATATATATTGTATGTCATTCTAATAGTCAGATATAAACAACTTGACAATATTTGGAGTATACATCTAGCAAAAATACACGACTTTCAATTTCATGAGTGGTGGGGTGAACACGTGACTTCTTTTACTACGCGGCACGAAAACGGTACGTATTTTGGTTTCGTTGTGTCAGAAATATGTCTTAGACGTCTAAAGCCTGGTCATCTAAACTCTGGTTGCATCGATGCCTAAATCGACACATATGTCACGGTAGATTAGCCGGAATGCGTGCGACAAAATTTAAACGAGGCGAAATGTTCTCCGCTTTTTTTAACCGCCAGCTTTTCACGCCGCGTTGTAAACAAATTGTCACGCGTTCACCACACCTTGATACCCAACGTTCTGCCATTTAACACATTGTATTGATACAGCGTAAATTGCACGAAACACAGTAACATAATAAAGTCATTTAACTAACTTTAAATTGGCTCCGGTGTATTTACAAACACGACATTGTCTCGTATAAACAAAAGAAACATGATCTAAACAATGATAAAATTGAATAAAATTGCAAAACATAACACATTTTCAATTCAACAAATGCTATGTAACATTCAAGTCTTTTTCCCCATTTCATCTAGTCCAATCTTCTCGATGATTGACTTCCACATACACTCATTAATCCGGCGATGTCGCTTTGTGACTAATTCTGGTTCTTTTTCCAGAAGTGTTTTTATTTTTGCATTGTTGTACCACAACCGATCTTCGACTAATGGCCAAAAGAAACGGTTTGGGCCAATCCTGCACATGGCTGACACCTCCAGGCTGTCTTCGTCAGCGTCCAGTATGATGCCAGGATATGGAAGGCCCTCATATTCGACCACACAATAACATCCTATTACAGCATCATTTAAGGTTACCGGCTGCAACGGATAGCTCGTACTCTATATAACAAATTGATATGTTAGATATTTATTTGAAACTTCATATTAAATTAATAGCATTGAAGTCATATAAAACATTAAAATTACTATTTTCTTCTATTTCTGATTTATACGGTGTGTAATGAAGTTATCATGGTTTGATGTCATAAATGAATGTATAGACTTAAACATGCGCGCGCTATTTAGAGACTTGAACTTATTTAGCTCTGAAAAAATGCCAAATATGTTAAGTCAGTTACGGAAAATGATAAAATGCACCACTAAAATATATATAAAATATTTTGTTGTCTTGTCGTCTGTGTAATGTATACAATCGTTAAGCACATTAATAATATAATATATTATGAGTTGATAAATTGTAACATAAACATTGAACTGTTCAATATAAACTACATGTATAAACAAGACAGACTTAATATATAAGCATTTCGCGTGCTATGTTTTTGTTATTGATTATGAATATACCTGGCTGAAATCGTTGGCTATAGCATCATTCGAATCTCTACCACAGGAACTCGCCAAGTTGTCCTAAAAGTTAATCATGACTTATTATTTGGTAAATGTAAAGTTATCATTTGCTATAACATTCAACGACAATAGTTGGTATTATAAAATTAAAGTATTTAGAAGCGATATAGTTTCGTTGGTTTGTATGAAACAATAGGAATTTATCAAACAAGCAAGAACCTGATTCCACACGATAGCAAGCTTTATAGGATAATATACTAACATGAGACACATTCTTGATCATGGAAGTCAAAACAGGTGAGTAGCATTGGCAATCTGGACCGCAAAAACAACTCAATGGTCTGGAACTGATAAACCCTCTCTTCATTACAGTAGCCTGCAAAAAGTCATGCGTATAATTATTATATAGCAAACCTCGAAAGTTTATAGTTACTTTATTTCATTTTATGTACTTATATTAATAAAGTCATGTTTGAGAAACACGAAAAATCGGTCAATGGCGCTACCGGGAAAGACAATAATATACTCGACTAAATTTTGAAAGCATAATAGCTTTTTAACAAAGTTGCATTTGTATTCTAGTGAGATATTTAATACATGTAGTATATTATTGAAATATGTAAATGCTGTAAAAACAATGAACAGTAATACCTGATGTATTTTCATGGTTTCGGGAACTATTGGGATGGACACGTTGGCGATCAGCTTTTCATAGTGGCTAACTGCATCTTCCTTAATCTCAAACAAAAGTATCGAGGTCATGTCTTTCAGGCCGCTCATGAGGTCCGCAGCGCACATAATGTCCAGCCCCTTACTGTTTACCAAGTGGTCTGATGGCGTTTTATCGTTGCCCCAACGCCATCAGGAGCCCCTTTGCCGTGACCCGCTTCTAAAAAGTTCAATGTAGCATACTTAAATCCCATATCGAACGTTTCAGTAGCAAAAAGATAAAAGTTTGACCTACATCGGTACTGAGTCGTGGGACCATAGCTGACAAAATGCACGGCGTCAAATTGGGATTTAGCTTTTAAATGATCTATAACAGGTTTCAAATTTGCCCAAATAGCAGATGGAGAATGCGTCAAGCAGTCAGAAATAGTACTGAATGATATTGTTGTACCTTTTAGATATGCAACACCAGTATGAATAGAGATCTGGCGTTGTGACGCCCCGAAGTACATGGATTGTATTTACTTTTCATATTTACAATTAAAAATTTCGGAAAAATCAATATGAACAATTACACTTTTGTCATTCAATGTTTCCCTAAGCTTTCTTATTTCTCTATACTGATTTGTAATGTTAAATATATGATGCGATTAAGATCTTTGGCAAACTCCTGTACTAGTGTCTCAAGTGTCCCCTGCTGATTGTATTTCACTGTGATAGACTGCTTTTTCACCTCAATGCTACCGCTTTCGCCTACCTTTTCCTTTTCGATTCTAACATTTCTCCACTCTTTCCAACTAACCTGCCGTCCATCGAAATACTGTGTTTTAACTAACTTTCCTTTGCAAATTTCACACTCCTTATACATACATTCTTTGCTTTCCTTCTTACAAACTGTTTCTGACATCAGATCTTCAATAGACTGAGTCTTTATAACTTTTTCCGAGTAGAGCCTATTTATCTTATATTGTGTATTTTCATGTATTTTGCAAAGACACGTGTGTCTGTCTTTTTTTGTTGCTTTTAGAACCAACTACCAGACAAGCTGTTAGATGTTGAGTGCAGTGAGGAGTTTAAAACACGACTCACTAAACTCCTACTCAAAACCTAACATCATCAGCATCATTGTTTTTAACCATGATTGTGAATAGTTTATTTTAAAAAACACACTGTAAATATGCACCAGTTATTTGTGAAATTTACAAGATGCAGCCATGTTGGACGATGTCAATACAGTATACTAGAGTGATGGGTCGCTGACCTTTTTCAAGTTATCCAGATAGATAGAGATAGGCTGGCTGACTGCTTCTGGTGACATCCTAAAATTCCTAGACAGTCATGATTTTAAGGATTAAATGGAGTATTAGATGTATGATACAACTAATATTGACACATAGTGGATTCCTATACAGCTCCATAAATGTTAATTTAAACATATTTTATCACATTCTAGAAACAAAAAAATATACAGTCTTTCAAATTAAGCAGAAAATAGATATGATCACTAGAGTATTGTAAAAGAATTAGTTCGAAAAGCAAATACTAATAATGATTTTTTCTTAAAAATATTCACTACCAATAGGCACATCAATGGGACATGATGTTAGAATGGTTACTACTATAACTTCTAAAAATTCGTCATTATTACTTAATTTTGTGAGTATATCAATAAAAGAAAATGCTCAACTTGAATTTGCATCTAGTCAATCAAATAGGCACACGATAGAATAATATACATCTGCATACAAATAATAATTGTTAGCAATGAGTTAAACGTACACATTCTGCAGCATATATATGTACAAAACAACAGAAGAAACGCGATGGTCAGCTAATTTACCACCAACACCTATTGTGGGGTCAGGAACTAATTCAAAACGAATGGAAGAATATTTTTTTCAGTGGACGTCAATGGAGGATATCTATATATCGTCATACTGTGATACAATATAAAGTAAAAAATGGTATCCAACAAAACGGTGCGTTTTTATATTTGTCGGGTACATAATTATCAAATACAATATACAGCAAGAAAACTAAAATTACATTCATTGCAGTGCGCAAGTATATTCCACATACATTGTAATACTGCTTAATACAAAATATTGGGTTTGTTTATGTTTTCTTGTTCTTTTTCATCATTCACTGATATAGTACCTCAATCACCACCACAATCTCCATCCTTCTGGCACGTTTCCTCTTGGCCTGGGGTAGTTGAAACAGTCTGAGGATGGTCGATCGCTTCCATAACTGCTGGAAGTAGGTTGTTCCAAAAATCTGTCTCCCGAGCATACAAGAACTGTCCTAAAGTATCTTCCTGGTCCAATATGAGGTACTCTTGTGTCTCTAACCCGTATTCTGGCCACTTCCATGATGACTGTGAACTTGGAATAGGCTTGTTTGGATCTCTGAAATATTACTTAATGTTTTGACATACATTGTGTGTGACAACCGACAGAAATTCATCAACGCCTATCTTCCCAAATAGTTAAAAAATCCAAATAAGTTGGACACACGAACCCGACAAAAATAAAACCTGGTAACGGCCTTGCGTTAAGTTACGGCTATCAGCCCTATCGTTTCGAAACGTTTCGTAATTTTGTTTCCGTGTGCAGCCAATGTGATACGGTGGACAAGGGATTCAATACCAAATGTTCGCCACTGATAGCCGTAACTGAACGCAGGGCAGATTTATACCTATCTACTCACAGCCTTTACATTCCCTAGTGCTGCATAAATCATTATGCGAATTTCACTTAAGATTCGTGTAAGTATTTATCTAGTTATGGTTCGCGAATTTGAGTTATTAAGTAACATAATAAGTGGTCAACTAGATAAGATTCGTGTTACCACTTACATCTAGAAGCCAAAAATGCATTTATAAATACAAATGTAAGTGGTAACACGAATCTTAAGCGAAATTCGCGAATTTGAGTTATTAAGTAACATATTAAGTGGTCGACTTGATAAGATTCGTGTTACCACTTACACGTAGAAGTCAAAAATGCATTTATAAATAAGTGGTAACACGAATCTTAAGTGAAATTCGCGAATTTGAGTTATTAAGTAACATAATAAGTGGTCAACTAGATAAGATTCGTGTTACCACTTAAATCTAGGGTAATACATCATAAAAAGGTAAGTGGCAGTTCTGGACACTTTCAAGCCTGTTTCTAGTTTTATGATATTCATCTTACCGAAAATGTATCACGAATATTAACTAGAAAGCTAGATAATTATCGTATTAATTAATTGGTTAACACGAAACAATTCGCGAACGCTATCATGCTAACTGGTGGCAGTAATATGCCACCATAGATCGGCAAAAATTTAAAATAATTTGACATTATTCATACCGTAGTCCTTGTTTGACTATACAAGTATCGAACACATTAATTACCGTTGACTCTGTATGACTAACATAACAGTGATACACATAACATTGTTTTATGCATAAAGTACACAAAGTGCGACAAGTCCAGTAACTGTACGTATGTATATGTAGCACAGTCATAGATTTATACGCATGTCGATCTAAAACCATAATATTTAAATACGAATTCATTTATTCCTGTCCAGCATACAAAAACGAGCAGATTCAATCAAATCAGCACACAGTTTCCAAACGAAGTTTGCTTCGAAATTTAGATTTGATTGGCTTCCGTAGCGACGTGACTCCTGTACCAAAAGTTAGCACAATACGGCTGCGCCGAAAAACCAGAAGACGAAAACTCAAAATAACAAATACTGTTAAAATGTCCGAGAGAACATAGATCAGGAAGACCACTGCGTAAAATATTGAAAATATTGAATACATCGTACGGTCGGAAAGACATTAAGTTCTCCTTGTTTATTTTCGTCGGGTTAACGCCGTTTCAATATTATGTTTCACATACGGTAGCAAGTTGACCTTAGTAGTTTTCCTGGAATTAGTTATCAACCAGTACTGATTTGCTCTTCTGCAAGCAACCGAACACTTCTCTACATGCGGAGGACATGAGCGAAGGAAATAACCTGCCTAACCCGTGAATCGAACCCGGATCTGGGTGACAGTCGAGCATACTAACAACTGAGCTGTTTTTTTCTTTCTACTCGCTAATTAAATAGTTAAATAGTTAGTGAAAATAATACCAGAGGAAGTATTTCGGGGCGATCATGGTAAACGATAAAAGCGATGACATTTAAGAAACAAATTACCCTGTCTTGGTGAAGTAGGACCAGTAAGTCATCATTCTAGTAGATAAGGCAATCTCCCATGTTGGTGGTTCATATTCTGTGTAATTCAATAACTTCACGTCAATGTCAAAACCGAACGCTGGTAAAAGTTCGTCACCATGGTTGGCTTTAGTCAGCCATTTTGGCCGGGGCAAATGCGACTTCTCAGTTAAAGCTTGATAATGATACAAGTAACTATCGGAACTTGATGAATTTGCATGTACACGACTGAATGTTATTGCTGGTACATTATAATACACATCACCATAAAAACGAGACAACTGGTCTCTAAGTTTTTCTGGATCATCAGGGTTAGACCAGTCGGTGTAATATGACAACAACATCTGAATAACCACTTCCGGTACAGCTCGAGTCGGCCTAAAGACAAGAGATGAAATACCTCGTATTTGAGCATTCATACTCTCCCGACTTACAGTAAAATCATCCATATTTTCCATACTTTGCATTACAAGAAACATCGCCCCTTCATTAGCATTGAAACCATTTATAAGTTTGATAGATCTACAAAATTCAACTTCTTCGACACTTTCTTTCTTAGATGCTTCAAATAAATCAAACGGGGTTGATTTCAAGAAGTCTCCATCGATAGAGGGCATAGTGGAAAACTTCATCATCGTTGCCATGTCTCCGGACTGCATAGCGTCTTTCGTAGCGTCAAGAACAGCTTCATGTGTACATGATTGGAGACACTGAATTATTTCATCATTTGTCTCTGCGCTGCAGTTCATTTGCTCTGCATAGCTTTTACCCGCCATAATCGAGTTTTGAGGATAAAGGGATGGCATGAAAGGAGTTCCACTTGCAGTAATAGCACCATAAAACAGTCCCTTATTACCAGGATGTAACATCTGTAAAGTGACACTCACAGCGCCTGCAGTTTCTCCAAATATCACAACTCTATTTTTATCTCCACCAAATGCCTCGATGTTTTCATTGACCCATACCAAAGCTTGGTGCTGGTCCCAAAACCCAAAGTTCCCAGAAACACGTTCGTCGTCCATATCAAGGAAGCCAAACAAGCCCAATCTATAATTTATGGTTACAACGATAACATTCCCCACCGATGCTAATGTATCCCCTCTAATCCAGCTGCCAGAACCCAATGAAAAGCCGCCTCCGTGAATGAAAAACAGAACAGCATGTCCCGACGTCTGATCCGGCTCTTGGACTGGGACAAACACGTTAAGATACAAGCAATCCTCAGACATAACATATGCAGATATCGTCGGGAAAAGGGGCATCTCTATCTGTGGACATATGGGTCCGTCTTTCAATGCATCAAATGGTTCATCGAAAGATGCCACTGGTTTTGGTTTCTGAAACCTGCGTTTGCCAACCGGTGGTTGAGAATACGGAATTCCAAGGTATCTATGCACTTCATAAGTATTTCCAGCAAAGTCTATCACCGCTGATTCGCCATTGATCACTCCTAGCTTAGACTTTACTGAAACAGCATGTAATAAATCCACAATATACAACAAAAACACGAATATAATGTATCGTAACATTGTTCGTCGTACGCAGCTCACCTAAATGAATGTTGCAGACTAAGTTCTAGATCATATAGCAGCATACTCTCCTGTAGCATCGGGCGCTTATTCCGATACCTTCATAATCACCCTCTGCCTTATATTCCCGCACGACTGATATTTTCTATTTTTAGACAGGCGAATCGATATGCGTACACAGCCATTCAGCGAGCCGCTTGCAACGACTCGCTAATGATCTAGAAGTAGGACAGTAAACATGTGTAAATAAAGCTTATGCGAGTGTGCATTGATTTAGGAATTAATTACGCATAGCGAGGTCTTAATAATGTACATATCAACGAAGCAATACATATCTCATCCAGAAAAATCAATAAAGTTGCAAAAGAATGCGTTTTAATAAGTTGATTTTACATTTTGTCTTCGCTATAACAAAACATTAATTTGCAAATGGCACCTGTGAGTCACGTGATCATCCGAGGCATGATAAATTGCGGTACACCGTCTGATTCATAACCCGGTATGTACTAGCCCTGATTGTGTACACATTTCACTGGTTCTAACTCTGGAAAATACCCGTCTATTATAAACTTAGTAATCACGTGATCGAGCCGACCAATGAAATGAAGTATCATGAACGAAATGTGATTCCGTTCACTGCGACTACATCATTGGTTATAACCGAAAGTTAAAACATATACTGTACCTTCTTAAGCTTTATCGATGTTAATGCTCATACCATTTAATAGATTATTGGTTATTAACACTATTCATAACACGAATGTTGTAATAAAATTGAGCAGTTCAAATTTTAAGTATGCATCTGCAGATCTATAATATGTTTACGTTAAATCTTCATGTACTTAAGTATCTTGAATAGAATCGGTAACGGTAAAAATGTATATTAATAAAACGAAGTACAGTAAAAGCCTCCGAGACCACCTCGAAATTGAGGCCACTGTTTTAAAGATACCGTAGTTTATATTTGTCCTTCCATCTTTCAGGTAATTCCATAATCATACCACCCCACAACATTTAATTAGAACCTATGGTGGTCTTATTATTGAGATAGACTTTTGTAATCATTTATAACCAATTTTTGTATCACGAAGGACCAACCGACGTCCTGCAGAATTATAGAAGAAAAATATCTAACCGCGAAAAATCATAATATTTTCAAGGTAAGAGTGCAAGCAGATGTTAGAGATTATGATGATGCAAATGATTTGTTTCTGTGAGTTCCACTTCCCATGTCGTTGCTATTAAGTTTTTAATGTCACTTTTTACATTGAAATATGAAGGGGCTAAAACAATATCTTTGAATTAAAACACTCACAATTTAGATTTAATGTGGAGTTTCTATTATCTACCCTTTTTAACGATATTGTTAAAATGTGTCAGTTTTTTCTATAATTTCGAATACAGTAGATATTGTAGAGCACGCTTTATCGGTATCCAAAACCGCACGCGCAGCATGACATCTGATTAAATTGAATGCGGTGATGATCTACAAGCTGGTAATTAGCATCGGGTGCTCTTTTCTGAAATAATAAAGGAATTATGAAACTACTTATAAAATAGAGATGAAAAGTTGGTGTGGTTCGGACAGACTATTCATGACTGACAGTGCCATGGCTGTATATCGCTGTATGGTTATTATTTCTCGTTGTGTTTTAAATGTATGTTAAATTTCCATTTCCCCTGTGCAATTCTTTTTACTTTATAAATAGTTCATGTTATTTTCTCCCCACTTTCAGCCTATTGTTGCCAGCATTCTTGAATTGTCCTGTGATGTATTCCATCCATTAACCCCCCCCCCCAGTTAGTCTTCTTTGATTCTCCTAATTATTCCTTATGGTCGGCTAGGCCATTGCTTGCGTCCCTGTTCCTTTCCGTATGTCCCCTTGAACCTCATCAAATGCCTTTTGTTTTATGGATTGTTGTTTTCCCGGAGGTCTGAGTGGAGAGGCAATGTCTTATGTATGTGGCGTTCCCTGTTGCAACTTATTCTCTCTATTAGTTTAAATTATATACTTTTTTTGAATTTGCTATTCGCTCGCGGATAGCCACAATAGGTAAAACACCAGACGAGACACAGAAACATTTAGATCTAATAGTCACGCTGTAAAGGAAATATTAAATTGTTACAGGGAGCGCAACATACAAAATATGAAGCATCCCCACACAGCTTCCAGGAAACGCCGGTCTACGAAATATTAGGGTTTGATGAGGTGTGAGGGATATCTATGGGAATGGGGATGTAAGGAATTGACTGATTGACTATAAAAACACAACGAATTAACGGGGACAACAATGGGGAAAGGGATGTAATACCATACAGGACAAGCTAAGAAATAAAATGGCAATGGGCAGAACAGGGAAGAACACGAATATTATATTAAATCAATGAACTGCACATGGGGAAAGGGAACTAAGCATTCATCTAAAAGAGAAATAAATTTGCTATAGGGAACGCCACATACACAGGACAATGCCTCCACAAACAGACACCCGGGGAAACAGCAGTCCACAAAACATCTGTAACTGAGGAGGTGTATGTGTATAAACGCAAGGAATCGCCTGGTAACGATAACGATAACCTTGTTTTAGGAGTTTATCTGTAAGTAGAAGGTTACGCTTATTAAAGTCCTCTAGGTTACTATTACCCCTTAGAAACCTCAGAACTTGACATACAAGGGAATATTGACGTCTAGTGATGGAAAATTCAAAGTCGTAATCATCTCGTTTTTCGTAATTTTTTGTAGTTATACATGTAATTCTATTATCTATGGAAATATTTAAGTCAAGAAACGAGGCATGTGTATACAATGTGTTGGCTTCCAAACGTTGTACCTCTGTTGGCTATATGTTATTCATCAAAATATTCATTATTAATATTCATAATAAGAGGTATTATTGAAAGCGTCAATTACATCCATTTGATTTTGTCTGGAAAAGGATAACAAAGTCTCTTTCATAACAGAATAATAATAAGTCGGCTGTAAGTGGAGCACAGTTAGATCTCATAGGTATACCGACTTTTTGTCTGAACACTGAGTTATCAAAATGCATAAGATAGAATAAGTTGCTACAGGGAACGCCACATACACCGGACAATACCTCAACACACAGACCGTTTGGAAAACAACAGTCCACAAAACACCAGACATTGAGGAGGTGCAAAGGTAAATTCTTAAGGGAACAGGGGGCGCCAGAAATGGCCTGGTCGACCATACAGGACAACGAAAGAGAATTAAGGAGAACTAAATTCAATGGATGGAATACATCACGGAGCTAGCAACAATTGGCCAAACGGGGGAAGAAAATAATAAGAACACAATATCAAGTCAAAGAATTGCACATGGGGAAAGGGGAATTTAACATACATCTAAGACATAAATACATGTATATTGCCCAGATGTTTTAGGTTTATTTTTGTTAGCTAAAATTTAGTGGTCCTCAACTTAGGATACAGACTGACCTTTAATAAAGATTTTTTAACTGCAGACCGTTGTTATTTCATGTCCATTCTCCGCATATTCTGTTGTCTAGATGATGATAATAAGAACAAAATTCATGTATATTTGTCATGCCTATTTTCACGTTGATGATATATTTCCTTACACTGTAAGTATTATGGACGATGTACTTTGTACACGTCTTAATATATTAAATTCTTCTATTCTTATATGGTATCTATTTATTTATTCTGTTTTATTTCTCTTAGGTCATATATTAGATGATAGTTTAGCAGGTTTAGTTATTGTGCATGGTATGGTAAATTTATGTTTTCTTTGTCTGATTTATCACTTTGTGTATTGCTGCCCAACTTGCGACCATCTATATACTGAAAACGTCTACCCATATAATGTGTACATTGAGCCATATTCCATAGCGATCTACTTGAGCACAGAGGAATCGTAAAGCCAGCGTTTGAACTCGTCTTACTTGATTATTACATGTATATTACTCTTATTGTTATCTATTATCACTTGAATGCACGCACTGAAGTTGGTGTATAGTGTATGCCGCGGTTACTACAATTAGGAAACAACCACGTGTATATGTTTATAAGGTTTTATTTTAAGAAAATAACACAAAATGCATCTAATATTGAAACAAAGTGAATTCCTATACATCTACAAACAATGTTAGTTTAAACATTTTTCCACATTCTAGAAACAAGTAATATACATACATTCTTTCAAATTAAGCATAAAATAGATGATCACTAAAAATATAGAAATAACTAGATCGAAAAGCAACATCTTAAAAAAAGATGGTCGGCGCAATTTGAAGCGGTTAAGATTTGTTGTGCAACATAAAAAATGCCGAGATGTTACGACTGCTGGTCACTCCATATCCATCATACAGTTTGGTATAATCACAGAAATTCAGTGGTATTCGGTAAGGTAACGTACCCTTTATCGAAAGGTTAACCAATCTGCGTAAAGGTTACAAACGTTGTTCGGTTGAAGAGAAATTGCTTTGGTGCTTAACGTAAGATTTAATTGGTTTACACAACACTGATATGCAAATAGCAAAAAGATGTGTTACGGCAGCGCCAAGAAAAACTATGTTCAACTAGAATTTGCATCTAGTCATTCTTATATCAATACGATAAAATTATATAAATCTGCAAGACGAAACGCGCTGGTCAACTAATTTACCACCAAAACAATTGTGTATTAAGTCAGTAACTAATTCAAAGCAAATATAAGAAAATATTATAACACAGATATACAAAATCTGACTACATAATACGATATACATAACAACAAAAGAAACATGATGGTCAACTATTTAACCTCCAAAACCTATCAGAAACTAATTCAAATCAAATGAAAGAAGAAATATTTCATGGCACGTCTTTGGAGGATATATATTTATCCTCATAATGTGATACAATATAATGAAAAACTATTGTCGCTGAAAATTGTGCGTTTTAATTTTAGTTGGGTAGATCTACATATTAAGTATAATATACAGCAAGAAAATTAAAATTATATTAATTGCAGCATGTATAATAAAGTATTTTCCACATACATTTTAATGCTGCTTAATACAAAATATTGTGTTTGTTAATTTTTCTTGTTCTTTTTCATCATTCACTGATATAGCACCTCACTCACCACCACAATCTCCATCCTTCTGGCACGTTTCCTCTTGGCCTGAGGTAGTTGAAACAGTCTGAGGATGGTCGATCGCTTCCATAACTGCTGGAAGTATGTTGTTCCAAAAATCTGTCTCCCGAACATACAGGAACTGTCCTAAAGTATCTTCCTGGTCCAATATGAGGTACTCTTGTGTCTCTAACCCGTATTCTGGCCACTTCCATGATGACTGTGAACTTGGAATAGGCTTGTTTGGATCTCTAAAATATATGTTAATGTTTTGACATGCGTGACAACCGATAGAAACTCATTGGCCCATAGCCAAACATCAAAATAAGTCGGACACATGAACCCATCAAAACAAAACATGGTAGCAGATGTCTACCAATCTACTCACTACCCTTATCTTCCCTATTGGCACATAAATAGCCGATTTATTGAATGTCACGTGTTGATGGATGATTAAATAAAATTACCGTTACACCTATAACTATGGTCGTTAGTTTGTTATATACTGAAAGGATAAAGAAATGTAGTGTAACAAAAACTGTAATGTTTAGCAACCGTACTAAAATTGTGAAATTAGGTCAGGCGATTGCATTGGTCAATGTGTGCACCACACGAACTGTCAGAATTCGTTAAACAGTGTAGAATACTTCGCCTCCTGGGACTGGGGATAAAAAGAGGGATCCGACAATAGCGATGCTAATTCAAAGCTTACGGCAACGAAAGGAGTAGTATAGAAGTGAGGGAGCGAACATCCCACCCTTACCCTTACATCCCGAACATCCCACCCTTACCCTTACATCCCTGCCAAATAGAAGTGAGGGTACGAACATCCCATCCTACCCTTACATCCCTGCCAAATAGAAGTGAGGGTACAGACATCCCACCCTACCCTTACATCCCTGCCAAATAGAAGTGAGGGTACAGACATCCCACCCTACCCTTACATCCCTGCCAAATAGAAGTGAGGGTACAGACATCCCACCCTACCCTTACATCCCTGCTAATAGAAGTGAGGGTACAGTTATCCCCCTACCCTTACATCCCTGCCAAATAGAAGTGAGGGTACAGACATTCCCCTACCCTTACATCCCTGCCAAATATAAGTGAGGGTACAGTTATCCCCCTACCCTTACATCCCTGCCAAATAGAAGTGAGGGTACAAACATACCCCTACCCTTACATCCCTGCCAAATAGAAGGGAGGGTACAGACATCCCCCTACCCTTACATCCCTGCCAAATAGAAGTGATGGTACAAACTATTCCCCAACCCTTTTACCCATTGCCCTTTTATCCCAATCGCGTTAGACCACATGCATTAGAGCCATGTGCCCTTTTATCCTTTGCCCTTTTGTCCCAATCACGTGATTCATTTTACGCGGAAAATGTCTATTTTTAGTTGAAACAGAATCTATTTTTAGATCGGAGAGATAAATAGTGTTAGCACGCGCTCGCGCTTGCAGTATCGGTGCGCCATCTCAACGGCTAGCTCATGGACAAAGACGCTATTTTGGAATCCTATTATTTCGACCCCCGACATGTGCAAGTCAACCTATGTTGTGTTTTTTAATTCTGTGACTCAAGAGTAATAATCTCGTTTGTGCAGGACAAGCACTAATTGTTAGGATAGTCTCATAACTATGAACCCTAAAATTGTTTTATATATGGTTGATTCTAGATCGCCGTGATATTTTCTTTTATTATGAATGTGCGGTTGAGTTGATGTTCCTACGTTCACCCTAGCTTTCGTACTTAACCAACATTATGTCCTTTCAATAATGGGGTTATATTGACACGGTTTCAGTTTTCGCTGAATTATCATCCCACATACTTTATATTCACTTTAAATAACCTCACCTCATGTTCCACATAAATTTATATCTCGGCAACACAGAATTTCACGGTTATTATATTTCAATGGATCACATTGTTGAGTTTGTCATTTATCAATCGATGTACTCCAATGTCAATGTCCTGCTGTACTTGTACTGACCGATAAATACTTAATTTAACCTTTGTGATATATAGATATCATGTCATTGTGATATCTTAACTTTATCTATATATCACAAAGGTTAAATTAAGTATTTATCGGTCAGTACAAGTACAGCAGGACATTGACATTATATAAAACAATTTTAGGGTTCATAGTTATGAGACTATCCTAACAATTAGTGCTTGTCCTGCACAAACGAGATTATTACTCTTGAGTCACAGAATTAAAAAAACACAACATAGATTGACTTGCACATATCGGGGGTCGAAATAATAGGATTCCAAAATAGTGTCTTTGTCCATGAGCTAGCCGTTGAGATGGCGCACCGATACTGCAAGCGCGAGCGCGTGCTAACACTATTTATCTCTCCGATCTAAAAATAGAATCTGTTTCAACTAAAAATAGACATTTTCCGCGTAAAATGAATCACGTGATTGGGGCAAAGGATAAAAGGGGCACATGGCTCTAATGCATGTGGTCTAATGCGATTGGGATAAAAGGGCAATGGATAAAAGGGTTGGGGGATAGTTTGTACCATCACTTCTATTTGGCAGGGATGTAAGGGTAGGGGGGATGTCTGTACCCTCACTTCTAATTGGCAGGGATGTAAGGGTAGGGTGGGATGTCTATATACTCACTTATATTTGGCAGGGATGTAAGGGTAAGGGTGGGATGTTCGTACCCTCACTTCTATTTGGCAGGGATTTAAGGGTAAGGGTGGGATGTTCGTACCCTCACTTCTATTTGGCAGGGATGTAAGGGTGGGATGTTCGGGATGTAAGGGTAAGAGTTGGATGTTCGCTCGCTCACTTCTATACTACTGAAAGGTTCCTTTTCATTCCGGATGCATATTACCACAAAAGAACGTCTGAGAGGACGGGTCGCCGACCGATCGCGATCTGGGCGTCCATGCGTGACGTCGCCACGTCAAGACAGAACTATTCGTTTTGTCCACTTGTTTAAAATTAACACACTACTGTCACTGAATTCGCTCTTAAGGCAGCAGGCAATCATAATCGCCATATGCAACCACAATGTTTTACCAATCGTTTGCACGAAGCGAAACTGGTCTGTGGGTTCGTCTTACTAATGTAAGTATGTCCCTCACGCATGCACGTCGCGCGCGTCGAATGACTTGTAGCGGCTCATGTGACCAAACGATTTACAGGGAGGCAGTAGAGAAGAGTCTTTTTCACAGGCAATTCCCAGTTCAATCAGTTTGCTCAGACGATCGAAGACGCCGCCGCTTGCGTCCTCCAGAAATATTTTGGGGGTTCGGTTATGGTCCGGGAAGGAATCTCCCATGGGTAAAATCACTGTTGCTTGTTAAAGCGGGTAATTCAACACCAGTATGATACCGGGATGAAATCCTCCCCTCGGTCGTAGTCCCCCTCTTGCAACAACCTCGCCTGATTTTACCTGGTAAGCCACAACATTATTGCACTGGACTGGCCGCCGTACTGTCCAGATTTGTCAACAATAAAACATTAATTGGACAAACTTGACAGGAAGGCACGGTGGCGCCAGAATATCCCCGCTACTCTTGACCAGTTAAGAAATGCCTTGTTGGAAGAATGGAACAATCTTCCAATAAGACAGATAAATGCACGGATGAACTCCACGTACAGGAGAATCAGAGCTGTAACAGCGGCCCGAAGAGGACATACCAAACACTGAGAAGACAGTCGATATCAATTTATGATATTGCGGGTTACCTTCCAATTTGGATCCGTTACTAAGGAATTGTTGGCCAGAAACCTATACAATTTGTATTGTTTACTAAATAACGATTGTTCTTCATACTCAAATAACATCTAAAACATTCATTTAAATAAATACAACATTCATCCTACGTTTCATTGCATATTCAGTATATTATAACTAAGGTTTAGAGAATCGCTACAATCCAGTAATGAAAAGGTAGTAAAAAACTTGTCAGTTTATTCATTTAAGAGCTTTGAATTGAGAGAACAATCATGGTAAAACAAATTAATTGCACTTTTATCCCAAAGTATTGGAATTATTGTTGCTGTTTTTTGTTGTTGTTTTTTTGTGTGATTTATTTATGTTAGTTTTTTGTATTTTAGTCTGTATGACATTACCTCAGTCATTCTAAGTACTTATGATTGCTATAAATTAAATGGTGTTAGATGTACATTCTTTTCTCTCACCACTTATTCCTATATTCATGTTAAAATGCATAGGTGCAATGTGTTGCATATGTTCATATGTGTTTTCTATAAGAATGATGTATACCAATCATTAAGAAATGTATTAATTCTTGATTTAACAAAATGTATGTAGTTATTATATATAATGTAATTTGTAATAAAGAATCCAGGGCATACTGCCTTAGTTTCGAAGTATTATGTTTTCATTTAGCCACCAACATTTACCGTATGTCTCTGAAATATTAGCATAATAATGTCATTGTTTAATATAAAAAAAATCAAAAGAAGAAAACTCAAAATAGCAAAAACTATTTAAAGTGTTAAATGAGTACATACAACATACGGTCTGAAAGACTCGTTGTTTGGGAATATCGACATGGATTTTTGATCTAAATTACCTTTTACGAGTTAAATCCTATTTTTTCTACTCGTTTATGAAAGTAGTTAAACAATTAGTTAGTTAGTGGAAACGATACAAGACTGTGTGGTCTTGAAAAATGATATTAAACCAGAAATTACCCTGTCTTGGCGAAGTTGGACCAGTAAGTCATCATTCTAGAAGATAAGTCAATCTCCCATGTTGGTGGCTCATATTCTGTGAAATTCATTAACTTCTCGTCGGCGTCAAAACCGAACGCTGGTAAAAGTTCGTCACCATGGTTGGCTTCAGTCAGCCATTTTGGCCGGGGCAAAGGCGACTTCTCAGTAAAAGCTTGATAATGATACAAGTAACTATCGGAAATTGATGAATTAGCATGTACACGACTAAATGTTATTGCTGGTACATTAAAATACACATCACCATAGAAACGACACAACTGGTCTCTAAGTTTTTCTGGATCATCCGGGTTAGACCAGTCGGTGTACTCTGACAACAACATCTGAGTAACCACTTCCGGTACAGCTCGAGTCGGCCCAAAGACAAGAGATGAAAGACCAGGTATTTGAGCATTCATGCTCTCCCGACTTAAAGTAAAATCATCCATATTTTCCATATTTTGCATGGCAACAAACATCGCCCCTTCATTACCATTAACACCATTTATAAATTTGATAGATCTACAAAATTCAACTTCTTCGACCTGTTCAGTTTTAGAAGCTTCAAATAAATCAAACGGGGCAGACTTTAGAAAGTCTGCATCGATAGAAGGCATAACGTTGAGCTTCATCATCGTTGCCATGTCTCCGGACTGCATAGCGTCTTTCGTAGCGTCAAGAACGGCTTCATGTGTACATGATTGGAGACACTGAATTATTTCATCATTTGTCTCTGTGCTGCAGTTCATTAGTTCTGCATAGCCTTTACCCGCCATAATCGTGTTTTTAGAAAAAAGGGATGGCATGGAAGGAGTTCCACTTTCAGCAATAGCACCATAAAACAGTCCCTTATTTCCAGGATATAACATCTGTAAAGCGACACTCACAGAGCCTGCAGATTCTCCAAAGATTACAACTCTATCTTTATCTCCACCAAATGCCTCGATGTTTTCATTGACCCATACCAAAGCTCGGCGCTGGTCCCAAAACCCAAAGTTCCCAGAAACACGTTCGTCGTCCATATCAAGGAAGCCAAACAAGCCCAATCTATAATTTATGGTTACAACGATAACATTCCCCACCGAAGCTAATGTATCCCCTCTAATCCAGCTGCCAGAACCAAATGAAAAGCCACCTCCGTGAATGAAAAACAGAACAGCATGTCCCGACGCCTGATCCGGCTCTTGGACAGGAACAAACACGTCAAGATACAAACAATCCTCAGACATACCAAATGCAGATGTCGGTGGAAAAATCGGCATCTCTGCTTGTGGACATATAGGTCCGTCTTTTAGTGCATCAAATGGTTCATCGAAAGGTGACACTGGTTTTGGTTTCTGAAACCTGAGTTTGCCAACCGGTGGTTCGGCATACGGAATTCCAAGGTATCTGTGTACGTCGTAAGTGTTTCCAGCAAAGTCAATATTCCTTGATTCGCCATTGATGACTCCTAACTTAGTATCTACTGAAACAGCATCTAATAAATCCACAAAATTCAACAAAAACACGAATAAAATGTAACGCAACATTATTTCTCCTCCGCGTCTCACCTAACGGAAATCTAGATCATAGTTTTATCTATAACAATGGAACGCTGTTCCTTTTTAAAATCTGTCTTAGTTAAAGCACATCATAATTTCATCGGTCCCTTGTTATATAAATAATATTCGTGCTATAATGAAATAAGGAAGTTCAAGTAATGTATAAACCAAATTCGATAAGGCTTTCATTATCGATTTATCCATTATATTGGATATAGGTTGGGAATGTTGTTGTATATATTCGAATTTGATATCATTTTAACTCGCTGTAAATAGGTTGTATCAACACCCCTATAATCAATATTTAGGTAAACAAGATGATGAAAGAAATATTGAATTTGAGTTATACAAAAACTATAAAGACATCAATAAAACGATTCGTTCGTTTAGCGGCGTCAGTGAAATATCGTCTGCTGATCGAATCTGGATTAACAGGTATGGCTTGCCATAACTTTTCCAATGTTACTAAATATAACTCAACATCTAGTCGAGTGAGTTATATGATATACATGTACACTTGTTCAAACATTTTCGAGTATGCGGTTGTCAAGGGCATACGTACAAAGTTATATGTTCGTACTTTGATCAGACACATCGGATGTACACCTGTACATGTCATTTGATAATCGTCGTTCTAGATTTTGTCATAATAACTGATGTATTAAATAACTCATTTTAGTGCTTCAATATTTCTATTGTGAATATTGAAGTTTGAATGTTCGTATTTTAGTGTCATTTTATCTCGAAAACGATTGCATTCACAACGCGTTTGTTCTTGGATGTCAGGCGCGTAGCGTCCTGTACGCAGAGTACGCAGCTGCATACACATTGTCTCGAAAAATCGAAAAAATAAAAAGTTCAAATCTGCATTAAAAAACTTCGTTCAATTTAGAGATAAGAATGCGCCCAGAAGTCACTACAGACAATCTAGAAACAATTCTTTTTTCCGGGGGAGTACCCCCGGACCCCCAGCAAAAAGGATCTTGCGTACACATCACAAACCTCCTAGCTACGCCCCTGGATGTAATAATAGCATTGAAATGTTACCACTTTCTGTGGACACAATCATGCGGTTTCTATAGGCGGGTATCACAAGAAAGACAGACATTCACGGTATTTTCAAAAATCAAGATAACAAATGCGTATATGAAGTGTGTGGTAAAGTAAACAAATGCACAGATAAGGATTAGAATCTGTAACGGTATTTGAAATTTTCGATCGCTCAACACTTAATTAATTACCACTCGGTCGTAAGTTGCTAAATTTAAACGAATTACAGTAGAACCCTCATTTAAAGAACATCTCGAAATTGCGACCACTTTATTAATGATACCGTATTTTCATGGACCAGTTTATACTTTTCTCTTCTATATTTTAACACGATTATCAGACGACCTGACAACTAAGACCGTATTTTATTCAGAACCAATGATGGTCTTCTTATTGAGGTTTTACTGTATAATGAAATTTCGTTTATCTTTCCCAAACTATAAATAGCAATACGATGAATGATGAAAATACGTGGACTTTGGTAATATCTTTGTTTTGTTCCACTTTTTTCTAGAACATAGGCAGTTACAGGTATAGTATAGAACTATTGACCTGTCGCTTCTATTTGGCAGGGATGTAAGGGTAGGGTGGGATGTCTGTACCCTCACTTCTATTTGGCAGGGATGTAAGGGTAGGGTGGGATGTCTGTACCCTCACCACTATTTGGCAGGGATGCAAGGGTAGGGGGATGTCTGTACCCTCACTTCTATTTGGCAGGGATGTAAGGGTAGGGTGGGATGTCTGTACCCTCACTTCTATTTGGCAGGGATGTAAGGGTAGGGGGGTAACTGTACCCTCACTTCTATTTGGCAGGGATGTAAGGGTAGGGTGGGATGTTCATATCCTCACTTCTATTTGGCAGGGATGTAAGGGTAGGGGGATGTCTGTACCCTCACTTCTATTTGGCAGGGATGTAAGGGTAGGGTGGGATGTCTGTACCCTCACTTCTATTTGGCAGGGATGTAAGGGTAGGGTAGGATGTTCGTATCCTCACTTCTATTTGGCAGGGATGTAAGGGTAGGGGGATGTCTGTACCCTCACTTCTATTTGGCAGGGATGTAAGGGTAGGGTGGGATGTTCGTACCCTCACTTCTATTTGGCAGGGATGTAAGGGTAGGGTGGGATGTTCGCTCCCTCACTTCTATTTGGCAGGGATGTAAGGGTAGGGTGGGATGTTCGTACCCTCACTTCTATACTACTGACGCTTACAAGGCAAGACCGCACGTTTTCCATATTATCGTAGTAGTAATTAATACGCGACTATTCGGGCAAACTCATTCGCCAAAAATGACACAAATAATCTAGGAAAGCCATTTATATCCATACTCCCGCCATTCTACAATTTATATCCCTGACAAATCAGCCATTATACTCATCAAATCTATAATAAAATCAGAGGACTTTACATCGACTATTTTCTTGAGACGATGAATATGGCGGTGCTTCCAGTAGCCCATCCAGTTGATGATGACAGCAATAAGACGCTAAAGCGCCTCAAACATTATATATTATACAAAAGAAGAATTAAATGTGAAGGAAAAAGTTGCACCATAGCGATCATCATTTTATTTCTAGTCAAACCGATGATCCTATTGTCTACTCCCTATTTCAATTGGACAACTCCTCCACCTATCGATAAATTTCTACACGATTTATTTCAATATGTTTTGAAGAAATTTGTAAAAGTGTATTTTCTTATCACAAGGCGTAAAATATGCGCATTACTTTTTTAGAGCTAAACAACTACTTCATTATAATTAATTAACGACCGACACATCGTGCTGTTTTCCATGGTGATCAGATTTAAATACATTTAGTGTCCATGTTATGAAGGGACTTAATTCTTAACACAACTGATTGTGCAATTTTTTGACATTGCCTGAAATATTTTACAACGTTAATTGATATACATGTGCATGCAATGAATTTGTTACATTGCTGTTAAATAACCTGTTACGGGTTGATTTTCATTTTAAGAGTTTGTGAAGTTTGAATAATATATGCTGCTATGGGATTTACAACCTCTTCTGTAAGTGACGTCATTTCAAGAAAACGCAACATGTTATGTCACTTTTTGCAAGCAGAAAACAATATTTACTCCATAATTATGGTCAGTACGTTTTCATATTGACATATTGGGCAAATACTGCTTACTGTCTGTACATGGTGACGTCACAAGTGACGTTTTCTGGACATGCCATCACTTAAAGAAGAGGTTAAAAATCGTACAGCGGCGCTCATATGCTGTGGCTAATACATACGAAATTTAGTGGTAACATATATACCTTAAAACGATGGAGTGTGATTAAAACAAACATTCTTAGGATGATGTTTAAATGACTGGAGAGAATTGTAGCGATCACAACCAGTCTCAAGGATTGGACGAGACTTTCGTCCGAAGGTCTGACATAACAAGGTCGGAAGAGCCGAATATAAGGACTTTGTTGCCTGCAGCTAAACATCGTTACCAAGTTTTCATTTTGGTTTTGTGAGGATCTAAATACGGCACGGTCTCTATATATTCTCGGGCTGAACTTGTTTAGCATAACGGGTTATACAACAACAACAACATTAACAACGACAACAACATTGATTCGGCATTTTGCTTATTTACGATAAGTAATTTTATTTTCTCGGCACACACGAACAGTACAACCTATATATACTCTCGACATACACGAACAGTACAACCTATATATACTCTCGACATACACGAACAGTACAACCTATATATACTCTCGACATACACGAACAGTACAACCTATATATACTCTCGACATACACGAACAGTACAACCTATATATACTCTCGACATACACGAACAGTACAACCTATATATACTCTCGACATACACGAACAGTACAACCTATATATACTCTCGGCACACACGAACAGTACAACCTATATATACTCTCGACATACACGAACAGTACAACCTATATATACTCTCGACATACAAGAACAGTACAACCTATATATACTCTCGACATACAAGAACAGTACAACCTATATATACTCTCGACATACACGAACAGTACAACCTATATATACTCCCGACATACAAGAACAGTACAACCTATATATACTCTCGGCATACACGAACAGTACAACCTATATATACTCTCGGCACACACGAACAGTACAACCTATATATACTCTCGACATACACGAACAGTACAACCTATATATACTCTCGGCACACACGAACAGTACAACCTATATATACTCTCGACATACACGAACAGTACAACCTATATATACTCTCGGCATACACGAACAGTACAACCTATATATACTCTCGGCATACACGAACAGTACAACCTATATATACAAGACACTGCAGTACAGTACAGTCAATATATATTTAAAAAGTAATCACAAAATACTAAACGAAAAACAAATCAACAGAAATAAAAACACACACACAAAATACAATTATCTAAAAGAAGATAATATTACTATGATACTTGTAGTATCAATTGAATATCGACTTTGAAAGAAAAAATATGACTAATCATAACTGTATTCGAGATTACTGAAACATATGTTACACAAATTATGTCTGTTAGAGAAAGGCAACATATCATTATTTTATACATACAATTATTACTAAACTCAACTACACGTATAAAACATAACACAACTACACGTATAAAACATAGCACAACTACACGTATAAAACATAGCACAACTACACGTATAAAACATAACACAACTACACGTATAAAACATATCACAACTACACGTATAAAACATAACACAACTACACGTATAAAACATAGCACAACTACACGTATAAAACATAGTACAACTACACGTATAAAACATAGAACAACTACACGTATAAAACATAGCACAACTACTCGTATAAAACATAGCACAACTACACGTATAAAACATAACACAACTACACGTATAAAACATAACACAACTACACGTATAAAACATAACACAACTACATGTATAAAACATAACACAACTACACGTATAAAACATAACACAACTACATGTATAGGGGATAACGCCGTGACGTCACACGCACCGGCTATAGAAATGTAAACATTGCTGGTGGGCAGAAAATCGATATCCGGTTACAGCGCCATATTGTTTATAACGCTAATTCGCTTTATCTAAATTGTTAATTCTTTAAGTTATGATTCAGTCTTTCATAGGTGTTGGTTGTACACACAAGCGGGGAAAGGGTTTATGATTTCATGGCACAGAATTCCTAATGAGAAGAATTAAGAGCGAAGGAAACAGTAGCTATCTGCCATTGACAGGAAAAACTGGACCCGTCGACTCATCAACCTATGTAATGTCCGTCCCCTTATGTATAATATTATTAAGTGTGAATAAAAGTCATTTTAGGAAATATTTATGTACATAGACAACTTTTATTTTGTCCAGAAAGGAAGAAAAATCAATTTCATAGTTAATCATCTAACATAATTATTTTAAACTACTGCAACTTAAAAAGGAAAGATTTGTAATCTTTTTGATAATATAAGGATATTGTGTCTATTATAATCATCCTAAAGATTTTATAATATATGTCAAAAGTTCATGTAGTAAAAATCATTTCTTAAAATGGACAATTACAGTCTTTAAAGCAAATAATTTAGTGTGGGGACGGACATTACAAAATAGGGACAGACAATAATTTACACTATTAGGATTATTTCCGAAATATTCAATAAATCCTGCAAGACATACTTCTACAAATTCCAGAAATTATACGTATAAGATAACATGATAAAAACAGAAACAGAGGCAGAAACAAGGCCAGTATTGGGTTGGACAACTTATATAATGTTATGCAATAAACAATAGTGTCCCCGGCGTGCACTATCTAGATATCAATCTTATTCAGCCCCCTTATCAGCATTTCACAGTGTCTGGCCCAGTGGGAGTCCAATATGCATCCAAATCAGTTTTTGCTGTCACCATCAGACACATATATACAAATAAAGTTGAGAAGTGTTAATTATTTTTATATGCTGATGGACGGAAGTTTACCAATGGGTAACGTCGTATAAAAACATTCAACTGGCTCCGTTTATGTTATGTTTTTGTTATCCCGGTGGCGAGTGTAAACAAACTCAACTCCACACGTTTATATTTTAGACAGTTAAAAGAACAGATTTGTGAACACAAATATCAGCATACAGCTGTCACAAATGTATGTGGGCGAATCTAAAAAACTTGCGATAAATGTGATAATACCTGATGTACAAAGGCAAACGAACACATCTGATTGTTGTGTATTTGCATATGTTACAGAACTTGTGCATTGTAACTTGAATTGTGAAATCACCAATGTTCGATTTGATATTCCCGCAATGAGGATGCATCTCATAAAATGCTCAGAAAATGACAAATCTGAACCGTTTCAAAAAGTTATGAAAATGTCGAAAATGACTTGTAAAGAAGATAAGTCTCAAACAATAAAATACGTCTGTACATGTAAATTACCGGATGTCATTAAAAATGTTGTAAGATGTGTGAAAACAAATCAAGCAGAATTGAGTGGTATCACGTGAGTTGTACAGGAATTTAGTCTAATTTAAAACGGAGTCTTGGCTTGGTAGACTTTGTCATTGGTAGAGAAGTTGACTGTGCACTGCCGAACAATGATAATATGCTTTATGTATTACGTAAAAATCTAGGATAGCGCTAGCCAAGAATCCATTAGACTCCATTCAAACCAATACATTTCGCAAAGATGTATTCCCATACAATTTAATTGTTTATCAAATCTGACTACCAACTCTTTCAACCTAGCGCCAGCCAAGACAAAGTTGATTGACAAACCGTTTAACATGTGATATATGTGTATTTATTTATCTACCGCTATGTCTTAATATGTGTGTGTATGAATGACACTCAAATAAATGCTGAATATGTTTTAATGCTAAATGTAAAATTAAGATAAGGTAAATAAACGCACAATTAAACATATCACGTTGTTGTCTTTGTTAGATATGTGTACATGTTAACAATTACTATTGCTGCATTTAACACATAACACATTATTTATGCACATACACATTATTTTTTCTTTTCTTTTTTCAATTTGCTTGAATATTTCTTGATGACAAAACGTAAAATAAGCTAATGAAATAATTATGTGGCGTTCCCCGTAGTTACGTATTCTCTCTGTTTTATTCAAATCTAAGCATAATTACATGTATTTCATTTTACACTCATTCGTAAACATAATTACTCCGTATTTAACACATGTTTGATTGATCGTTAAATCCAGTTAAACCACAGGGGGAATTAAATGTGTTTTTTTCTTGATGACAAAACGTAAAATAAGCTAATGAAATGATGTTATACCAGGATACAAACGCGGATGTACAGACATATTAATTATCACAAGTCATAAATACGTCTTTTGTTTCTTGATCGTTTAAAGGAATTTGCTCTTGGGAAATTGAAAATAATTATTGTGAGACTCTGTAACTGAAAAGCTATTGGTCATCCGGGCGACCGTGTGGACATGTTTGTAACCATATTGTTTTTTTTTACAATTTATTTCTTTATCTTTTTAACATCGCAAATAAACAAAATGCAACATTTAAACATATACACTATTCAATGTTCACAATACATATTAAACATTTTGCAACAATAAATTCACTAAATTCAATAAATTTCAACATTTCTCACATTTCATAAAGATTATATAAACTCACATCTTCTAAACACATAACATAATACATTACATAAATAAGTTCCTCACATGACATAAATGCTTTAAATAGTTTATAAATTTTCATAAAATAAGCAGTAAAAAAAACAATTTCAGTATTTCACACACTCACATAAACTTGTTGCATCTTACATTCGTCATTTAAGAGAGGAAAGCAAAAAAGAAGAGAATATGATAATTTTGTACGATTTTATATATCATTAATGATGCAAGTATGAAACTTTTGTATAGTAGACATCGCCTTTTTGTATTTTAAGGATGTTTATTGCCAGCAGTAATTCTTTCTTAAACAGGTTTTTAATACTTCCTTGTTTTGTTCTCCTTTCAGTGACAAAGTATGACTTATAAATGCAAAAACCAATTAAGTTTATGATAATATTAATATCTGTGTATTCTTTCAGTCCAGATTTGTAACCTATACACATTATTATGTCATACAGAAAAGTCAAAGTCATACTAAAAAATTATTTTCGGAAAACTTGCACACTTCAATATTTTACATTGTTAGAAAGCTGGGTGCATTATCTTTCATGTGGTACCAACTTTATGCACATAAATTGATTAATACAAATTCTAATACACACCACCGTGTTTTTCGAACCTAAACGAATTGAAAATAATTTGTCGTAAAATGGGCTCATTTTCAAAGTCACATTCTGATGCAGAAAATTCAACGATTTTCAATTTTTTATTTTATTTTTGGATGCCTTTGATCTGGTATCGATTTGATGCACATATGTAAAAATGAGAATTGAAATGCCTACAGTCGTGTTTTTCGAACCAAAACAGTTTGAAATTTATTTCACGGAAAAATGCCAAAACAACCTCTGATTTTCATTATTTTTATGTCGTGGGAAAGCTGGGAGCATTACCTTTCAATTGATGCCAATTTATTATTGTATGTCAAACATTAAAGAAATTAATGGCTACCGCCGTGTCATTCATTCCATATTAGTTGTATAGTATGGCGCCGCCGCCTTTTACCCTTTTGCCCACCAGTTAACTGCGCATGCGCGGAATCAGTTGTTTTGTTTACAAACACGTTATCCCCTATAAAACATAACACAACTACACGTATAAAACATAACACAACTACACGTATAAAACATAACACAACTACACGTATAAAACATAACACAACTACACGTATAAAACATAGCACAGCTACACGTATAAAACATAACACAACTACACGTATAAAACATAACACAACTACACGTATAAAACATAACACAACTACACGTATAAAACATAACACAACTAGACGTATAAAACATAACACAACTACACGTATAAAACATAACACAACTACACGTATAAAACATAACACAACTAGACGTATAAAACATAACACAACTACACGTATAAAACATATCACAACTACACGTATAAAACATAGCACAGCTACACGTATAAAACATAACACAACTACACGTATAAAACATAGCACAACTACACGTATAAAACATAGCACAACTACACGTATAAAACATAGCACAACTACACGTATAAAACATAACACAACTACACGTATAAAACATAACACAACTACACGTATAAAACATAACACAACTACACGTATAAAACATAACACAACTAGACGTATAAAACATAACACAACTACACGTATAAAACATAACACAACTACACGTATAAAACATAACACAACTAGACGTATAAAACATAACACAACTACACGTATAAAACATATCACAACTACACGTATAAAACATAGCACAGCTACACGTATAAAACATAACACAACTACACGTATAAAACATAGCACAACTACACGTATAAAACATAGCACAACTACACGTATAAAACATAGCACAACTACACGTATAAAACATAGCACAACTACACGTATAAAACATAGCACAACTACACGTATAAAACATAGCACAACTACACGTATAAAACATAACACAACTACACGTATAAAACATAGCACAACTACACGTATAAAACATAACACAACTAGACGTATAAAACATAACACAACCACACGTATAAAACATAGCACAACTACACGTATAAAACATAGCACAACTACACGTATAAAACATAACACAACTACACGTATAAAACATAACACAACTACACGTATAAAACATAGCACAACTACACGTATAAAACATATCACAACTACACGTATAAAACAAAGCACAACTACCAATGCATAATACAGTATCTTCAAGACGTTGTTTCGTGCACAATGTTTTAACCATCACAGGAAAGGCATAGTACAATGTTTGTGCTGAACACTATTTTATGTCTTAACGAAACTAAAATCAAGTCAAAAATAAGTAAAAAGCTGCGATAAGACAACTTGACATGGTGGCATGCTCAAAAACAAACAAGATGTATAAAAGCCGAAGTGACGGGTAATTAAATCAATTTCTATCATTTTTAACTACAAGTCTGAGGATTTGTTCATACTGACTCAACAATTCACAGAACTGACTATATCCACATAACATAATAGCGTTCCATTGTTTTTGAAGTTTTTATGGCAAAAGCTCATTAAATGTTTTCCGTTTTTACGACATCCCTGCACATATATGTATATATGTGTGTATGTATTGTACATTCACATGGGCCTTTTTCCTACTGAAATTGAAAAACAAATTTCTTCTTTCTTTCATATTGTCTTGACAATAATTGTCCCGCGGTTTTGAGTAAGACGCTGCACCATCATGACAGGGAGGGCGAATTCCTTGCCACATGCCAGATCCCACAGCACTGTCAGTACAACTTTCACTTGGCTGTAACCAATGTCGATCCCCGCGTGTTATGGAATGTGCTGTGTTAGGCACGTCGAATTAAAATTGACTTTTCGAAAACCATGTTTCATTCGAAATAAAATTTCGGACCCCATGAATTCGAATGAACGAGGTCCGACTGTATATTAGTTTGATTATTGATTAAATCCATGTATTTAAAAGACAATCGTTACAAGACTAAGGTTGTAGTAATTACAGGGGCACCCGGGCAGTAAATAAGTTAGGGTATGCCAAACAGCCTAAGAAGATTTGTATATTGACAACAGATGCTTTTTCTGATGAAATATGCCTGGTCAGCAAATGATTTGACAGAAAATGTGTATCATGGTAATTTTTGTAAGGAAATACAGTCGGACCTCGTTCATTCGAAATCATCGGGTAAGAAAACATACAAGGTCACAGTTGAAGAACAACTTGAAAACGACTATGTAATAAAACATACATGCGATAGAGAACAAACATATGTATGAAATAATAAAACACGTAAATACGCGTATATATACTATGTTATCAGTCATTACCACATTATCGTAACAAATGTGTAAGTATCAATAGTGTTAAAACTGTATGTAAATATATACAATGTAATATGTGTATTTATTGTTAACTTCTTATCTAAATATAACATTGCGACGTGCAATATGCATACATTGGTGAAGTCGATGAAAACATTTTAAACAAAATGTACAATATGTTTTGTTTGATAAATTCATATTCGAATAATACTTAGTTTCTAATAGCTCATTTCAATTCGACGTGCCTGAGAATATACATCGGGACCTGATATTTTTCTCGGACGATACCAAGTATTCGGATAAAAGGACGTCGAATAAGCGAGTTCCGACTGTATACACAACATGCTCATAGTGTCATTAAAACAAGCTGGGTTTTTTCATTGACCATGCGTAGTTTTCCAATTGTTTTTCGGCACAGCCGTACTAACATGGTTTTGCTATTTGCATATCAGTGTTGTGTAAACCAATCAAATCTTACGTTCACCACCAAGGCAATTTCTCTACACCCGAACAACGTTTGTCACCTTCACGCGAATTGGCTAACCTTTCGATAAAGGGTACGTTACCTTACCGAAAACCACTGAATTTCGGTGAATTTACCGGAATCCATTTTGGATCTGGAGTGACCAGCAATCGTAATATCTCGGCATTTGTTTATGTTGCATAACAAATCTTAACCTTCAAATTGCGCCGACCATCTTTTTTCAAGATATTTCTTGTTTATATATAATAATATCTATTAAACAAGTTTGTCTATACATGTATTGAACTTAATATATTGTTGAACAAATAGCTTGATACACAAATCTAGGATTACCACCAAAGAGCGGCAATCTGATTAAGGAACCCATTGTGTAAAACGATAACATTCATAAATTCTCGACACTTCATTATAGTTCAGGTAATTCCGAGTACTCGGAGTATTTTTCGTTCGATCGCGACAATACACAAGCCGCAATTAAGTACAGAGATCTACTATCGTAAGATCGCGACAATACACAAGCCACAATTAAGTACATAGATCTACTATCGTAAGATCGCGACAATACACAAGCCGCAATTAAGTACAGAGATCTACTATCGTAAGATACGAAGAGAAGTATGCCTTGGCAAATTCAGTTGAAATGCTGTAAAGTTGGTTTCATTCTTCGAGGCGTCGTTGGATGGGGAATGGAATGTCCTTTAAACTGTCCTCTAATGAACTTGATCCGCAAAAACTCAGTTGTTCACTTTTTGCATCGATAGATCTAAACAATCGTTCCCATACCCATGAAGGCATATCGCTTTTGGTGAAGTCACATGATGTCACAAAATTCAGAAATCGAGGAATTTGTATATTTTTATGTCGAATCACAGGTATAATTCGACGATGTTGTGCCGCTGTAGAAAACACAAAGCAAAAACTTTAGATTTTTATTAAAAAAACTGAGACATTTCTAAACAATTCAACATTGTGCATTGCTTATTACAAATGTACTCTGCACTTTTCATCACAAACATAATCAGCTGTATTGAACATAACGTACAGGTTGCTAATTAGCTCTTGTTGCCGGAAAAAATACAATTAAGTCTCATTATGGGAGGTAGGTCAGCGTGCCTTTTATTAGCACAAAATTCATATTGTAACATTATATTCAATATTTCTTCAAATTACCTGAAGTATTCCAAAACCATCAAAGCCCGTCCAATAATCTACAAAGGGTACTTGTATGAGAATCAACAAAATTGTTTTTTAAAAAGTAACATAGCGCATTGCGGTCACGTGATTGATATGCACTGCCCTTTCAGTGCTTTGATTTTACGAGTTCACTTACCGGGTGACAGCGCCTGTGTGAATCTTAAGTGGAAATTACAAACGGGACTTTTCAGGAAATCGTTGGACAGAATAACCACACATGGTCCACATCTTTGTTGCAGAATATGAAAATAAAGGAAAGAAAAAACCTAAGCCACCAACATTGCTATTTTTATTTCTACCTGCACTTAAGTATCAATCATGACTTTACTTTAAGGTAGATCTACGTGTACTTATCTGGATTGACTCATTGCGATGCTGACATTATCCATGGTATGGCACGCCGTCAGCAGATGAAGTCATTACCTATCTCTACCACTACGGTTATATGCGTCCGTGAACCAGACTTAAGGTTAGAGTCGGAGTGATTCTAGAGTAGACGACTATACAGAAGTAACATAGTACCGTTTGTTTTACCAAGCATAACACCAAACTTTCTCTAATCTGATGGTACCCATTTCAAATAACAATTGGATTTCAAACCAATCTTATGTTTACCTTTTTTCAATGATGTAAGCAGTGACCGCGTTTTGCGCCGAACCAGGGATATCGTCACGTCCGGGAATGAATAACTTCAAACCATGTTCCGCTTCAAGAACCTGTATTACTTGTCGGACAAACGCTCTGTCATCTTCACTCTCATCCGAGTAACTTATAAATGCGTGATATTTTGTTCTGTTGTGGCCAGTGATTACTGCAAATGTAAATTTTGACATAATCTGAGGAACAAAAACTTTTTATTATAAGATTTTCAAATAAGCGATTCTGATTTAGTGTACCTTTATAATTTATGTTATTTTAATACATGGACTTATGTGCCAGCACGAATCACGTTAAAGTTAGCTCCCTTGCCACAATCAATATTAAAATATATTTCAATCCCCTACACAGGTGTCCGTCCACCTTTACAAATTACAGAGACTCCCTACCCATAGTTATATTCTATGTTCCTACTATCACAAACATTTAAAAGTATTCTATTTGAACAGGGTTTTAACTTCTGTTTTTATATCCTTAGATATAGATAGTTCCAACATCTACAATATTTATCTCCCTTGTCCTTAATCATCAGCCATTTTGATAGGCAAAACTGATATGGGCTTATAGGAGTGTTTCCCAAATACGTGATATTTGAGAAATTACCAAGAGAATTTGCATATGTCAACCACTTTTTCTTCAACTTTCTTAGCCATGTGCCCACATGAGTATAATGAATATAATATTGTAATATTTCATATGTCTGATTTTTAGTTTATCGTCGTTTGCATTATTCTTTATAAACTTTGCGGAAATTTGCCTATCAAAATGGCCGACTATTCAGAACAAGGGAGGTAAGTATTGTAAATGTGGGAACTATCCATTGACATTGCTCTGGTTATATTTCCGAGAAATAATGCTGCTGCAAATGAAAAACTGACAGAGTAAATTAAAAACCCTTGTTGAAGGGAAGTGATTAATGTACCGCTAGGGGAGATAAGCACTGGGGGAAATTTGAATATTTTGTATTACGATTGTTTCCCTTCAAAATGTAGTTTAAGTCCAGATAGTACAGAAAGTTTAGCGAGCTTTAAATAGAGTAGTTGTGGATAACTACATAAACACTATGTTTTAGCACGTTTTGCGTGCGTAAAGACGGAAATTGTCACTTCTATATAAATCTCATCCCTTTTCAAGTAGTCAGGTTCTGGTCTATGCACATTTTCAACCGTTTTGAAATTTTAGATTATATTTGAAAAAATATTTAAAATTTGTACGTGGAGTGATGTAACGGTAAGACTGTCCTACTATTGCAATTGTAGACCTATCTATAACCAACAGCTCTTCAATGATCAGATAAATTACACAAGTCACAACAGACTCGCTGCAGAATTATGTATAAAGATGTACTTTCATATTATCGATGATCGCTGATAAATAAATTTTAAAATGGGTCAGTTATAAACGACAAGTTTGTTCGTTTCTAACACGTTTAAACTGCTTATACAGGTCGCAATGTTTAAATGTAAACAGAAGGCTGAAGTCAGATGGTTTTATTTACAGACAAACCATCACCTGGATGACACACCTCGCTCGGGTTTTACAATAGACGCCTTCTATATTACCAGTTCCGCTGTACGTGATTGACTCTATTGTGCTCAATCAACTAAACCAACCAAGTGACTGGCTCTATTGTACTCAATCAAATAAACCAACCAGGTGATTGGCTCTGTTGTACTCTATCAACTAAACCAACCAGGTGGCTGGCTCTATTGTACTCTATCAACTAAACCAACCAGGTGATTGGCTCTATTGTACTCTATCAACTAAACCAACCAGGTGATTGGTTTTATTGTACTTTATCAACTAAACTAACCAGGTGATAGAGCTCTATTGTACTCTATCAACTAAACCAACCAGGCGATTGGCTCTATTGTGCTCTATCAACTAAACCAACCAGGTAATTGGCTCTATTTTGCTCTATCAACTCAACCAACCAGATGATTGGCTCTATTGTGCTCTATCAACTAAACCAACCAGATGATTGGCTCTCCACTACTCTATCAACTAAACCAACCAGATGATTGGCTCTCCACTACTCTATCAACTAAATCAACCAGGTGATCGGCTCTCCACTAATCAATCAACTAAACCAACCAGGCGATTGGCTCTATTGTGCTCTATCAATTAAACCAACCATGTGATTGGCTCTATTGTGCTCTATCAACTAAACCAACCAGGTGATTGGCTATATTGTGCTCTATCAAATAAATCAACCAGGCGATTGACTCTATTGTGCTCTATCAACTAAACCAATCAGGTGATTGGCTCTATTGTGCTCTATCAACTAAACCAACCAGGTGATTGGATCTATTGTGCTCTATCAACTAAACCAACCAGGTGATAGAGCACAATAGAGCTCTATCAACTAAACCAACCAGACGATTGGCTCTTTTATGCTATATCAACTAAACCAACCAGATATTTGGCTCTTTTGTACTCTATCAATCAAACCAACCAGATGATTGGCTCTGTTGAACTATATCAGTTAAACCAACTAAGTGATTGGTACTATTGTGCCATTCCAACTAAACCAATCAGATGATTGGCTCTACTGTGCTCTATTAACTTATTCAAGCTGGTGGTTGACTCTCCAATGCTCTATCAATTAAACCAACCCGATGATTGGCTCTGTTGTACTCTTTCAATTAAACCAACCAAGTGATTGACTCTATTGTGCTCTATCAATTTAACCAACCCTATGATTGGCTCTGTTGTACTTTATCAACTAATTCAAGCTGGTGGTTGACTCTCCAGTGCTCTATCAATTAAATCAACCCGATGATTGGCTCTATTGTGCTCTATCAACTAATTCAAGCTGGTGGTTGACTCTCCAATGCTCTATCAAGTAAACCAACCCTATGATTGGCTCTGTTGTACTCTTTCAATTAAACAAACCAAGTGATTGGCTCTGTTGTGCTCTATCAACTAATTCAAGCAGGTGGTTGACTCTCCAGTTCTCTATCAACTCAACGAACCAGATGATTGGCTCTATTGTGCTGTATTTACTGAACGTACCGAGTGACTGTCTATTTTTCTCTCTTTTAGTTGAACCAATCGGATGATTGACTCTCTTGTTTCATATTAAGTACAATAGCATTACACAGAAAGGTATACTTACTATCATCATAAGTGACCATTTCAAACTCGTCGTCATCCTTCTCCGTCCTCGAAACTGGAATAGAAATGTTTTATGTCGGCATTAGATGTATTTGATAATTTTAAATCCAGGATAAAGTTTTCAATGCAATGCGCGTTGCACACAGTATATAAAAATCTAAAGACAAAAACTGTTATATGTAAGTGCTCCTCTGAAAAAAAGAATTACCAGCCCTTCAAAAAACTTACCTTTCACTTGGAAATGATGATTTCGTGAATCTCCCTCCCTACTTTGTTTGTCCGATTAAATGCCAGTAACGCCCACTGGACATAAAAAGAACATGGGTATAACATAAAAGAACGAAATAAACATGATTTCAATTCTGCTAAACGTGTTAATAGTCGCCAGTGCTTCTTACCACTAGTATGTAGATTTTCATTTTGATCGACATTCCTTCTTTTAGGTCGGGTTACTTTCACACTAAGCTCACCGCCCTCACTTTCACAAGGACTTTTGCATGGTTGGTTGTGGAAACTTCTCTCATCGCAATGAATTGAATGAGCACCACAACTATTACATGTACATTGATTTTTGTCAGAACGATTTTCATGGTGCTTGTCCTTGTCATTTGTGTCCTCATTTCTTTCATGGAGCCGGTTTTCTCCGAGTTTCTCGTCATCGTTCCGATTTTCGTTTTCATCTGTTCTGTCGTTTTGGTGTTCTTGTTGAGTGTCGTACAAAGCTCTTTCATCGTTTTGATTTTCTCTAGATTGTGTTGTTTGGCACTTGCTGTAGTCGGATTGTTTGTACATGTGCTCACTGCAATCTTTTACTGAAAAAAGCAATTACATTAGTGTATCGAACAAGAGCTGTCTGAATGAATGTTTGTTGTTTTATTCGCTTCGACAGATTGTGTCATTTAGAGAGATTGCTGTCAACATGTATTTGTAGAGTATACAGTACCTGCCACATTGTGATACCACGCCTAAGACTATTGGCATGATACCACACCCAATTACAGTAAAATCTCACTTAAATGCCATCTCAATAACAAGACAACCTCAAATTTAAGAACACAAGTCCATGTTCACTGTTTTGCTCTGGATTCAACATCAATATTAAGACCAATTCAATAATAAGACTAGTTTTCGAAGGGTCCCAAGGGTGATCGTGTTATTGGGGGTTTATTGTACATTAACCTGACACCGGGTCAACCAATCCTAGTCTTATATAATGCCGAGTGTAGACACACGAGCTACTAATACCATTTAACGACTTTTGTATGTCACGACCTGGGCTCCATCTCGCAACTTTCTCACCCAAGATTAGCTCCCCCCCCCTCTAACTGGAGAATCCCGCCGCTACCGTGCTTTGTCCTTTAGGTTAATTCACGTAACCAAAGACTATTACTAATACTCATTTTCCCCGGGTGGTTTATCAGTATGACTCATATGGGTTTATTTTCCATAATATAAACATTTCATTTGATCAATTAGAATGTTATATTTGATCGTTTGTTAATGCGTATTTGTATAAACCAATGACTGCTTCCATTACTTCCGGGTCTGAAGTGGTTTATATAACGCCCGTTCAATACAAATGTTTATTTCATTTTAGATAAAGAACAACCTTAATTAGGACATCCTTGTGTCAAAATATAATCAAAAGATAATCTTTATGAATACTTAAAAGATATATAGTAAATTGACTAACAGTTTGAGATACCAGGTGTTCGAAATAAACACTTTGAAGTAAATGTTTAAATGCCCATATTCGACTGAATTTATGTCTTCGACTTAAGCAAGGTAAACAAAAACATACGAGTGATCGAGTTTTGGCTGTATTGAGAAAGCTGAGCACTATAACGATTTACACAAGTTTTAAACTTCGAATGTATTCTATTTATTCGAGATATTGTGCTCGTACTCAGACATTCGAAAAATCCAGAAAATTTGATTACGAAATTAAACTTACAAATATTCCGCCTGCAACTGGTCAAAACGTCAAGTCTTCCTAGTTTGGTCAAATATCTCCACAGGTCTCCGACTGTCGCTTGTCTGGTCCCCCATTGCTGGATTAGGTCCATAGTGGGGTCACTCTGTAGAGCCATATTCATTATCTGTTGATATGAAAACCCAGCAAGCTCTGCAAGGCCGTCAATGTTATTTAAATGCACAATATCGTATTCTTCATCTTTTACTGTCACCAGACTGCCCTCTAAATTCAGAAAGTATCCAATCTGTCGACGTGTTGTTACGTTTAAGGCGTATAAAGGCGTCCTCTCTAGTTCCGCGGGAAATGTCGAATCTTCTTCCGAGACCGCCATCTTAAAAATTAATCTTTAAGATTTTTTTCGTTTTAGGATGTTTAGGCCCCTATTTTAAATCGCGTAATGCATCAAACAAGATATGATCCACTCACATGCACGAAATTAACCACATTTTGTATGTTTAACAGACTTAATGATCCAGCGAGCAGAATCTTTGAACGATACAGTATGCAGTAGGAAGTTATCAGTATAAATACCATACTTCCGTTTTATCTTTGACAAACTTATCAATACAATCTACATTCCATATTTGCTGTTTAACCAATGCCTACATTGTCCGTTATATAATAGTATCTCTATATAGTTAATTGTCAGTTTAAACACAAACTATCCGCTATGGGGTTTTTTTTCTTATTATCACAAAACACAAATCCACTTTATCAAAAAGAGACAATTTTGACGGTATATAACGCACTTTCCTTATCGTACTTATGCATGATTTTGTTTTATACATGTATATGTACGTGCTAGTAAAGTTGCGAACCCTGAATAATAGCTTTAGGGGATTTCCCACTATATTCCTAATACGTTTACTGAACTATTCAACCGATTGACAAAATTTTTGATAGATGCACTTATCAATGTTTTACTCCAGGTGGTGGGATACACGGGACTTTAAACATATGACGATATTTGGCACGACGAATGATTCTGGGTCCTGGGGAATAGATTTTGGTCGAATTTTTGATAGATCCCGGAAGTAGGGAATTAGCATATCACGCTGTGATGACTAGACAAAATACCTGGCTCTAGGGTGGGGAAATTAGACCCAAAACAAGACAAATTGTCAAATTCCCTGGGTCATCCCGACCCCGCCCGCAACCTCCCCCACCTCCGAGCAAAATATTGATAGGTACATAAAGCAGTAAATAGTTTATCTCGAATGAAAAAGGGATTTTTTCTTGCTTTTTCATGGTTTTACAAATAACCTATACATCTCTTTTGTAACTTCTTCTGCAATGTAAGAACAATTAAACCATAGTTTCAAATATTTTTTAGTACATCGGTTAGGTGCAAAAGAAATGAATTTTGATAACTTGAGTCATAAAAAGATAACAAATCTGGTCTGAAATGATTCGACCTATTTTCCTGTACATGTACATCCACTTTTCGTGACACTTTAGATTAAACGTGTAACAGATTTGTGTTAGCCTATACTTTTATCTTATTGCCATATGTGGGTATATTTGGGGGATTTTATACTGAATATCATATCGCTAGGCCATATAACCAAAAAGGATTTACATAATTGTAGATTCATATTCGGTTTTTATTGCGCGAAGTGAGGTAACGCGATAGTCTCGTAAATGGTGTGATGATATTATTCGAAATTTTGATTTAAATCACCAAGTTTTTTTTCTTGACTGACATAGTTGTAAATTGTAATCGAATATATGGCCTTGATAAAGATTTAAGATTTAATTTAATTTATTATTAATTTAAATTATTTTGTTTTGTTATTATCTGTTTATACAATCACGTGTAATTAATATTCATCTTTATGTATGAAATAAGTAATTTAAGAACAAATATTACTATGTAATTGATGTTCTTCATTAATATTTGTATTTATTTTTTTCACATGTGTTTGTGTTCATATTTGCTAATGACGATAACAAACTTTATGTTCTGTTCTGTTCTGTTCTTAAAAACCACAATCCGTGCTTTACGAGTTCGTATATAATAATCGTTCGTAAGCTGTTGATGGAGCAGACGGTCGTATTTTCGAGCTAAAACAGCCGCTTATAAGTCGATTTGTCGAGGGATCAAACGACGAAGCTCGGGTTAAGCGATTCAGGCAACACAGAAGGGACGTAACTTTAAACAGAACATTTAGTAAAATATACAATATTTACTTCCCTTTGCAGAGCTCGCGTTAACCGCTGAGGCTATAGGAATATATTTACGTACAAGTATATACAGATTTGATGGGGTGTCCGGGTATACCATATTGACCATTAGTGATGCATTATATTCATTATGATTATTAAGAATGTCGTTTCGTTCCATTTAGGATATCACATAATATAATTATATTTCTAACGGATTTACGACTGTTTTTTTTCCAGTATTACAAACCGTCTCGTTGATCTAACGAGAAACTATGATTCATGACTAACATGTTCTTCTGCCAGCAGATTTAGTAAAATAATCCAGGATTAAATACCTAAATTAAAAAATTGCGGAAGAAAATATCTCATTAAATAAGAATTATTATGAGGCTGACCGTTGAAAGACTTCTGTTTTCCTTCCTTACGAAGACATTTGAGGCTGGCCAGCGGGCGGGCGGACGGGCGGCCGGCCATGGGTTCGGGCGGCCGGGCTGGCGGGAGAGCGGGCGGACGTACGGGCGAGCAGTTGAGAGTTTGCTGTGGTATATTTCATAGCAATGTGTTAAGATAATGACATTTTGGTTGAAGATTTTGTGCAAAGAATGGCGACCATGAAATGGTAATTGTAATAAAGAGTTGATATGTATCCAGTAAACGGCGGCTTCAGAAGAAGTCAGTCTCAAAGTAAAGACCACCTCATTGATAATATCGTATTTTTATATATCATCTGCAATTTAACTCGATAATCAAACGACCTCACAACTAAACCCGAATCTTTCAGAACCAATGGCGGTCGTCTTATTCTGGAGGTTTAACTGTGCTCTATTTGTGTCAACTGTTATTCAATGTGATGCTTAAAACCATAGGAGTTTCCTATTGACAAAAAGTTTCAACATACATCCGTGGAAGAGATTGCAACATAATTAGTGTGAAACAGCGAGAATATACTCCTACCTACATTTCAAATGTCTTACTTATCGTCGATGACCAGCGCTAGAGATGTTACTGAATACAGCGTCCTTTGTCTTAAACAAAACTGGTGGTTTAGATTGAAAACATTAAATGACGTACAGTAAACCTCAAGTAAAGGTCACCTCAATAATAAGACCACTTCAAAATTAAGAACTTATTTTTTTTCAAGTCCATTTCAGCCATTTTGCTCTGTATTCAACCTCAATATTAAGACCACCTCAATAACAAGACACATTTTCAAGGGTCCCGAAGGTGATCTTATCATTGAGGTTGTACTGTTATGCATAATTAATAATTTTTATAATAAGTTTACCCTATTAATTGTTGATATAATAATAAAGATTTAAAGATGAAAACATCATTGGGTTGATCCATTAGCTGCTTGAGGGGTAAAGTGGTCGAAATGATGGAGCGAATGACTTCTAATACGAAGGACGTAAGTTCGAACCCCGCCTTTTGTGAGACAGGAATTCACATTCCTTAACATAGACTCCAGCACTGATGAGACACTCAGGCAACAGTCATCGTGAGTGATTTATATATGTTGTAGTAACATGTTTCACTGTAAAGGTAAGACTATACTAGATACATGAAATTATCTTCTTAGAGGGAGAATTCGAAGGCATACATTTGGATACACTTTAACAATAACGTTACAATGTTGAAAGACTCGCATTATACAGGTTAAGTTCGGGTACATTTTGAAGTTATCATTGTATCTTGTTAAACCTTAACATCGTCACGATATATTTCGGACGGACGGACGGACACATGTGCTTTGAGTAATACATTGCAACCGCTCCAGAATGGCCCTCTCTGCGACAGTAACCTCTCTTCAACAACAAAATCAAATTTCGTGTAGATTTTACTATCAATTGAACCTCTCTAGAGCAACAACATCAACATAACAGCCAACATTTGCGTGTCCCACGGGGCGTTGCCTTGGAGAGATTGTACTGTAGTTTAATGCATTGTATTATTGTTCCACATTAATATTCCCCGTTTTTATCGATATATTTTGATGAACGTATTCTCCTCTGTTTCCTTTAATAGTTCTATACATTTTCTACAACCAATGTAGAGTAATACACCTTGTTATGTTTTAAAACACAATACTTAGTACGTTTTATTATGGAAAGCGGGTCCCGGAATGCTTCAAGCTTGGTCGTTTCATGTACGTCGTGTTGCCTTTGCCGCATGTGTGTTTCGTTCTGCCGAGGCTGATTTTATTCCTGTCCTTTGTTGTTGTTTTTTATAATGTGCGGCATTGCTATTAGATGTTTAATTAATTGCTATACAAATGATACTTTGCAAAAACTTTTATACTTGCTGTTGTTTTCGATGCATGTTCATGATTTGTTGTCTAAACGCACATATTTCTGGATATATGTTGTTCATTTTGTTGCATTTTAACACATTTTGTTCATCTTGTAATTTATGAACTAATTTTGCTCCAACTTTTTTAATTGGTTCCTCTTTAATTCTTTCTGATTCAGTTAGATACATTGTTCTTCATTTTATGTATTGATACATACTGTTCTTCATGTTGTGTTTGGATACATGCTGTTCTTCATGTTGTGTTTGGATACATGCTGTTCTTCATGTTATGCATGGATACATTTCGTACTTCATGTTGTGTATGGATATATGCTGTTCTTCATGTTGTGTATGGATACATGCTGTTCTTCATGTTGTGTATGGATACATGCTGTTCTTCATATTGTGTATGGATACATTTTGTTCTTCATGTTGTGTATGGATACATGCTGTTCTTCATATTGTGTATGGATACATTTTGTTCTTCATGTTGTGTATGGATATATGCTGTTCTTCATGTTGTGTATGGTTACATGTTGTTCTTCATGTTGTGTATGGATACATGCTGTTCTTCATGTTGTGTATGGATACATGCTGTTCTTCATATTGTGTATGGATACATTTTGTTCTTCATGCTGTGTATGGATACATGTTGTTCTTCATGTTGTGTATGGTTACATGTTGTTATTCATATTGTGTATGGTTTCATGTTTTTTTCATGTTGTGTATGGATACATGTTGTTCGTCATGTTGTGTATGGATACATGTTTTTTTCATGTTGTGCATGGATACAACGTTGTTTTCCATGTTGTGCATGGATACATGCTGTTCTCCATGTTGTGTATGGATACATGTTGTTCTTCATGCTGTGTATGGATACATGCTGTTCTTCATGTTGTGCATTGATACATGCTGTTCTTCATGCTGTGTATGGATACATGTTGTTCTCCATGTTGTCTATGGATGCATGCTGTTCTTCATGTTGTGTAAGGATACATGCTGTTCTCCATGTTGTGCATGGATACAACGTTGTTTTCCATGTTGTGTATGGATACATGCTGTTCTTCATGATGTGTATGGATACATGCTGTTCTTCACGTTGTGCATGGATACATGCTGTTCTTCATGATGTGTATGGATACATGCTGTTCTTCACGTTGTGTTTGGATACATGCTGTTCTTCATGTTGTGTATGGATACATGCTGTTCTTTGTGCTGTGTTTGGATACATGCTGTTCTTCATGTTGTGTTTGGATACATGCTGTTCTTCGTGCTGTGTTTGGATACATGCTGTTCTTCATGCTGTGTATGGATACATGCTGTTCTTCATGCTGTGTATGGATACATGTTGTTCTTCATGTTGTGTATGGTTACATGTTGTTATTCATATTGTGTATGGTTTCATGTTTTTTTCATGTTGTGTATGGATACATGTTGTTCGTCATGTTGTGTATGGATACATGTTTTTTTCATGTTGTGTATGGATACATGTTGTTCGTCATGTTGTGTATGGATACATGCTGTTCTTCATGTTGTGTTTGGATACATGCTGTTCTTCATGTTGTGTATGAATACATGCTGTTCTTTATGCTGTGTTTGGATACATGCTGTTCTTCATGTTGTGTTTGGATACATGCTGTTCTTCATGCTGTGTTTGGATACATGCTGTTCTTCATGTTGTGTATGGATACATGCTGTTCTTCATGCTGTGTATGGATACATGCTGTTCTTCATGTTGTGTATGGTTACATGTTGTTCTTCATGTTGTGTATGGATATATGCTGCTCTTCATATTGTGTATGGTTACATGTTGTTATTCATATTGTGTATGGTTACATGTTGTTCTTCATGTTGTGTATGGATACATGTTGTTCTTCATATTGTGTATGGTTACATGTTGTTCTTCATGTTGTGTTTGGTTACATGTTGTTATTCATATTGTGTATTGTTACATGTTGTTCTTCATGTTGTGTTTGGATACATTGTGTTTTCCGGTTGTGTTTGGATACATTTAGTCTAACTGTTGTATCTGTATACTAATTGTTTTTGGATACGATGTCAGTGGAGCAATTTTGTCTTGCCATTGAAGCTGGGTATATGTTTTTGATCGTCATTGTAACATTATACATGTACTGAGATGTTATTGCCGATACATATATCCATACATATTTGTCCAAACATTGTTGAAGGTGAATCCATTCAAGTTGATGTTATCCTTGTTTGCAGCACAACGTTGATTTTGTCATAGAATAATTGTTACTATTGAAAACAAAATGTAATGAAAAGTAACATTTTATTCTACAGAATTCAAACATTTTATATACAAATAATATTTTCATAAAACAACAATTATTTTATAAATATTTTGTCAAAATTAACCATCCACAAAAATTAATTCCAAAGTACATGAAAAAAAACTCGGAGTTTAAATTACAGTAAAACCTCAAGAATACAACCACCCTGGGAATTGGTCTTGTTATAGAGGTGAACTTAATATTGAGGGCGAATAAAGAGCAAAAAGGTGAATATGGACTTGATAAATTTGATCTTAATTTTGAGGTGGTCTTTACGATAAGTTTTACTTTATTTATAAATTGTGAAAAGGAACAGATGTCGCCAGAAATATCATGTGACTTTTAAAGTCACGTGACTAGGTGAATTTGATACTATTTTGTTTTGTATATGATTTATAATGGACAAGAGAGGATCGTTAAATACAGTTGGGCTTCGTTTGCAGACTTTGTCATCTTCAGGATGTCAAATTAAATCGTATTTCGGGGATTTTGTGTCAGAAAAGCATGTTTCGATACTGCTGTTACAATATCGATTGTTATCATCCATATATTTTTCTTATACCCAGAATCCTGTCCCGTGCCAAGAAACTTCTTTTGAATTTTCAGATCATAAATGAAAGGGTATGCTTAAAAGCACACGTATTTTTTCTTAATAATAGACTATCGCCCAAGAACGTGGGTAAAAGATCATTATAGCGTAATCATTCTTACGTTCAAGATATGGGTTCAGTTTCCTTAAATTTGAAATAACTATTACCCCAGAAATTATGTTCTACTTTCATTTACATGATATGGTAAATGTTACATAAACGGACAGACCCGATGATGTACGGAAATCTGACCTAGATATTGCGACTGAGATGTGAGCATAAAATATGTTCGCCGTATCCCCAGTGCGATAGGTCTGTAAACATCATTCATGTACCTTTATTGTTCTTTTTGGGGCATTGTCACAATAGACGGTGAAGTTAATCGTAAATGATCTGTTGAATGATAATGAATCATTCTCATGGGGAAACAACTTGTCACCGGATACCGTGTTGACTGATCAATACACACACGACTCCATGTACGGCCCTGAATTGTACATTTTTTGCATATCCTGCATATATTGGTAACGATGGGGATCCGTTGACGGGAAGATATTGGATCCTGTAGAGGGCGCCACATTCATTGATGGCAATTGTGGAATCTGAGATGGCGGCGATAATGACGTCAGAGGAAATGACGTAGTCGGTGCTTCCGGTGACTGGCTCGATTCGCGGAAAGCTCCGTCACCAGCAGGATGCTCAGTTTTTAGCACAGGTCGATGATTGTCTGGGAATGCCATTGAAAACAAAGCTTCAGGGTCACAAACAAACTTATAGACATATCTTTCACCGGCCACTTTCTGCATGATCCCTTTTTCATAATAATACCTCAATGAACGACTCAGTTTATCATAGTTCATAGCAGGCCGGTTCTTCTGAATGCCCCATCTACGGGCAACCTGAAGTAAGAAATGAGAACATTGATATCCCCGTTGTTCCCGTTCGATTCAGAGACTTTAACCATTCTACAATAAGATTGCTGATATTTTGACTGATCGTCCATTGAAAACTGTTATTAGCTTATTTACTTCAAGCGACTGTATCTCATTCGTGTATTTTACCCGGCAGTCCACATTTCGTTCTTCAAAATGACCTTTGGGGCTTACATTAGAATTCAAATATATGATCGACAAAATTAAAAATATTCATGTACAAATGTACTTGTATGATTAACTTTTAAGACCGAAATCGTTGTCATAATAATGAATTCCTGATTATCCAACAATTAAGAAACGTCCCAAGGGTATCCGAACAAAATGAATTCAAATTTTACCTCTTCCGGTTCGATCAGTTTAAACTCCAGACCTCTTCCGGTCCATGCAATAAAGGCTGAATTTGAGGGGTCATCTAGCAGAGTTACCAGGAACTGCCAAAGTTGAAGCGATCCCCGTCTTTGATACGATGGGTGGGGTAAGTCTCTGTAGCGCTCAAAATACAAATCACGATAAATCTCAGCTTTCATATCCATACCTGCGAAAACATAAATCAATATAAAAAGTTTAATACTTCTAGCAAACTTCAACAATATTCTATAATTAGTCGATGACATTGAAGTTTCGTTCATGTATAAGCGAAGGTGAGTCCTTTATATTTGTCTTAAAATGTATCAAAATACTTGAATTAAATGTCAGATTTAAGTTGAATAATTCTTATAATTGAAAAGGTGTAATTGCATAATGATCAGATAAAAAATAAAGTTTATTTGTAGCTTAGAAGTTAGACGACCATTGGCTTATCTTGTTTTTTGTTTATAAGGTCATCATGGCAGTCACCATAGACAATTTCGTTAAATTGGTTTAAGAATCTAAAATGGTAAATTTATCTACAAGCTTATACCAAGTTTAAGTCAACTTTAAATCCAAATAATAGACGACCATAAAAATTATTTATTTATTAAAGTTTCATTAATATACATTGTAGCTCTACATATTACTAACTACAACAATTATATCGTAAAAATGTGTATCATTACTCAAAATTGAGTTATAAGAGACTATACAATAAAAAATACACACATTATTTAACCATTGCAATAATGACATAACTCTTAAAATACATAATGTTTATGTCATACAATATAAATTGGACGTATTATCTACACATATAAACCAAGGAGCAGTCTTTAATCTTTATTGTAAAAACGAATTAAATTATTATAATAAAAAACTGAATTTCAAAACGGGTACTAATGCACAATTCAAATATGACTTAAGAAATCAATTATCATCCCGGTCAGACCGTAGATGAACTGATTAACATCTGCTTCTTGTATGAAAATAAAACCATACAATGAAAACAAGTATATATCACAGTCGAAGATTTACCTCCAAGCTCAATTGGAAATTAATATATTTTGTCCAAAACCAAAAATTCAGCAAAATCGACCATATGAGATAATAACAGAAATGCAGTCGTTTATTCGACAACCCTTTATCCGAATACTCGGTATCTACCGAAATGAATATCACGTGCCGATGTACTTTATTATGTAAGCCGAATTGAAATGGGCTATTCAAAACTATGTATTATTCGAACGAGGTGCGACTGAAGTAATATTTGAAATTAAATGGAGGAAACAATATAAATTGAGGTAAACACAGCATTGAAGGGTAAACACAGAGTACGTGCACCAACAACAATCGATTATGAAAACTTGATGTTGATATCAAAGTATGATTCAAAATATATCTTAATTAAATTTCTCCTGCTTGAAAACAAATCTGCGGTCCATGTTGAACGACATTACTACGACATGCATGCAGCCAAATTGTCCAACTCATTGTACCGCTACAATTGTTTAAAATACTAATCGTGTTAAAAAAATTAATAATATTCGTCCATGCGCATTCTCGAGTACCCATAAGTCATCTAGGGAATCTCGAGCGGGCCTCGGTAGAAACACAGCTTCGTATATAGGACCTATTGATGAGAAGGACGCAACTCCTATACATGCGTATAATGATTTTCTACCCGTCGCAATAACCCCGTCTTCTTGTAATGTACATCGCTCTTGTTCAACGCTTTTTCGCAACTATAAGCCGCCATTGTGCATGATGTTTCTCGTTTATAAGTCTAGTTTTGATTTGCCTGTTTTGAGTAACCCCTGAGAATGCAAATTTCGTTGGTTTTTTTGTATAAAAACTGACATTCATGAACGCTAAGGATGAGACCATACGAAATTTACCTTCATCAGCCGAACGAGAGGCAAATATTTAGGGGCGACTCTCAAACTAAGGTGTAAGTTTCGACTAACACCAAAACCGAGCGAACTGAATTTTAAATCATTAAGCAAACAAGAACAAAAGCTTTTAATCTTTTGATGAGCCAATGAATGTTTGCCGAGTGTATATACACGGGTAAACAATTGAAGATTTTCTCTACTAATGAGTGTCAAAGGTGTATCTGTATTGTATATACAAGTCTTTAACCTTCATTGGACATTGAGGAAGACCGTAATAACGATGTCAAATTAATGTGTTGGTGTATAAGTAGCAAGGCACATAGATTCGTTTTCAACAATATTTAAATCAATTAATTCCAGCAAAACACGCAAATTAACCACACTTTATCCACTGTCGGTGACTTCAAATACAGGCGGCGTCTTTGATCATCGTTTCTGAATGCTAGTAATTAACTTTGAATTGTGTTTATGCAACGAGAGCTTTGTTCTATCTTCGTTGTTGATGCATTGTTATGGTTTCGTCTTGATAGTCAAGTGCTTCTATGAACACCATTTCGCTCGCTAATCATGAAAAGTTTTAGAGTTTCAATTTTTCACTTTTAATGTTTCATTTGATGAAATTCAATGCTTGATTGTTTATCATAGAGGCTATTTGAGAGTCTTACTCATTTGGAAGCTTGTTTTTATACCACGAAATCGTTCATAGATATTGATTAATATTTTTTTCAGGGTAGAAATCGGGGTTTTTTTCCCAACCCATTGTTGAGTGGAAATCATTGTTTAGGAAATTAGTTTGAACTAAATATAACTAGGATTGTTTTTCCTGTAGAATATCATCAGCAATATCGCTCTGAACGGTTAATTAAGTGTACAAGACTCGAAACCAAGAATCTTTAGTTTCTGAAGACTTTCATCATAACAGAATTTTTAAGCTGCGCATGCAGGAATATGTGAATAGAAGTTCCGAATTTATCCGTAGACAGAGATCATACACGTTACTGTTACACATAGATTTAAGATAATATAGTCATGGTGAAATGTGATTGAATATATAATTTAATATGAGTTCGAAAAGTAATTTGAAACAAAATGTTTGTCTCGACTAGATGAAAAATGTGTTCCATAACGCTGTTAAATGACGCCGATAATGGCAAATAATCATGGTCTTTTTGTGTCATTTTGACGCGTCTTCAGTTGACTATTAATGTTCTTTCAGTCAATACTACATTAATATTTTACAATCCCAATTTATTAATAATGAGTAAAATTTTAACGGGTCATTTAAGGTCGCGCCCGTCTTCACGAAGTTAATTATTAATTTGTCTGTAATAAAATTAATTTGTATTTTAATACAATGACTATTGTTGCGACCATTTCGGCACTCTTCAAATAAAATGAAAGAAAAATAAATAACAAAAACAAATCAAAAACGTATTTCCCTTGTTTGAAATTAGATTTGTTTTCCTTTGTGGGTTTTTTAAAGTTAAAATATATATAAGTTTATATATTTCAGACATTTTATTCATAATTATGCGACATAAATATGTCCATAATCACATACATACGTTCGGAAAATAAATTCACATCCATTGTTCATTCAGTAGATTTGAATCTTAAACAGTCTGAATGTAGAAGAAATCAAATGTCATTGATTGGCCGTTTTACCCCGATTTTACAGGCTGTGAAATGATCACTAATTGGAAGGTTTTCTTCATGAGACATATGGTGTCTTCGTTTTATACGATGGGTTCTAGGGACAATATTAATAGAGATGTGTGCTCTTAATGTCCCTCGGGATTGTGCGTCAAAAGAAATCCGAATTATTAAAACTAATTTGATGCTTTTTTGTAGCACAAGAACAAATTGAAGGCTTGTCGAGGCGTCAGACGTATACGATTCAATTCTTGTCATAAATCTGTTTTGGGAAATATCAAGGAAAAAGAACTTAACACAGACAAGTCGTAAACGTAGGGAGGAAAAAAATATTAAGTTTGGGAGCGAATAGGATTGGGGCTAACATTTTGGGATCGAACTTTCACAACTCCATGGCTGTCTGTTACTAAGCAATTTTGTAACCAAGGAAACGCTGTTTAGTAATTGAAATGTATATTAACAACGTTATTATAAAGATTCTGTTATTCGAATTTAGATGCAACAACGTTGTAACAAAATTTAACGATTAAATGAATACAAACGCTTTAAGACTCTTGGCTTAAGAATGACTCAAACATCAGGTTAATCTGTCAGAAAATATTATTTTATTTACATATAATCTTCTAAAAACCCGACTGAACTTTCCTTCAAGTGTTTTTTTATTTATTGTTAAAATCGGTCAAAAAATAATGTTTTGCGATGAATCAGAACCAAACTTCATTCGGATTACTACGAGGAACGCAAAAAACGCATATATTACAGGTTCTGAAAATGTACGGCTTGAAACAGGTTTGTTAAACATGTTTATAAAATACTGGCATACGAAAATTGTGTTTTGATCGCTCTAGAATTGATTAATAAAATCTTTATCAATTTATTGCTCCTTATCAATCTGTAATTTTAATAAAGTAATGAATGCAATATTCGGCCATGTTGGTGCCATCATTAAAATCTCGCCGCGGTTTGTATTTTAAATTCTTAAAGAATAAATTAACCGTATTCATAAAATGTACAACGTGTCTTTCAAACAAGTGCGATTGTCATAAACAAGCTCGCATGAATACAAGACGATTGAAAAAAGTCGGTTTACAAATGATTGTTCATTGGAACTACTTTCTCTCAGTTATTATTCCGCGTGTCGCGATGTTCAGCATTGATTGACATTCAGAATCGCTCTCTGATCCCTGATGAAGTCAAACAAGTGAGAAAAGTCAACTAAATTACAAATTGGATTCGGTTGATCCTAGTGAATTGATACAGCGCTGATCAGATTCACTAGACGCTCTTAACATTTACACGGAATGATGATGCGACGCTTGGTCAATAATGAAAATGCTTCTAAAATTACAATTTGTATTCGTCTGAACTTTGGGTTCCTAAGCATGCTAATTTTTCTTCTAATTCGTATTGTTTCACGACTTGTCTCTGTAGCTTGGAACTAAGAGCAAAATCTTCAACATTGAAGGCTATGACTGACAATTCTGCGTTAATATGTCCAGCAGTCGACAACAAGAACACAATGGATAACAGCAACAAAACAGTTCCAAACGCCCACGAACGCTTAGACTTCTTTGCATTTAGCCTCCGATATAATTTCCATTTAATTGAAAGCTAAAACTACGACATAGTACAGCTATTTAAGCTACATAACAGGAACTAGATCTTCATATTCGAGCCCCATCAAATCAATGCATAGTTCTAACCTAACCAATATATGCCCGGCATTGATACGCTGCGCAATACGACGAAACGCATGAAGATGATTTCTGCCCAAAAGTTCCAAAAATGAATAGCGTTTATATCATCAATAACTTCATCAAGAGAATTCAGCGTATAGACATTACAAAAATTGGACCCATGATTTGAATATAAAGCACAAATGCATGGATTTAAGTTGTTGAAAGGTTCCTACTTGTAATACCACTTAAATAGTGTGGATGTAATTTAAGCTACGTCTTAGAATTGAAATTTGTGTGAAGCTCATTTCTGGGTATGACAGAAATTGAATTTAGCTTATTTTAAAGGACCGGATATCGTGTTCTTATCGAATACATTCCTTATAGAACATGTCTGAAACGCACTTACGTGTATTTTACGAATCGTTAGAATGCTATGTCAATTGAAATACAGAATATAAGCAATATGCACAGTGCGATGCATCCATAATTTACACAGGCGTGAGAGTGAATCCATCGTATTATTATATTATATGCTTGGTTATTTCAATATGTACTTGTACAATTTATTGTGAGTGCGTGTGTGAATGCTTGTGTGCGTGTGTGAATGCTTGTGTGCGTGTGTGAATGCTTGTGTGCGTGTGTGAATGCTTGTGTGCGTGTGTGAATGCTTGTGTGCGTGTGTGAATGCTTGTGTGCGTGTGTATATGCTTGTGTGCGTGTGTGAATGCTTGTGTGCGTGTGTGAATGCTTGTATGCGTGTGTGAATGCTTGTGTGCGTGTGTGAATGCTTGTGTGCGTGTGTGAATTATTGTTTGTTGTGCGTGTTTATCTTGTTTATAGAAGGCAATATTGAAAATAAGATGTACAAGATACTTCATTTTTAAACAATTTTTGAATTGAGTTCAAATTACTATTTGCATGTTAATTATAAGGCAAACTTTCAACTTGGCATTGGCTCCGTTTAATATTTAACGATATAATTGGCATGTACCAAACTTATCTTACACGCTATATATTATGGATGTGTGTGTGTTTTGTTTTTATTTGTGGCATTCATAAAACATAAAATATATTAGATTCTAAATATTAAGACTATGACAACATTTATATGGTGTATAGTTAATGTTTTAACTCGCCAATGTTAATGAACGTGTGTCCGATGTATGGCATTGTTATTCATAATTACAAAAAAAAATCTAAAAAAAATCTTGACCCAACTTTAAACAAATCCTGGATATTTGTTATCAATAGCATTGAACATGAAATGACAAATATTTTAACATTTCCATTTTCACAAAACTCTCAAGTTCAGACGTTTTGTAAGGGTCATATTGATGGCGACCACCATCTGACCTGACGCATTTCTTCGTTGACAAATATACTATAAGTTTATATTTTACAATCTGTAAGAGGTTGTTTACGTTTGTCATTTGTATTCGCTGGCCTGATGTACCGTGGAGAAACTAATAATTATCTGACAATACAAAGAGAAACCCTGTGGCTATCTCACAGATTGAATTCTTAGAAACACGAGAATCGTAGAAAATAGTGATTGTTTCGCTAGCCAGAAACTAACTGCTGTTGAGCACTGCAAATATATACATCAAAACTGTGGCGTTAATTTTCCCTACAGGAGAAGATAATGGGCCATCCACGCAGTTGGTCATTGTTCAGTTTACATAATGTATCTCATGATCATTAAGATTGTATAGAAAAGCATAACGCGGTCTCGTGCTCGCTGTTAAAACTTAATGAGAAAAGCATGGCTAGGCATGTTTTTGTTCTTCGTCAAAACAATTATTTGCATGTTCATCGATTGCGATAGGAACATAGTATTTGCCGAATAGTCGTGTAAGTTACACTCGTACGGTTTTTCTTACTAAAAGATGTTTAGGTGTTGGACGATCTCTTATTTTTGATTTTACTTTCAATTAAAAAATAAAAATTATGGACAATAAGGTTCGAAATTAGCCTAAACTATTGGCTGCCTTATTGCCTCTATGTTGCGACCATTTCGTAAACTGGTGTAATGTTTTGCATACAACCTTGGGACTTTGCGGACTCTTAATCAGTTTATTCAATTATACTTACTAATTAGAGTTTGGTTAATTTGTCTTCAAATAAGAATATTAAAATGGCGTGAATTTGGTGTTTTTTTTACTTAATGTTAATCAATGTCGTCTGGACTGTATACAAGTATGCGGAGAATATTGATCGTAACTCTATACCAAAACGAGTCAGCAATTTCTGAAACAAAATGGTGGGGGGCGCTCTAAAACAAAAAAGTACATGTATTACCTTCATAATACGACCTGTGTCGTTCTCTCAGCCTCTCAAGATATACGGAATCGTCGGGATAGAAGAAGCGTAGTGTGTTCTCATAGGGGCATGGCATCACTGCAATAAGAAACATGAGTTATAATTGCAATCGTGCAATGATGACGTCACCGATGACGTAATTTGCACATTCACAGACAAACACATAGGTCTGTTCTTTTTGCCGTATTCTATTAATAAACCAGAACGTTTAAACAAAGTGGTTGAACGAAAATATAAAATGTAAACAAGAAATATCTTGAAACTAGAATGCGTCCATAGGACACAGATGCCCCCACTTGCAGCCTTTGTCACAAAAGCAAATGCTATTATTCTGCTCATAGTTTGTGAATGGATATCAAAATTACCAAGTGAACAACTGTACTGATTATGGTGTTAAGTCAAGGGCCATAACTTTGCACTTACTGGGTGTAACCATACACGAAACCCCATATGCACAACTATACAGGTTACATTCCTGTAAAGTCTTATGACTCTGGCTCATATATTTTTGGAGATATGAGTGACGCAAGATTGCATACTCTGTAGGCTATGTTTTAACTAAGTCAAGGGCCATAACTGTGCATTTACTGGGCACCGCCAAACATGAAACTTAGTTTCTAACTATGTTAGTACGGCTGCGCCGAAAAAATACTCCAAAGCTATCATCGTAAGTAAAATTCGTGTCCTTTTTGACACTTTCTAATATTGTCCATTGTTTCTAAATTTCATTTCTTCGAGCATATAACATGAGGTTATAATCGTCAGTCAGCACAAAGTACGAGTGCTGGGTTTGTGATATAAAACATTTGGGTACAAGATCATACTGAGACTGAATGAAAACATTTATGCCAACGAATTTTGGCTTTACTACCGGCTAAATAAAAGCCAGACTATCAGAAAGACCTTAACAGACATCAGGCCATCTTATTCTTTTCATTTAAACATAAATATACATGTAATACAGTTTATATCGCCAACGTATTGATGACTACAACTCAATCATTTAGTGGAACTAGGCATATTCACATATTTCGATGTTTTGAGCTTTTATATTTCTTTAAATGTTTCGTACAGTGGCTGGTTGTTTTTTGCTAACTGGTGTATTACTGTTAAGGTGCTCAATCATTAGTAACCGATAGTCCCATTGAAACACTGTGATAAAATAAATGAGGGCACTGGATTAATGTCGTCTAACTTTCTACAGATTGTTACACAAACTAAAATGTACATGTGTGCCATGTGATATCTATGTACTTCCTTCCGATCAGAAACGCGGCTAATACTTATCTAGGCCAAAGCCATAATTTAATTCGTACGTAATCCGGAAAGAACGGACAATGTATAGTTTAGCATTTCTTCTGGCTGTTCAAATAACCCCCGCGGTGATAAATTGTAAATTAAAATGGTCGTATAAGAATGCGACTAATCAATTTTAGAAAAATTACCTTCTGAGGGACTGTTATTTCGGTTCCATATAGATCTAGGATAGGCAGGGTTTTGATGAAACCTTGAGCCTGAATTGCAGAAAAAAACGATGACAGACATGATTGGTGGTGCTCCGTTCACATCAACGTACACTTAACAAAACGTGTAAGTGTGCACTTTTTAATGTCGAATAACTTTTTTATTGATCGACATTTCTACATGAAATTTTGTATATTGGCTATTTGCTATGTGTATATTATGATACTATGGTCGAATTTATCAATTTATATAACACGGTACATTGAGTCATGTGTGCACATCCGCTATTAGACTCTTTCCAACTTCAAGATGCAGTTTTGATTGTTAACGCATCATCACATTTATTGATTTTATTTTTCCAATCTGTAGATTTGTTTCATGAAATAAAAACAAATATGCCATTTATCTATGCCATATTTGTTGAAAATGTCAGCAAAATTGTAATATTGACCAAGATACGGTCATATTTATACCTGCACACTTATAAGTTTTGTTAAGTGTAGAACACTCAGGTCTACATAATGATATGCGTGACTATTAAAAAGGTTTTCAGTGCAAAGACCTAAATGGTATTTAGGTCTTGGTTCAGTGTCATAAAATTTAAATAAAAATATTTAACACCAGTATCATAACATCAAATAAAAGTTACTTGTATGAGCATGCATTTATATTATCATGAATAATAAATTATTATTGTCAACAACAATGTTAAATTTGACAGTACGAGAACTTATCATATTCTCTAGACTTGTATGTATGGTCTGTTTTAATATAACGAAACAGTTTCAGTCATTTTATTTTCGTAATAATTTTGCTTACTGTTGTCAACATTGAAATCTCTCGGCTCTTGTTTTATCGATACTGGTGGTGTAGACAGCGTTCCAAATGGTGACGTCATGTATCCATGGTTACGGGTGAATGACGGATCTGTGTCGTATGTACGCTCATGCGTGTCCGATTTCAAATAATGTGTGTATGGCATGGACATGAACCTGGAATAGTTACTGTGTACATCTGGGGTGTTGTTACAACCCGCCTCTGTCTCATATTGTCTGTTCATTCTGTAAAAAAAATGTACAGAACGTTATAGAGATAAAATGGTACACATAAATGGTCTTATAAAGACAGAGTTCCAGAATATAGGGCATGCATGTAGATATCTTTACGTGTCGCCATTAAAAACGCAACTATATCACTTTCGCCTCCATTTTGTTCCAAGCGTAAAAAGGCGTTTTATTGTTACAAACGAGTAAACCATTTTTCAATAAGAAATTAAACTATGGCCGTAGTATTTATATTTAATAATTGATTTAGTTTATGAAATTATGTTTAATATTTAAAATATAATTATTACTTTATAATGTCCCTGTTCCGACGCGGACAAATTTTAGTTGCGTTATAAATGGTGTGGAGTATATATCTATCTATATGTTAAAAATATGTTTTCATCCACTGTTTTCTTGTAACAGGGTCTTGGGGAATTTGACTTTATCCTATGTAACAAATTATACAACTGAAACATGATGAAAGTCTTTGAAAGGCAACCCACCTTAGATCCTGTCCCTGGTACGTGCTGGACTGGCTACTTCTAGCACTACTGTCATGCTGTTGCGCATGCGCAGGGGCGGGGATACGTCCTGCTGACGGAGAACAGCATTCTCTCCCTGATGTAGAACTAGAGACAGAATCTCCTGACGGTGAACTTGAGCCTTCACTTCCCTGACAACTGTTGCTAGGATACGATTGGTCTAAATATGGATACTTCACTCCCATTGGCTTAACGCTTTCACGTGGTTTACAACAGTTCTGTGATGACTTCTGCTCCAGCTTGACTTTTGAGTAAGGCGACACTAAAAATACACAAGTTCAAATGTGTATTAAGGTGTTAAAAGTTCGAATAAAAAAATGAAGAAATTTGCGTGCACAACAAACACATCCTCTGAATTTATACAGTACAGAAAACCCTCAATAACAAGACCACCATTGGTTCGAAAGAAGTCTGCTTTAGTTGTGAGGTGGTCTGGTTATAGAGCTTAAATTTGATAGAAAAGTTAAAAACTGGGCCATGAAAAGTCATATTAATCACGTGGTCTTAATGTTTAGGTTTTTTAAAATAAGTCTTTCTTTACTGTGTGAATATTGTACCATTATAATATTCTGTCTGCCATGTTTGACCACATTACTTAGATAGACCAGTAAACATTATTTGACGTGGTCAAAAATGTAAAATCCCATAGGAGAGATAATGGACTGTTTTACACTACACTTTGTTGTCATTCGGATAGTCCGATCTGGATATCGCTTGAAGAAAAGCCAGCAAGAAACATCGTCTTAGATTATTTCATCGAATTCTTACAGCATCGTGATGCGATTAATTATTTCGCCTGATGCATGTTTTCATTTACATATAAATCTGATGTTTATCCTTCTTAGAGAATACGGAGATTTCTGATACATCGACAAAGGCGGCGAACACAACCTTGGCCCATCCTTTTCTTCTAGTTAAAAACGTAGCCAGGAGACTAAGAAAACATGTTAATTTCATTCTGTCACTCGAAAGATAATTATGGTGTGTTTTCTCTAAGAAGTATTAGAATTGGTGACACTTTTGACAGATCACTATGAAACTAAATACGTTAGTTGGTAATCATTTAGTTATGACGACTCTAAATTGTACTTGTTTTCATGAGAAATCCCAATTTATCAACCGATTATGACGCTTCGTGCATCAAATAAATGTGAAACTATATTTCCCCACGTGTTTTCATCACATAGATTGAACGCATGTAATTAATAAAACGTCGAAGTTTTCAATTTATATTCTCAAAACTAAAATGATTCGCGAAAATAAAACATGATACATGTACTTGTTTACGCTTTAACAAGGCTATCGACACGTTAATGGAATATTTCAGAAATACAGCGAAATGGGTTTATTTCCGGAATGAGGCTTTTACTCAACATTTTAAAATTCAGCGGACGATATTTTGTTTGTTAACTCAAGTATTGATGAGGATTGTCCATTAATGAGTAAAAATGGATGTGAGCCAAAATGATAACATGATTCCAGGGCAAATCGTAGGACGCGTCCATTTAATGTTGACTGACAATTTTAAACAGTACGTAACATGTGTTTTACTTGACCAGCAAACATTGGAAAATGGGATTGCTTGAAAAACATTGCACAACGCCAATTGAAAATTAAAAAAAAGAAATAAATCTTTAGGTTGGCTTATATTTTGTAAAGAAACCATGCACACCCTAAACTTTGTATTGACTCATCCAAAAATGTATTTATAATTATTTTGTTAACCAATGTTCTAACCACGAACAAGACGCTTGTTTTTCAACAACAGTTTTACGGACTTCTAAAAACATCTAATGAATAACATTATTATTATAAAATAACTTATTTCAATGGTTTTAAATTATTTAATACCTTCAGCAATTTGTTAGGTCCCCCTTATTTATCATTAAATGGTCGCATCCAATTTGCAATATGGTATAGTCTTTTACAAACAGTAAGGTATACACAAACCAATGGAAAAAATGTTCTTGCTTAGTATATTATTTTATGTCTACCACATTACGGCAGTATTCGTTATAACAATTTTATTCTTTGGTATTTCCAGATCTAGTTTGCCCGCCCAGAGGCCAGCTATTTTCATCGTCTGCCAAATACGAATATACGCGGCTGTATCAATTAAACTACTAGCTTTACATATCCTGGCCGTCTGGTTATTCTGTTAAAAATATGTACCCCACCTGTTCCCCAATTTACCAAGCCAGACACAACATACATTCACGCTACATTAGTTGACTTCTGGCTGGATAGAAGCAACAGAAGAGTTCTACCGTGACAATGTTAATTTGTACATCATTTAGAAATTATGTCTTTAGAAATTTACAATAATTGCATTATATTTAACTGAAGCGCATTTTATTATGCACGCATACTGCGTGTGGTTTTGAATTTATCCGAGACATACGAGTTCAGTTGTATTACGCATTAATCAGTTAGTATTATAATCCGTAATATTTGTCCTAATTTTCATAATACGCGTGTACATTCAAAAGACGTTTAGTAATATTTAATGGCCAGATTATTTGATGAAGTTTCAGCATACATCATTTTTGGCTAAAATATCAGTTTGCTCATTTTTCTGACAAACTGAGCATGCGCAAACGATTCAAACTTTTATAAGTTTCAAACTTTAAATATATAGATTTTATTTTAGACATTTATACACATACTGCCACATAGAACATATCACGTCATTTTCATGATTCATTAAATACAGAAACTTAAAAATCTTTTAGCAAGTTGAGTAGGACTACTTATTATAAACTGAAAAAAATGATTGAGTTTATGTGTTTAAATGTATATTGTCTATGATAGCCCATAACAGCCCGAACGCTTATTTCCATTGGGATATTTATCTAACATTCTTATAATAAGGTTCAGTTTTGATGAACACTAGATGAAAATAAATACTGAAAAGGTTGCTCGCTCTGGGAAGACTAGAACGGAAGAATTTAAACATTATTTTATGCTTCAATGCATTCGGAACTTCTTGGACCATACTAGGCATCAGGCACTTGATAGGAGAATAGCCGAAGCGTCATTCAATATATGTTTTAATGTGGGTTTATCGCAATGAAAGGTTAAATACGAGATTGGCATGCCGTCTAACTGGCTTAAGCCTTAAGTATTTCAGACACTGACGTTTTAAAGGCAAGTATTTCAGACACTGACGTTTTAAAGGCAAGTACTTCAGAAACTAACAGTTCCAAAGGCAAGTATTTCAGACACTGACAGTTCCAAAGGCAAGTATTTCAGACACTAACAGTTCCAAAGGCAAGTACTTCAGACACTAACAGTTCCAAAGGCAAGTACTTCAGACACTAACAGTTCCAAAGGCAAGTATTTCAGACACTGACAGTTCCAAAGGCAAGTACTTCAGACACTAACAGTTCCAAAGGAAGGTATTTCAGACACTGACAGTTCCAAAGGCAAGTACTTCAGACACTAACAGTTCCAAAGGCAAGTATTTCAGACACTAACAGTTCCAAAGGCAAGTACTTCAGACACTGACGTTTTAAAGGTAAGTACTTAAGACACTGACGTTTTAAAGGCAAGTACTTCAGACACTAACAGTTCCAAAGGCAAGTATTTCAGACACTAACAGTTCCAAAGGCAAGTATTTCAGACACTGACGTTTTAAAGGCAAGTACTTCAGACACTGACGTTTTAAAAGGCAAGTACTTCAGACACTAACAGTTCTAAAGGCAAGTATTTCAGACACTGACGGTTTCAAGGCAAGTACTTCAGACACTAATAGTTCCAAAGGAAGGTATTTCAGATACTGACAGTTCTAAATTTAAGTATTCCAGACACTAACAGTTCCAAAGGCAAGTATTTCAGATACTGACAGTTCTAAGGTAAGTATTTCAGACACTAACAGTTTCAAAGGAAGGTATTTCAGATACTGACAGTTCTAAGGTAAGTATTTCAGACACTGATGGTTTCAAGGTAAGTATTTCAGACACTTACAGTTTCAAAGGAAGGTATTTCAGATACTGACAGTTCTAAGGTAAGTATTTCAGACACTAACAGTTTCAAAGGAAGGTATTTAAGATACTGACAGTTCTAAGGTAAGTATTTCAGACACTAACAGTTCCAAAGGCAAGTATTTCAGATACTGACAGTTCTAAGGTAAGTATTTCAGACACTAACAGTTTCAAAGGAAAGTATTTCAGATACTGACAGTTCTAAGGTAAGTATTTGAGACACTAAAAGTTTCAAAGGCAAGTATTTCAGATACTGACAGTTATAAGGTAAGTATTTCAGACACTAACAGTTTCAAAGGCAAGTATTTCAGACACTAACAGTTTCAAAGGCAAGTATTTCAGACACTAACAGTTTCAAAGGCAAGTATTTCAGACACTAACAGTTTCAAAGGCAAGTATTTCAGACACTGACGGTTTCAAGGCAAGTCTTTCAGACACTAACAGTTTCAAAGGAAGGTATTTCAGATACTGACAGTTCTAAGGTAAGTATTTCAGACACTAACAGTTCCAAAAAAGTATTTCAGATACTAACAGTTCTAAGGTAAGTATTTCAGACACTAACAGTTTCAAAGGCAAGTAGTTCAGACACTGACATACCTAAAGCTGTGAAGCCGTTGTGTTGCTAAGTTTTTAAAAAGATTTAATTGCAGAGCAGTCCTGCGCTGTCCGCTAAAACCTTTGTTTTAGTTTGTTTTGTGCTTCTCAATTTTATGTCATTTCGTAACCGAAAGGGATCTATGTTGGTCCTTGATTGTGAAACTGGCCTTCCCTTCGGTATACTTTCTCACTTTTGCGCATAGGTACAGGTACGTTTTTAATTCGGAAGCCATCAACTAAAAAACGATTTTTTTCTTTATTCTTCAGGTTAAGTATGCGTAGCGTTGATCAATCAATTAAGACAGTGACAAATGTCAAATAAATTCCACGATATGCTTTTAATGAATATTTCAGAGATTTTGCCAATGTCGTGCTTGGCAATGAATTAGAATTAATAGCTGTTTGCATAACTGATTTATTTCGTAAAATCATCAGAAAAGGACGACGATCGCAAAATATGACACCGCATGCGATAAAAAAACAAAATTGCGACATCCAGAACGGCTTGCGGCTTTCATATGGGTCACGTGATCTTCCGAAACAATATGGCGGCGATTAAATTGCGTTAAACCTACACATTAGTCGCGATAGACAGCATAATGTCAAGCACCATTATTTCTGTGGACTTTATTTTATGAGGTAGTTAGTTAAGAACAAATGATGGGGCGCTGCCTGTCAATTTAAGGCGCTGTGATTGAATTCAATCGGCGACAAATTGCCCGCACACACTAAATTGTCAAAGTCACTCGTAAATGAGCGTGTCTATAAGATGGATTGTATCAGAAGTTCATTATTAGGACTTTAACTATCTGGATGAATCGCCGTCTCCAAAAATCTTGTTATAGGCTTCTAGTTAAACATGCTTTTAAATAAAAGGTCCCCGAGAAACGGTCTATTGTCGTTAAGTATAGGGCTCAGTAAAGACATGTTTGATGTGCGCATTACGTTGGTGTAATGAAAAGTATATAGTCCGTGAATTTTATTTTACCATCAGGTTTAGGAAGGTCAACAATATCAACATTTGTTCGTTTAAAAGAAGTCAGTTTGTTAAGATTAAAGATAGATATATGCGAATGGACGTATATGCATACATACATGTGATTTCTATACGGCACATCTTGGTGTTGTTGTTGTTATTGTTGTTGTTGTACCGTCTATGTCTTATGTTATTTGTACTTGAACACATAGACGGACTAATGTCTTTACTATCATTTCAGCAGGACAATGTTTTTATGACTAACTCCGAACACTTTAAAGACAAAAGATACATTCAACCCGTTTGTTAGAGGTCGTTGCTCCTGAGGGAATAAATTGACAATAAAACAGTACTTCAGGAAATGCTGATGATGTAGCAGAAGGAATGTTGCTTAAGGAGGACAAATGTGCATACTAGTATATTGTACATTAACAAATGGTAGATTATACCTGCTAGAAGGTGGGTCTTTAAATGTATAATGTCATGAGCGGAACCAGCAATTTATGTCATGGGGACAGGAAGGGTCGCAGTTCCTGGTAAGGCAGCAGATCTATGTCAACCTCTAGAGTCCCTAGAATTGCAATGCAATGCGTTTAAGTCAGGGCACACGGTCCCACCCCCTCTGGGTCCCATCAAGTATGTTATAAAAGTACATGAATTGCAAGGTGGAACATCAGACATATACGGCTATTTAGTTGCCTCTGTCAAACAAGTTAAACGCTCTGATAGGTGCAGCTTACATTATGTCCATTACGATACAAACAATGTATGTCTATGTTTTGTTGACATGCGTGGACTATGGAACCTGCTGACACGTTAATCACGGGTGATATTCATTATAAGAAACTGTAGGCAAGGCGTATGTATCTGTTATATTAAAGATGTATCTGATACATCTGAACCATTGCCATGTATAACCGTTTAAAACAATCTTGTTTAATCATATTACTAACAGACAAAACTAGCAAAAAAACACCCGCTTGTTAAAAAACTTGATTTGTTTTTTAAATTTTATGATAATACAAATGTCTTTTTTTTGTCAAATACAGAGAAATACTTTATAAATGTATTCTGTGATAATGCATATTTATTGAAGTTTTAACTAGATAAAGTATAGTTTTGCATTATTGTTTAGATAAACAAATGAACAAAACATTTAGCATAATATATCTTTAAAGTAAACACAACAGTCTTAATCGTGGATGTATCATGACTATTGAAACACGGATGTAACTGTAGTATCAGAGTCGATGTTAACTAATGGTGCACCGTTTTTTATGAGTTCTGCTATCATCTCTTATAGAGAGTTATGTCAGATTTGATTGCCATGGTAATCTTCATCGTAATAACATTGTCATTATTATTCTTTTTTACAGAAACCTATATGGACACGTGTCGTGTTACAGAAACCTATATGGACATGTCGTGTTACACAAACCTATATGGACATGTCGTGTTACAGAAACCTATATGGACATGTCGTGTTAATTTGAAATTTCATCCTTCTCTTTTGGAAACCGATTTGTCGTAAATCCAATTTTACAGTATTTTTATGGAGGGGTGATCAGTATTCGAATTTTGCTGTAGCTTTTGAAACATATACGTGGTCAATACAACATAGAAATAATATCAGTCAAAAGTCTCAGTGACAAATCTTAAAATACTCTACACGCTCTAAAAACAAAACAATCATTTTTTTCATTCACATTTATCTGAAAAAGGAATGTACTCGGAATAATCAAAATAGCAAAAGAGGACTTTCACCGCTGTCAATGACTTTATGTCCAAATACAACGATGATAGTTCTAAACGGCAACCAGTTTATTTCCACTGGTCATTTTAGCTGGTCACAACGTTGACCCGCTCATGACAAGCTAATTATCAGTCATCATTCTCAACAGCTGTATACGAACATGGACATTGTAATAAAGTCTTAATTGGACTCCGCGTTAACATCACACGTGCAGTGATAATATGGCCACCCTATAATTTATTTATAACCGTATTTTAAGAAACACGATAAATTCGCCCTTTGTGAGAATACCTCATGGCTCATTGGACACCAATGAAGAGTATTAAATCCCTTTTATTGTAAAGGCTCGTGGCCCTTGTGATAATTTAGGGGTCCTCTGCAGAGAGTAATCTTATTCTAAAATTAATAAAAGAGCTTTATGTACCGAAATCAAAGAAGATATATAAATCATTGTGCTCGTATTGTATTAGGAAGCATATGCCGCAATTAAAATTTAATACATTTAAAAAAAAGACTCGCTCTTAATGTTGCTCATCTATTAAACTAATAGTACGCTCAGTTTTGTTCAAATTTTACCTAAATAAAAATGCATTATCGAAGAATATGTTAATAATGTATTCCTCAGTAAATCCACTTTTTAACACATTGGGGTTGTTACAAGTTTTGTTCGTGTGAGAAAATATATAACAAGATGTTTTGAATTGGTAATATATAGCAATTATTCATTTCAAAGATATTGTAGCGAATGTAGTAATAGCACTGAATGAAGTATGTTCAGATGTACTTATCGCCATTAAAAACGCAACCAAAATGTGCACAATAGTAAAAGGAAATAACCAAGAAAATAATAATACATGTACTTTCATAAAAATAATCAATATGGAAATAAGAAAGGACCAGGTACTGTAAGGGTTGTATATGGCCCCAAGCCAGATTTTGGTGAATGGAATCAATGAAAGATACAAACCCTCTGCATAAGTTAAGATAAGTTTTATTTTAAAAATGTATTTTGTGTTACCATGGCAACCATTTATTATTTATCATGAAAAACTATGAAAAATTCATATTTACACAGAAATGTTCACTTGAAATAGACAAAAGTTGCTTCACAATATATGTGATTTACAAAACACGTATGAACACATATTTATTTAATAATGCTTCGAACGGGAATTGGCACATATAACTAACAGTATTAAAAACGCTTGAGGCGCTTGGTATGAAATGATATCCAGTTATAATAGTTGCGTTTATAAAGGCGTTAAGTATAGTTTACGCGGATCAGGTGAGCCAGATACAACTTTTAAGGACAAATGCCCAATTAAGATGCATGGTCTAGCTTTTATTGATACCTATATGCTTCTTATTTATTACGCAATATTCTTTAGAACATTATGGTTAAATTTGACCCCAGTTTAGCTTTTTAATTCCATAAATTCAATTAACGTTTATGTGTATAAATGAAAGCATCTCTTTCTGACATTTAAGCTTTTGAAAAACACATTTCAAGGTCTAACAGCGTAAACTTGTGTTATACACTGTATCATAATATGCAGTTTTAGTGTGTGCGGTTCCAGAGGGGAGGGGTAGGGGATACTGAACACCAACTGAGATTTCTGCAAAATAAGGTACTCCATATATAATCCTAGATTAAGAGGGGGCCAAATATTTACAAGCTGACTTAGATCCGCTGCCTTGCCAGGGGTCCTATTCACAAATATTCTAAAAGTGAAACTCAGACTTAGACTTTAAAATGTTATTTTTTTTGCACCTACGTTGTTATAACAGTATCGTTTTCGATCAAACTTGGCAAAAGTGTGGAGAGTGTAACAAGAAATATTCTGACAAAATTTCATCCGTATAGAAATTTTGAGAACGAAAGGCTAATAAATTGAAAGTTTTCAAATTTAAAGTCTAAGTCTGAGTTTAAGTTTAAGAATGTATGTGAATAAAGCATTAGGAGTTGGTCCTCTGGATCCGTGCATGTTAAGTACTCAAATCTTTATTTTATGAACTGATGTTAAACTGTAAGTAAGTTTAATTTACCATTAATAAAAGACTTGTCATTTATTAGGAGACTGCCATATGCTTAAAATGACATATGACTAATCATGCGACGGAAAATAAATGAATGTATTTCCAGCATTTATCACACGCTAGCTGTCAGGTATTGCGAATTCCAGTTTTCGTATAAACGTCACAGAAGTTTAGATCTATTACGCGTACCGTAAGGTTAGTCAGATTTCAGATTGACAAAACCATCATACTAATGGAGACTAACAATGAATTTACATTTATTATAGATATGCGGTATGAAAGAATTTGTACAAATATCACAAACTTTCAAATTTCATACACCAAAAGTCTAAGTTTCGATTGCGTTGCTAGAAAACGGAAAATTCTAAACCATTAAATTTCATTTTATCACCCTGAGTTGTGAGAATTGGACATAGGTAAATAACTGTACTGATTTATCTATCCCAACGAGAAAGGACCCATACATCACAGTCATTTATAAATCTACTCCGCTGGGATAATCTAAGATTAACCGGCACACTTTCTTCTATTAATGATAAATAAATACGAACACATGTAGCGTGGCAATGTCCTCTTCATATTTAAATATCAATTTCATTAAAATAACGTGATATGAAATGCAGCGACCTTAGCCGATAAAAACAATAATGACAATTTAATATTTAACTCGAACGTGTCTGTCTCATAGATATTTACATCGTTTTCTTCCACCAAAACTCGCTTCATCATTGTCTAAACAAGAGTAAAACATATATCTCTAGGAATAGTTTAAAGGCCATCCGTCCAGTCATCAGGAATGAGTTAAAATACCACCCGTCCAGTCATCAAGGAATGGTTTAAAGGCCATCCGTCCAGTCATCAAGGAATGAGTTTAAAGGCCATCCGTCCAGTCATAAAGGAATGGTTTAAAGGCCACCCGTCCGTACCGTTGTTCGGATACTATAAACGGTACCCTCTGTTACAAAGTCGTTATTGAAGAGGAGACACACACATTTATTATACAACAATGTGTTCTATTTACCGACATTTACGACAAATTTTAACAACATATAGACGCTCGCTTTGATACATATGAAATTTTCATCATACTTTTTATACCGTTGCGTAATGTCGGTACATTCTACTTTCGCGTGAACAGCAACTTATTGAACGCACTGTTGAATTACAGACCATGAAGTCAGCATGTAAAATTTGGTTTATGTAAACATTTTTATTTCTCTATTTTTTAAACGATAGGAACAAAATATCCACATGGATTAAACAAGCTTCGTTTGGAGAACATCAGTTTTTCAGCACTGGCAATCATGCAAACAGTAAATCACAAAAACAAACTGTTTGCGTTGTTTAAACATACAGCACGAGTCTGAATATTTACAAAATGTGTAAATAAGAAGCTATAGTAACGGAAATAGCAGAAGAACTGCTTTTCGCTAAATGGTACTTTCCTTGTCTTTGTAAAAATGTCACCACACAGTGTCTTAACGTGTTAGGTTCAACATGGCTGTATTTAAACCTTACAAAAACTTTTACAATCTTCTTGTTTATGCTCCAAATAAGTGTGGAATTGTGAGTGAAACAAGTCACGAGCCCAATCTTGTATGTTGCTATGCAACGAGGCAACTTGGACGAGACGTGCAGACGAAATAATGAGATTTTCATGCGTATATATTTGCATTCGCTTTCAAAATACTAGCATTAGGTGTAAACTAAATTAACAAAATCCATTGTTAATCCAGTATGTACTCTAGTTCATTAATATATGTACACTTGGCAATCAGCATTTTAACAACTACAGTAATCGGGTTTAATGTCTCGCGCCACTTTTCAGATTACGATGTGTTTTTGGTCAACATTCGGATATCCTTTGTCCATTAAAGATGCCACATTAACGTAAAGTATAGATAGACGCGGGACAATGAGGACGCAATGTTCAGCAGTCTGTCAGGTCGAACATTATCATGTACAATATTCATGTACATGGATTGGTATTTGTTTGGCTTTTCCAAACGTATATTTAAGCATAAACTCATCAGAACCCGTGCGTTTCCAAGCAACTGGAATCTCCTCGCTGGAATTGTTTCATATGGAAGTGAAAAAGGTAATCGAAGACTGCTCAGCTAGCAGACGACCCGATTAGCTCATTATTTTCCGACGCACTCAAGAAGTAATTTTAATTGGGCCATCCGGAACACATCGGTTAAAACTAAGTATCAAGTTTAACACACCGCGGGTATTTACAGAGAAAATGCAAATGAAAATGTGCGAGAAGTTTGGATTGGAAAACAACGGAATGTAACAGAAATGATACTATGATCGACTTGATAGCAGACGAACGTTCATTAACATACCAGAATTAAGGCTCAAATTGCAAACTTCATTCCCGATATGAATTACGTGACAAATAATGGTTTTCAGCCGGTTCATTATACAACTCGATAGTATGCACTTACAAGTAATCTGCGGAATATATTCATTGTTTACACAAAATAAATACAAACGAGCATGTCGAAAAATTTGATAAAATACTAGAAATACCCAGGTTATTGTCATGGTGCCGTTTCTTTCTTCAAAACTATCGCCAAAACAGTGAAGAAATTTAAATAGTGAACAAATACACGGTAAATACAACATAATTAAATTGGTAAAACAAACGGTCTCAGTTGCAACTTTGTGTACAAAAAACGAACATTCAAAGGCGTGTTAATTCAACTACTGAACGATCCCTCTGATGTAATTCGTCCCCAAGCCATTTCGTATATTTGAATGTTTATGAGTAAAGTTTAAAACAAACGTTATCTTTTAAAACATATATGACAAATAAACTGTACCTAAAATATCATGAATCCACGTGAAGAAACTATGTGATGACATGGGCCGTCAGAACAGTTTTGTAATTGTTTCTAAATTCGCTTGCTATCAATGCTTCAAAGAGAAATATTCTGTTTTGTGTAAGAGCGAAACAACGCTTGTGCAATTTTCAATGTCATGTTTGAAATTCTCGCGTTGTTTTGAAGGCGACTGAACGAACACGCGACACTAATCCTCTTCTAAGATTTTAGACGATAATAATTGACTCTGATTAGGTTTTTATAAGGCTAAAATAATCCCCTCGCCGTATTACGGTTGGGACGATTGAGGAATACAGTTACAGAGTACTGTACGCTGCATCATGGTTTGTGATGTTAGCTAATTAAAGATACGTTATATCAGAGATTTATAATTTCAGTCTTAATTGGAATATAAACTCATTTGAATTCAAGATATCGACTCACTGATAAACGTAAAGACGTTGCCAGCTTTTCTGTGGCAATAAGTAAACAATATGACGTCATTCTTCCGCAGACTTTCGTTCTGTTGATTTTTCTGACAAAAAATTGTCTCCTTGGTAATTTGTTAAAATATTTATTCGGATAATCAAATTTTGATTACGTGGGCGTATGATTTAAAATCGCATTTACATTCTTGTTGAAGATAGTTGCATTGTTTGTTGGGGGACTCTGGGTGTATGCAGTTAAGAAATATGTGTCTGTATGATGACTAACACTTAAGGTAGGAATGTGTCATTGTCGTACATTGTAAATATTTCGAATTCAAAGGAGCTTAGGCTGTGAGATGTTTCACCTATGACTGATGAAAGCAAACTCGGTTTGATAAATAAGGAAAGTGAAAAAATGTTCAACCAAGAATGGTACGTTTTCGAGACGAGACATTTCTCCCTGATAATTTCACTGCAAATACTTCATCTAAGTTAATCTTTTTGCTCAAACTTTTATTTGTTCGATGAAAGTTAAGTTTGAATGTAATTTGAAATGCATAGCACAGAAGCACACCTTTTATGGTTAACTGGTCGCTGTTTGTAACGGAAAAACTACTAAAACGGTGTTTAAATTCAGTAGCCAGAAACATACACACTTCGTGGGGATATTTTTTTTTTCGAAATGAATATTCAAATTGATAGCAGCATCGTGTTGTTGGTTCAGCCTTGTTTATTACGTGTTGTTTCTGTTATACAGTGATTATATCATTCGGATTGTTCCCAAGAACAATGTATGTTTCTCCTTTACACCAGACAGCTTTGTTGAGCGTGTAACATGTACTGAGTGCATGTACATTATAAGACCAGCGGTAAAATTCACACTTCATAATTTTCTCGTATAAGAAGTATAACATTTGAGAAGTTGAAATCATGCATTCGTGAAGTTGAATTCGTGCTTTCGTGAAGGTTAATTAAGTTGAAATCGTGAATTCGTAATACACGATTGCAAGATCTCTTATTTAATTCATGTATTTCCTATAAGTCATTCTTATAAGTACTATGTACTCTTTTTCGCTGACCTCGATTAATGTTCGAAACTGAACGGCAAAAATCATATCGAGGCAATATTTTCTGCCAAAACTTACAGTGACATTGAGTGTTCCATGTTATATTATACAATGTTTTACTTGTAGAACAGTTAATCATGCCCTACAAAAACGGTCGATACTTCGTGTTAATTACTTGTGTCTTTAATCTTATTCATGATTTCCCCCTTTCTGCATCTGCTTGTTTAATGGTTAACATGATCTCGGACTTTCCCTATCAATGATGAAGTAAGAGAATGAGGAAATTCCAAGGTACATATCCGAGGAGATCCGAAAACACATCCTATGACGTCATATATTTTTTTAAGATAAAGATGTATAAACGTTCTTTGTATACTGCATATACATGAACTATATCGTTGGTAATTTCCTAAAACACAAAAAAATCAAGAACAAATACATTGTCGTCTGCATTCAACATCACCGTGCACACACAAAGACAAGCATTCTTTTTCGAAGATACACAAAAGAATTATCAAGGAGGTACTAACATGATATTGTCATTTCATACATTGATATAAGATTTTTACAGACATGTATATAATTACTCACCACCTGACAGCCACGTCTCCTGCATTTGACTCAAGTCTTGAAATAGCTCTGTAATAATAATAATAATAATAATAATATACTTGTAATAATATAATCATGATAACATAGTTATAAAAATGATAATATAATCATAATAATAATACTATTAAATTCAATTACATTAGCGTTATAACATACAACATATTGACGATATGTCGCTAGATAAAGTCAACTGCGCGTTATAGCATACAACAGGGGATTTGACGATATGTCGCTAGATAAAGTCAACTGCGCGTTATAACATACAACAGGGGATTTGACGATCTGGCGCTAGATAAAATCAACTGCGCGTTATAACATACAACAGTGGATTTGACGATTTGGCGCTAGATAAAGTCAACTGCGCGTTATAACATACAACAGGGGATTTGACGATATGTCGCTAGATAAAGTCAACTGCGCGTTATAACATACAACAGGGGATTTGACGATTTGGCGCTAGATAAAGTCAACTGCGCGTTATAACCTACAACTGGGGATTTGACGATTTGGCACCAGATAAATAACTACGCGTTATGTTTTACATGAACCGTATTGTGGTATACGGAATAGACAAAGATTCATACACATACCTTGAGATTCTTCCAACAAAACGTTCTGCTCTACTGCTGCTGTTCCTTGGGTTTTCTCAAGGTCACAGTTTGGTGCTGGTGATTTTACCTCTTTCTGTTATAGAAAATAGAATAATCATATACAGTAAAACCTCACTAAAAGACCTTCTAAAATAAGACCACCTCAAAATTAAGAACACAATTTTCAAGTCCATTATTCTACTCTGTTTTCAAACTCAGTATTAAGACCACCTCCATAGTAAGACCAGTCTTCAATGGTCCCAATGGTGGTCTTATTATTGAGGTTAACTGTAATCTTAACTGAGATGCATTTCTCATTATTAGTTAAATAACATTTACTGTGTATTTATAATGGCCGCAAAGTTATGGTCTATTTTAATGTGTATATCAATATTTTTATTCGTAAGTATCAGAATGTGTCAATGACAGGGTTACATACAAATGTAGTTTTAATTATTGGTTATTATTGTCATTGGTGGCCTTGGAAACAATACTTACAAGATTTAAATAAATTTACAAAAAATAACAACATGAATTATAGTTTAAAACATATATTCTAGGAACGCAAAAGTATTCCTACATCGTTTGAAAAGCTTACAAAAAAGACAACAGACTTCATTCATGTAAGAAAAAAGTTGATTATAGCAGCGTATAAAACCCGATACTAATTTATAACAGGCGACAAAGGTACAGTAAAACCTCAATAATAAGACCACCCTTGTGACCATTGAAATTGGTCTTAATATTGAGGTGGTCTTAATATTGAGTTTGAATAAGGAGCTCAATAATGAAAATTGTCTTGAAAATTGTGTTCTTTAATTTTGAGGTTGTTTTATTTTAGGTGGTCTTTAAGTGAGGGTTTACTGTTTGTCTTTAATGCCTAAATACATGATTTTTAATGACCCTTAAAATAGAGCAGTCTTATTAACTCATCTCTGACTGGGTTTCAGCTATTCCGCCCGTATTGTAGTTTTATATTCCAATGAGGATTTAAGGATTTTTCTCTAAATAAGGGCCAAGTCGTCACCGATTTGACGAATCACTACATAAGGGTCACCGGAGAATAATTTATCACTAACACAATTTCATCGATCTGTGCACGTGTCCACGTGCAGAATGACAATCAGAGGAATATGAACAGCATGCCTTCCATGTTGGATGTTCTCAGAATAAAATAACAAGCGGACAATACTCTCATCATTACAGTTCTTTACACAAAATGTGTCGTACTCTTAGATATGCCCGGTAAAAAAATCAACAACAAGTCTGTCGGGTAAGAAAATGATAAATTATTTAAAAGCATCTTGTCTTCTTGCAAAGTCGGTACATGCAGAAAATGCAAGAAATTGACAAACCGTGCGATCACAATCAGAATTTTGCACCATGGCATATTTGTTAATGAACATTAAAAAAAGTGTCGTCATTCTGTTGCATAAAACAAATCAGGAACAACTTCAAAATAAACTTTCAAACTGAAGCAAGGACAAATCGACCTACATACAGACACACGGACGGACATTTAGGTTGACAGACACACGGACGGACATATAGATTGACAGACATACAGACACATGTACGGACATAAAGGTTGACAGACAAACAGACACACGTACGGACATAAAGGTTGACAGACACACGGGCGGTCATATAGATTGACAGACATACAGACACACGGACGGACATACAGATGGACAGACATACAGACATACGGACGGACATACAGATGGACAGATATACTGACACACGGACGGACGGACATACATACAGACATACGGACGGACATACAGATTGACAGATATAAATCAGTTTAGGTGAAAAATAATACTTGTGATTCATTAATAGAGCCCAATAAATTAATGGGAAGAAATGGATAAAATGAGCGCTGCTATGGGATTTACAACCTCTTCTGTAAGTGACGTCATTTTCAGAAAACGTAACATGTGATGTCACTATTTGCAAGCAGGAAACAATATTTACTTCATATGGTCACTTCGATTTCATATTGCCATATGGTGCAAATATTGCTTACTGTCAGTACATAGTGACGCCACATGCGACGTTTTCTTGAAATGACGTGAAGTTGGCAATCGTACAGCGGCGCTCAAATATTGCTTTCTAAATGGACAATGGCTTTATGTTACTACAGATATTTCGACTCTAACACACACCTAACATGAAGACAATCCAATCTGGATGACACCAGCTGACTGATAGATGATCTAATTGTATATATGTGTAAATGATTATTATATAATAATGTTATTGCTTGGAGACTATTACAATCAACTCAGTTGAGGAGTTTGAGTCGTTTTTTTAGGGGATGGTGTTTTACCTGGGTTTTCTATCTTTTTTTCACAGTGGATATAAAAACTTGGTACAATATACACGGTGACAAGCATAGTACATGCACTGATCTTCCCAACACAAAAATGTTATCCGATTAAACACAGAGACGGTGTGGGGGCAAACAATTATGCACAAACAACCACCGACGCAAAAAAGCAATTCAGAAGTATCAGTCAATCGGACTGCCTTGACAAATTGTGGTTTCACACATGTCAATGTTGGTAAAACGGCCAGTTGATTATATGAATAATTCGCAAATGTAGTTTAGATAATGAAATTCATTATATAACCAATCGTTTATTCGTTTGTTTTCGAGCAACAACCTAACCGACAAGAGTTGTCTATAACATAGACCTGTACATAAAGACCAAGATTTATAATTCCCCATATAAAACCTGCACGTAGATACCATGATATAAACTTCCCAGTTAAACCTGTACATAGATACAATGATATATAATTCCCAATATAAACCTATACATAGAGACCATGATATATAATTCCCCATATAAACCTATACATATAGACCGTAATATGTAATTCCCCATATAAACCTGTACATAGAGACCGTAATATGTAATTCCCCATATAAACCTGTACATAGAGACCGTAATATGTAATTCCCTATATAAACCTGTACATAGAGACCATGATATATAACTCCCCATATAAACCTAAACATAGAGACTATGATATATAATTCCCCATATAAACCTATACATAGAGGCCATGATATATAATTCCCCATATAAACCTATACATAGAGACTATGATATATAACTCCCCATATAAACATGTACATAGAGACCATGATATATAATCCTCCAACTAAATCTGTACATAGAGACCGTGATTTATTATTCCCCATATACACCTGTACATATAGACCGGCGTCTTAACGTGTACATAAAGACCGGAATATATAAGTATCCATCTAAAAATGTGCAATGGTTTGTATGAATATATTCCAAATGACGGTCTGCACAATCAGGTGTGATGGACAAGGGTTAATAGAATTTTACTTACGTCCTTATTTGGCTCGCTGTCAGTCTTGTCCTCCGTTGTAAACACTTGGTTACTTTCAATAGTTGTATTATCCCGTCGTTGACCGATGGACTGTGCCGACATGTCCATGTAACCAAGGGTATCAATTTCATGGGGCGTCCTTATCTATGCTGTTTTGTTTCTTGCTGAAAAATATGTCACGATATGACCAAATAATGCAAGTTTTCACGGTGGTAATCTCATAAAAGACGTGTTCCTAATGTCTTTTTTAAGAAGATATTTTGCTGAAACTGAAGAAACTACGAAATAACAATTATACCATCGGGTGTTTACCTCGAAAGGTGTAATGCTTGTTAACCTTGGACTCTATAATAATACAGATATATCTTTCCTAAAGACCACCTTGATATTAAGACCACATTTTATTTTTGCTTCATTTTTCAACTCGAAAACCAGACCATCTCAGAATTAAGGCCGATTTTCTTCAGAACCAATGGTGGTCTTATTGTTAAGGTTTTACCGGAAATTATAAAATGTGTATTATTCCCAATCGTAAAATTTTGAAAAAAATATTTGTAAATAATAATATTCAACTGCAATAGATAATAAAGATACACTGATATACCGAACCATTGATTTGAATTTACTGTATTAATCATTATTCTTCAGACTTTAAATAAATACATGTACAGTAAAACCTCACCTAAAGACTATCCCAATAATAAGACCATCTCAATATCAAGAACACATTTTTGAAGTTCTTTTCCACTGCTTCAACTTCAATATTAAGACCACCTCAATAAGAATACCAGTAATTAAGGGTCTCAAAGGTGGTCTAAATATTGAAGTTGTACTGTATAATAATGTGTGATACGTAGGTAACAATGTGATTCTTTATAAAAGCAATATCATGTAGACTTCTCAGTCTCTTTAGTAAAGTCCAGCGAAAAATGAATCCTTTTATTTTTAGTTATAAATGGGGACTGGTGCATAACCTGCTTGCATGTAAAAGTTGCCTTATTGTATAAAATGGATAATTTAATTTCTAAATGAAAGACAAAACGAGGTGTTACAATTAACTGCATTTTAAAAACGACCATATAATTCAAAAAGGAAAATAAGTCAGATTTTTTACCATTCATGGATCTCTAAATAAGTTGAAAAGGACAACAGAGGTAAATAAATAATGGGGTTACACTTGATATATTTTAAAGCTAAATATAATTACATTTAAATATGACTGGACATTTGGACTTTGGTCTTGGAAGATTCTAACAATTACGTATTCGATAAGTCTAGGTTGATTTCTTTTAATATACTCGATGCGGAATGGATTTGTGTAAAAAGAATGCGACTTAGGACAATCAATAGTTTATTGTTGGGAAAAAGACAAGCGGCATATTATGACCGTGCGATCACGTGCGCAATTCGTGACGTCATTCGTCTCTAACAAGAAGTAAATGCAAACAATGGCGTACTTGTAAGTGACTTTGCGAAGAAACCGCTAGTTTAACAGCTACCTTCATCTTATACCAGAGTTATAGGGAAAGCAACCGAAGCAAGATCTGCGCCAAGCATAAATGCCATGTTATGATGAAGTCTATCCTCAATCTACTTCAGTTGCGCATTTGCCCATCTCTCAAGCAAATCGTAACCTTTTTATTCAAACGACAATACGGTCATGATACAACATAAACGTCTGTTAATATAACAACAAACTGACTAACTGATCAAAGAGAAATACTTAACGGAAGTAGGGATTTTATGAGTAAGAGACGAGTATAAACTGAATCTGATGCAATTACAGCTTAGAGCTTAAACTTTTTCTTTTTACATAGATTGTGAAACCAATACTTATCACTCTCGATGACTGCTTACTGGCTATCAACCGGTACTGGCGCCAATAGGGATAGTGAAGTTCATCGCGGGGTTCGAACTCACGACCTTCGGAGCTCATGAGTCATTCGTGCTACCCCTCGACCATTGCGCCTCCCTTTTAACTGCATTTAACTGCATTATGTTAGCCATTTGAACTTTTATATAGGGCTGTCAGTTGACCTTGACATTATTCTGGGATTAACACCCAGTATTAAACTTTTATTCTGTAAGCAACTAACCACGTCTCCATATGAATCAGAAATTGTCGGGTAAAGGGGTTTATTGTCGTCAGTCATATTGTCAAGGAGAACATCCATGTGTTTATGTAGATTGATATTTTATTTACAAATTGAACATTGAAAGGAGTTTATACCAAGCAGCAATAGTCATTATTACAGTAATGAGCAGAGAAATGGCGAGAAAGCATGTAATTTTGGTTTGTGAATTTTAGTATTCGAGATATAACTTTGTCATATTGTTTGTATGATTTTAACCTAGATATATAATTATACTGTTTTCGTAGGAAAAAAACGCAGTCATAACGGATTCCACCACGCCCATCAAAGTTTATTTTTTAACCTCCAAATTCGGAGAGCTATGCGACAGGAATTTTAAAACTTAAAATTTATATTACCATAACATAAAACAAAAATAATCAGCCGTTTTTTTCCAAAACAAGCAAATTTCTGTCAATTATCCGCAGCATAATTTTGGTCAAAAGTGTATTTCACATGTCTTCATCTCCACGAACATAGCATATTTTATCAGCACTTTTTATATGCATCTATCTAATATAAACAGAATACCGAATGTTGGTCCAGTTGACAAGGAATCAGTCTATAATTCCTGTTACATACCAGTCTGGTAACATTTAAATAAAGCCGAACTCTTGGACTGGAAGATTCTAAACAATACTTCTTCGGAATTTCTCGGTCGATTTCGTTCAATATACTCGAACCGAGAGGTACCGATCATTAGAACTACGTGTATTAATGAATTCAGGAATTTGCGGAAATAAGAAAAAAAACAAGTGAAACTCAGATTTTTTTTATGCAGAATGTTACAAAATTTGTATAAGTAAACGAAATACGTTTCATTATTCACGCATTGCGTTCAGATTCAGACTTTAAGTGTGACTGTTTCGTTTATAATATATGGGCGTGTTCAGACATCGGTTATGGTGAATGTACGAGTTTGGAAGCACATTCTGTATAAACTTAATTATACAAACGTGTTGGATACAGCATACGAATTGTTTCATCAACGTCCAATTTTCAAACTAAGTGACTGGTTCCACAACGATCGAACATTTTACTGCATACCAGTGTTTAGATTACAAATTCTTGCGCGTATAAATTCGGGTACCAGTGTCTGGATACCCGCAGCGTGGTTTGATAGAAAATGTCACTTCCAGCGTCTTCGACTGATATTTCGTGCACGAAACAATTTCTCTACGCGAAATTAGTACAAAGTTGCAACATATGGCGCAAAAATATCACACATGCGTCCTATTTTGCAATTGTATGCTATTTCGAGCAACTGGTATATGTAACCCATATTTCCATACATGATCATTGAGAGTACATGTATAACTAGAACTAGTCATAACCATATTTGGTTCATTTTCGTTTGTATACTTGCGGTTGCAGAAAGGAATAAGTGTCAATCCAAAATTCGTTTTACTTTTATTGGGGTTTGCGCCATTTTTCAACCTATTTTAGAGTTTCATGGCGGTCAGTTGACCAGATCAGTTTTCCTGGAATTAATTATAAGCTAGTACTAGCATACTCCACATGAATCAGAGGTTGGGGACAAAGAACTGTAGCCATATGTCACCGAAGGACAGGGCCCGCCCCAGCAAAACGCTGTTAGGGCAGATTCGAATCCAAAATGCGGCATAATATCTAATATTCATTAACCTAAACAAACTTAACACTAAAATGGAACGACTCAAATTCGACTTTAGAGTAGTCAATATAATAATAGATGAATGTCAGGGGGGGGGGGGCAGACGACAAGACTTACTTTTACAAACATAGCTGAGACCACAATGTTGACTGCATTAGTATTCCAAAACGTAAATACACAAATTAAAACATAATCATTAATATTATATTTTTTTATCTCCAACAGTTTTATCTATAGTTGTGTTATGGTAACTTTCAAATGTGGCTTGAAGTTCGTCTCAGTATTTCAAGACAAGAGGCAATTAATGAACGAACATATACTTCTAAATTGTAAAAACCCAGTTTAATGGCGTTTATAACAAGTTAATACCGTACGTGGAATAAAAGATCTACTTTCAAAATCTGAAATCTGAATTACGTAGTAATATTACATCGTAGCTGTAAAGTAATGCATAAATAAATAATTATTACATTATACATGTATTATGCATTATGATGTCATGTTATGTCAAATCATTTTGTATTATACATTATACATTATAATTGAAATAAATAAATAAAATGTTCGACTAAAAACATTACATAAATGTATATAGATCTACTAAGTTTACTTTACAATATACTATACATATATGATACGTAACTAAAATATTGTTCAATATATTCAGATTTTAAAAGAAATAGTGTCAATGAAAAATCGTCATTTCGTCGGGAGAACTCAAACACATTCGTCCCGGCACGAGGCCAATGCCTTATACCTACACCCAAGCACATACTAACCCTGAGCTCGATAGTTTCCATCAATTTGAAATAAAATTATTGTTTGTATCTATTACGTCGCCATAATTGGAGAAATTGTTGAGAATATGAATTAAATGTTGGTTTTTGAAATAATTATTTAAAATATGCATCAAACAGTTTTACACCACTTTACTTGAAACGTCAGAAAATCATACCAAACGAAAGCTACATCACTTGAATACAACCGACTCAGATTAGAATCCCGGATAAGTACTGACTTTGTATTTCGCCCTCACCGCAAAAACACAGTTCCTAACATTCTAAGGTATCTATTTAAATAACAATTAATCACGGTGGCGGGGGTTCGTTTGTATTATAACTTTAATTTACTTTACAAGGTAATTTGAGTTTTTAAAATGTTAAAAGCAAATACGACGTAATATTGTTTAATCCAGATTATTTTTAACGATTATGACAGTTTTAATTACATGTAATTAATTTTTTTAATATTTGCGTCTGTCTAATAAGCTCTTAAGATGGAAATTAAGATTTAAAAATTAAGTTTAATTACGCACTTATGAATTAATAAACAAAATTTGAGCAACTGCATCATTGCCATAGCGCCGCACTGGCGCAATGGCTAGAAAGACGGTCCCTGGACCGGAAGAACACGGACTCGAGTCCCGTGTCCTACACGACGGCGGCGATCTCTAGATGCGACAGTTTAATCGTGTTTAACAGAGAGAGACTAACTTTTCTAACGAGTGAAATAAATTCGAACACGAAAACACGAATTGCTTTCATGATCAAGCTTAATGACAAGATTTTTACTAAAACACGAAAATGATAAAAAAAATATACGCGCATGAGTATGTAACAATTGAATGAACGTAAAACCGGGTTGTTCAAACTGTCACCGATATTCATTTGACGTTTTTTAGGACACAAGACATCTATACACCAAAACGTAGCATAACCATAACAAATATGTATACTGAGCATGCCAGCCACTGTAATGAATGAGTGTTTTTTTAACAACTTAGAACACCCCCAACAAAGATGGAATTCGAACATACGACCTTTCTATCGTTATTTCAAGGTATTAGATAATAGAGGTTGCACTGATAGTAGGATTATTTCCATACTTGAAATACATCAAATGTCGTCCTAGTTTACGTCATGTTATGTTATAATGCTACATGTACTTACATTGAGAGCATCTTGTAATATATGTAATATTTTCTTTAAAAAACGATGACAGATTGTGTAGGTACACTGAATCCAGTTACATATAGAACAATAATCAAGAATCAGAACAGAGCAGAGCGGAGCCGAGGAGAGCTGAGCCGAGCCGAGCCGAGCAGAGCAGAGCAGAGCAGAGCAGAGCAGAGCAGAGCAGAATAGAACAGAACAGAATATAATTTAATAGAATAGAATATATATGGAATAAAATAGAACATAAAATAATAGAGCAGAATAAAACAGAACAGAACAGATGGTGCTGTAGCTACGAAAATATTCCCGCTAAAAGGTTGGCATTCAGCAAATGTAAAGTCATGAATTTCCAAATGAAGTCTTGTCTGGATCAAAACACGCTTAGAATTTCAATTCAACTTCACAATTGTTCATTAGATTTGTTTTCATCGAGACGATAGTTCATCGTTATTCAAAGATTTCAAACTTGTAAATAATTACACACTGTAGTACAATTATTCAAGAATTCTGAAAAAAACGTGTTGCTCTTTAATCAGTTATATATTTTTATAATATTATAAGATTATTTCAAGAATTCTCGCAAGCCGAAAGGCCCATTGAGGTAACGTTACATAATATGGTAGGCAACTTGTCACCTGCAATACGATGAAGATTATAGTGCACTAAATAAGCAAGATACTAAAGTGAATACATCATTCCTGGAAATACAGTTATGATATAAGTATTGTGTTGGAAGCGTGAGTCAGGATTCGTACCCGAACCGATTCGTAGATAAATACTTTCTGTGGGCTGTGTGTTGGGGGCGTAACATATAAACCTAGGCGCTGTCAAGCTGACACGGAAATACTTATTTCTTTTATAAGTATGGGCACACCCTTATATTTCTAGGGAGAGAATATATATTATTTTATGCAATTTATTACTATACAAGAATAAATGCTATTAAGGCAGTAAGCGAGTTAATAGGCGTCTTACAAAGCACCCCTTTCTACATTAACACAAATATAAAATTTACATGTACTGAAAAATTGTCAAAAATAAATTATAATGATAACAGTATAATGTAATTGTTAAGTACGAACAAATATATGTAGAATGTGCTACATTCAATGTGAGTGTGAGTTTTTCTCGTCAAATATACATGATTAGTTCAATGCGAAGATTTCTGTTATTTTCGCTGCGTAATAAGTGGCGAGTAATCATTTTAGGCCTACTAGAAAAAAAGTTTTAATAACTGTACTAATGAGTTTTACGACACAGTAGTAGTGACAGTTGCTTGTTTGAATATATTGTGTATTACAGCGCTAATTTAGTTTAAAATTTATCACAATGTTCGGAAATATACCAGTACACTACTTTTTATATGTAGGTCTATAAAAATATTTGATATTAAAATAATATTCCAAATATATGACTGCAAATAGATACTTACAAAAACCAGCAGATTGTTTGAAAATCGTCAGATTACACTCAGTTAAATCGGCTACCTTCAATTAGCAAACATTGGCATTAATAATTAATCCATAATCTCCCCGGATACTCACAGCTATTTACAAACACAAATGATTATAGTTATCCTGGGCTTTCTTAAGAAAGAGCGGCAACAGTCGATGTTGCTGAGAATGTGCGCCATTGATTGGTTAAGGCGTTGCTATGAGAGCGTCAAGATGACAGAGAGGGCGGAGCTTAGATATTGGTCATGAATTCAGCAGCGACTTTTATCTTGCTTGGAGACTAAAACACGTGCGATGGATTCTGATACGACTACTTAAGAGTGGCCATTTTACGATCATTCTATTTACTAAATTCGAGTTAATCCAATGCGGATATAGAAAAGACTATACATGCATTATTATAAAATATAATTTAAATCGAGCAACAAAAACGTATGATGTTTTATGATTATTTTGGCATGGAGCGGATTTTGTAGAAAGCAATAGAGCGATTAGTGTTTATAGTTTTCCGAAAATCATCAAAAATGGAACATTAAAATTGGTCATTTATGAACAAACCCTTCCCTTGCAGCTCAAAAACACATGTATACAGATACAAGTATGCAATAAGACAAGAAAACGCTCCTAACCCCATACACTGAAAGAGAAAATATTATAGTCACTTTGATTGGAAATATACCACGGAATACACAGAACTAGAACCCTTTAGAAGAATGAAACTGTTGACATGCTGTGTATATATTCTGTTTTACTGTTTTTCTACAAACATTTTTTTATTTATTTATAATTCGATGGAATCGTTTTTAAATCGTCCAAAGAAAATACAGCTTAATACAATGATAATGCCATGTAGTGAAGTCGATGAAAGAACAATGATAGTGAAAGTGATGGTTGTGTTGATGGTGACGATGATGATGAAGGTGGTTGAGTAGGTCAGTGTGAAAATGTTGATCTTGAGTGTGATGGCGGGAACTGTGAAGAAAACAACCATGATACTGAGGATGACATTAAAGAAACCACAAAAGACGTCAACGAAGATAATGAAGACGATAATAACAATAACGAAGAAACACAAGTTGAAATTATTGAGGACGATGCCAATGATGGCAGTGGTGACGCTTATGATGACAACGGAGCTAACTTATATGATGATGTTAATGACGATAATATGGACTACGTAAAAAGTATAAATTACGAATCTGACAATGGTATTAATGATGTCCGTGAAACTTGGTTATTGTGTGAAATAAAATCATAAGGGAACATTTGACATCAAGTAATTTATGAGATGAAGATAAATATTAATGTATATCTTGTATATTAGCGCGTCGGTAAATAATAAAATACACAAAGAAAGGAGAAATTGAACACGGAAACACAGATACAAAGAATAAAGAAGATATCGATGTTACTCAATGAAATGGACAGAAACAGACTCAACAAATGCCAAAGGTATTTTAATTGGCAAACTGATATATCGCATCTTCTCATGAACTTTGGACTGCGCATCTGGTCTACAGATATTTTTCATATTTAGTTTTAAGGATGTTTTATATTAATATAATGAGATCGTTGATCTGAAAATAAATTCAGTCATAATTCCCAGGAGTTTATGAACAATGCAGACAAGAATAAAATCAGTATAAAGCGCGCAAATATAACGAACTCCCAACGTGCAAGGATTCAAGTTCTTGAATATTGATAAACTGAAAGGCGGAAAGGCTAGGTAGAGGCCACGCTGCTAAACGAGATCCGAACAAGTCGTATATTCTTTGTGTTTATTTTGCAGAGGATTATACCTGCAACTCTGGTTCATTGGCGAAAGTAGTCAGTTGATTGTAAATAACAATTTTGTTCTGGTTAAAATTCCATCTGAACATACTGACCATCTGAACATACTGACCATCTGAACATACTGACCATCTGAACATACTGACCATCAAACTTATTTTAGATGGTTGGTATATTGGTTTAAGACAACACCATACATTGTTTTATGTAGCTTCCTCGTAGACTTCCGGGTTTGTATTAACATGAAATAAACAAAACTGTATTGCTTTGCCATTTCCCACTTTTGCAACTCAATTAGAGTTATTCATTAATTCATCGTTCATCGTTTTGTATCTTATGTTCATTCAGTTCTATCCCGTTGTGTCTTACTTCAAGATTATTTTAGGCAAACTAATTAAGTTGAACATTTCGCAATATAAGTGATATCATTAAATAAGAAACCATTTTTATTCATCTGCAATGTAGTATCTAGGTGTGGCTATGGACTAATTAGAAATGATGCACCTGTTTTTTGTCGTAACAGAACCTAGTCAGAAGTTGTACCATCTCCTTTAGAACGAGTTATCGAATGTGTCTTCACTTTCCATACGATTTTCAGGTCGTTTACTCTCCAAACGTATCTTGTTCAAACAAATGAAGCATCAAATCGTGAATCTATTGTCTTTAAAACTTGTAAAGTGTCTTCGAATTTCTTATTGTTAATAACTAGTTTTAGTAGGAATTATAATCGTTAATCTAATGTGTCTTAGTCACTCACAAACTGTCATTTCATTGAATCTATTATTTTTAAATAATGTTTAATTCTTTGAATCATTTCTTCTTCTTGTTCCACCTTTGGTTCGCTACAACCTCGTAACTGCAGTGTTCAATATTTTAATCGGCTCTTTTCACCTCCTTTTTACAAATGTATCTTAACATAGGTGTTTTTCTAGTCTAGCAGTCAATGCCATTTCATCACCAATCCCTACGTGAATTGTGTCACATTCTTCAAACTATTATTTCTATTGATTCTACGTGTATAATACTACAAGTACATTACCGTTTCTATAACCGACTCTTCGTGCAGTTTTCTTTCAGTGTTTTACATGGACAGGGTGGTGTCCTGTAGAAGTTTCGTCTTTGAAAGTCCAAGAGATAGTATAATGATTGAATCAGCATGTTTGGCATGATCGCCAAGTCTTTACTCTTTAAAAGTGTTCCATTGCGGTATAATTTATGTTCGAAACTGACGTTTCTTTTCTTTAATTGTTATGAAATCCTTTGTAACACACAAAACCTACCTTAATAGTCGTGTCTCCCTACCCCCTCATTTTTTATTTTATATCGTAAGCTCTGCTGGGGTTCTGCGTTAGGAGACCGTGGTTTATGAATGCCCTCTACCCTGTGCTAATTTTCCTGTATCACATGTGGATGAGCCGATACATGATCGAGACAACACTAAAAAACATTTAGTCATTTTGTATAGTGATATCTCAATATCAAGACCACCCTTGGGACTCTTGAAAACCGGTCTACCTATTGAGATGGTCTTCTTTTTGAGGTTTGATAAAGAGTAAACATTGAAAATGGACTTGAAAGGTGTGCTCTTAATTTCGAGGTGGTCTTATTATTGAGGTATATGTCAACATTCCAATTCAGTGTGTTATGCGTAAAGGTCTCGTAAGACTTGACCAAGTACCATGATTGACCAAATACCAGCGATACTATTTGGTATAGTAGATTTCTATTTCACGAAACGAAGTGTTCGCTCCATGGCGCTTGACAAAATACCCCGGCACGTTTATCTTAAAACAAGTGCTTGTTTGCCTACATTACAATTAGAAGGCGATTATAACCGTGTTTTAGAAAGTTACACAGCGTTTACAGCTGATATAAATGTATACATTTCTACGTCAATGTCACCAAAGGTCAAAAGCTTTTTGAAGTTTACACCTTGTTACGGCGTCATTTTGAAAGAAACAAACTGCTAGTTTTTGGACTGGAATATTCGGCGCAAATCGGCATTCTCCGGTACTTTCCGGGAATTGTTTGTATTACAGAAGGATGTTTGTATGTCTAGTGACCATCACGAACATTATTATATTTTTTTATAATCACTACCGCTTGATAATCTTCTACCATTTTGATTTCTACCATCATTGTTATCATGATGATTATATTTATGATCACACCTTTGATAATGATGATGATGACGAGTACGATGATGATGGTAGAAATCAAAATGGATTCGATCGTACACTAACCCCTTCCCCAAATGAGTAAGGATTTGAAATTGCAATGTTCTCTGAAAGCTTTGACGGCGGTGGTTCTTGTAAAAGTGCTCTTGTAAAATCTGTCAACAGATCCTTTGATTGTTCCGTAAACATACTTGAAGCAATAAAGGAATCACCCAAACATTACACATGTATCATGTTGCTTACGTCTAAGTCTCTGTTGATGCTAGCTTCGTTATTTTCACGAGAATCACTCAAATAATGCGCGGCGGAATATACCGAAGCGTGGCGAATTTTATGAGTCAGTCACTTACACTGTGTTTGGGATTGTCTGCGGCGCTAAAATCGTTTAAACGACATTTAGAATAAAAGAAACTATGAAATTAAAGACCTTGCATTTAAGTAATAGCTTTCTAAGAACATGAAAAAAGTGTAAAATCTCGGTTTGTGGTTAATTTATTGTCGTTCCATGCGTTACGCTCGATGTCTCTTCCTGTTATCTCCTAGTCACGTGTAAAAATGTAATTTGAAATGGATTGCGCGATAGAAATGTTTCTAATTGCCGTAGAAATTTTATCGTGATTTCTGTTTTTCTTGGAGTTAAAAGCACAATTCATACGAGTTTCTTTAGGACGTTGGGAATGAATGACAGGGTATTCTGGTTAATTATAGTGATTCATACATTTTCTTGTAAATCCATTAGCTGGTATTAGCGTGATGGCAACGATATTTCTAATGATCGATTCGTTTATTATCTGTCATATACCTGTATTAATAACAACAATAGAGTCAGGTTCGATTCAGTGAAAGGCAGAATTTATGTTTTGTCAAGTCGAGATTTTAATTTTTTGCGTAAGATCGATTTGAATATTAAGCTATCGGATATCTGGGAGAAAAATAATAGTGCTTGAACTGGGACAATCGTTAATGATGCCATGCGGTGTCAGCACAGTAATTAGCTATCTCTGAAGTCAGTTCATATTGTAGGCTATGTTCGCGAATAGCAGACATTGTTTTATGAATACATAATCGTTTAAATTATACTTGCTCGATAGTCATAAAATGTTTGAACGCGTACAGGTGTCATTGCAAGCCTGGAACCAACCAATGACCTCGGAGTTAATATTGGGATATTTTACTTTGCTGTCATATACACAGATGCATAATACTTACATCCATTGTTTCAACACATTACACTTTGGTACGATAAGAACTACAAGTTGTCTGTTTATCGGCAACTTTAGGTTTTAGTTCAACAATCCTAAATGCGATGCATACTAGTGTTTAGCAAAGTATCTTTAAGATCATATTATACTTACATATATTTATTTATTTAAAAAAATTAGGGATGTAAACGATTAACAGGTTAACCGGTTAACCGTTCGAACATGCGGTTATCGGTTAGTAAAATCACTAACCGGTTAATCGTTATTTTTTATAAAAACATGTACTTTCCATTAGTGTTTAGAAAAGTATATTTATTTAAAAAAAAAAAATCCTTAATAGTTTTATGTTCTATATTTTTCAATTACATTGGTATTCAGCATGGCTTCGATGGAAATGTTTATAAATCTGTAACAGAACAAATGTTCATAAAGAGATTTTTTCACAGTATGCATCAAAATCCAAATTAAAAATATGGCGTACCGCCATTATCGTGACAAAGTGCTCGCCATTAATGCATGGTTCTGTGTCAACTAAAGGCGAAAAAAGGAACGCCCATCTCATTCATATACCGAACATAATGATGGAACATTTTGGACAAATAATGACAATTCCGAAACTACGACAATTCCAAGATTTCCTGGTACTGTGGCGTATCAGATGTATAATACAAAATACCAACTTAATACAACTTTTAGTGCGTTTGGTGAATACAATGTGATAAGGCCTTTTGTGTGTGGCAATACGACAACAAAGCCATGTTCGCTGCTTATAAAAGAGAGAGAATATATTAAGTTGATACAGGGAACGCCACATACATAAGACAGAGTGCCTCTCCGGACAGACCTCCGGGAAAACAACAATCCATAAAACATAAAGCACTTGAGGAGGTTCAAGGGTACATACGTAAGGGAACAGGGGCGCAAGGAATGGCCTGGCCGACCATAAGGAATAACTAGGAGAATCAAAGAGGTCAAACAGTGAAAGGGAGGAAATTTATGGATGGAAAAGATCACAGGACAAGTCAAGACAGCTGGCACAATACGCTGAAACTGAACATGAACACAACTAACATGAACACTATATAAAGTGAAAGAATTGCACAGGGAAATATAACATACATTTAAAACACAAAAAGAAATAAGCAAACTTGTTTTTGTTAAAAATCCACGTGCACTGAGCGACAGTGATTAATGTTTGATTCCGTCAGATTGTAGTTATCACAAGTTGTGAAAAATCCAAATGTTTGACAAAAATGCTGGGAACATAATTCATCTGACAGACACAGTTAAACAATACAGCCCGTTATCAGTATACATGATGTCATTATCAACACATTAACCACACCAAACAAAAGACATGACAAACATAATGACGATGCTTTTCTTTGAAGCTGTTGCTTATTTTCATTATAAACGTATTTTGAATACACTAGGTGTTAAACAAAAATAAAAACAAAATAAATTTGTCATCTAATGATTGAGAAACGCGCGTTGAACGTATTCTCACGTAGAACAGATTGTGCATAAGTGACAAGTAATTGCATGTCGTCATATATCGTCTGTAAGTCTTCCGAAAATGCCATTGCATCGAACCGTTCACGCATGCGCAAAGTAGTTTACCGCGCATGCGCAAAGTCGTTTACCGCGCATGCGCAAAGCTATTGGTTTCATCCATGTGAAGGTGAATCAGCAAAAATATGAGAACGCTGGCAAAATATTTCTATGTAATGTGATAATACATTTGTCATGGTTTCCGCGTGTTGTCAATTAATGAGAAACAATGAATTGAGTAAATTTCCTCGCCATGGCATTTAGATTCTCACCCGTATCGCCTGTTTGCCGTCAGTCGCCAAAGTGTCTCCAATTGTCGCTTGTACAGGGCGTCGCTCGATATCTTTCATTTCACAGTTTAGGATTCTTCAAAGGATAAAACACGTCTTACGGATCGCCTAAAATAAGACTGGCTGTTTGTTTACGACCTGGTCCTATTCTTTTAGCTTGTTATCTCTCTTTACGGGCATAGGGTAAGAAAATAAGGCATTTATCGCATAGTGAAAAGATAGAAAGTTGGCTTAAAAGCCCCTAGGTGTCAAAATGGTTTTAAAATTTCGACGCGACTGTGTGTTCAAGCAGATACGTTATATTAAAGCTTTCATTTACTGTTAATTAATAACGGTTCTTCACACTGGTGCATCACTCGGCCATTCATCGTAGATATTAGTTTACCAGTTTTAAAATTTTGAAATTAATTTCCGACGACTGTAATTTACATTCAATACCGGAATTAGGATGACGCGTCTTTCCTAGTTATAATCGCTAACAGTCTCGAATGTCGTGTGCTTTGTGGGACTGAATATTAAGTAATGTCACAAATTAACGTCCTTTAGCGGTTCTATCGACAGCTATTTTGAGATACTGGCATATTAATCACCTTACCTGTTATCATTAAATTCGCATCAAGTGTTCGGGCACGTATATGCCCTACATGACTCAATGAATGTCCCAGAAATTGAATAGATGGATATTATGATCGTCTAATATGTTCTGCCATAGTTATGATCTTTCAATCACTATTGTATGTATTTATAAAACACAAAATCCGAGTAATGTTATTCAGTGAATGTCACGTGATATTTTGCGAACTTTAAAAGTTATTAGAACAATATGACAATTTTTACTTGCATTTAATGCATGTATCAAAAGTTATTCAAATATATGATAAAATGATACAAATAATAAATGCTGAATACTATGTAGTGTTGACCAAATGATTTGTATTATGATATGCGTTTTAACTTGTTATCATCGACGGGTAGAGCGCCTGACTCCTGGTCCGCATGTCGTAGGTTCAAGTCCCAGGTTGTGCAGGGATATATCATGAACTTCACTTCCCCTCAATTTTTGCACGAATACTGGTCAGTAACCCAGGAAGCCGTCATCGAGAGTGATTAGTATTGGTTGTAAGAACTTGTTTCACAATACATGTAAAATAAATGAGGTATATGTATACCCTTTAAAGATATATTATGCTCATTGTTTTGTTCAGTTGTTTACCTATACAAACCGTGATGAAAAATATAATGTTTCTAGTTTTGTTTAAATCCATTTTTTAACAAGCGGGTGTTATTGTACTAATTTTGTCTGTTAGTAACATGATTAAAACAAGATTGTTTTAGATGTTTATACATAGCAATTGTTCTTATTAATGATGCTTAGACTATACTTGATGAAGCCCATTAAGAAATTAGGTTCAGATGAGCCAGATACATCTTTAATAACAATCTCATATTGGACAAGAATTGAACGTTCAAGAAATAAATTGTACATTTTTTTCAGTCTGGCCTTGCACCTACCTGTCAGCAGAGATTGTACCCCGACAATCCAGCGTTAACAAGTTCAGGAAAATGCAGTTTACACCAATAATGAAGTTTCAGCAAAAAAATCACAAAATACCTATTCAAGAAATTTGAGCGAAAGTCTTTAAAATGAAGCTCGAAAGACTTTGATTATACATGTACAAGTTGATAGTTTAATGTCCGCCTTCAGCATAGAAAAAATGAGTTTTTATTGTAAGGTACATTCAGTTCATCTATTTACAGATAGTAACAATTCGTATAAAGTCCGACAAACGTTTTTACAATGAATACATATATATTGAGGTGTTGGTGCCAAAAACCCCTATTTCCATATATAAATTTAGAAAGGAGATGGTAGATTATGGCGCTACCCCCTCGATATACTGATATACATATAGAGGACCACAATGGAAATAAAAGAGTCTACTCTTTTTTTTTGCTATTCTAGGTGTTGGTGTGTATGGCATGGATATTACGCACAGATCATAATAATTATTTTAATATGATTGCATGTCTTAATCATCCATGTACCATGTACTCAACTACCGAAATAAATATATATGTTATATATGAGCGGTCATTATTTATTGAATTTATTAAACGAGTCTTCTAAAATCGATAAAAATGGCGAGACTTTGTCGAGATTTTATCGGTTTCATGGGTTTGACGAGTTTGATAAATTCATTAAAAAAATGGAAAAATGTAAGATTTTATTTATGACATAACAGCAGAAGCGGCTGATTTTCGCCAAAGCATTACCTCAACTAAATAGGATTTTGATAATTCGGTCTTTGCTCTCGTGTGCTATCGAATCCTAGAACGTTGTTTTGCCATTGATGAACAATTCCACCTGCGTATAATACCATGCTTAACTTGCCCAATTTTTATGATTTTTACCAATGAAATGTATACAGTGAAACCTCGATAATAAGACCACCGAGGGTTCTGAAGAGAATATTGTATAGTTGTTACGTTGTCTGATTATCGAGTTAAAATATGGAAGGACATAAAATCAAAGGACTGAATGTGCTGAAGGGCGCTTCCAAGACTGCACGTGTTCTATATTATCGTATTAGAAATCAATACGCCACTATGTATTCGGGTAAACTGATTCGCCAAAAATGACACAAATAATCCAGGAAAGCCGTTTATATCAAGACTCCTGCCATTCCACAACTGATATATCCCTTACAACTCAGCCATAATACTCATCTAATATATAATAAAATCAGAGAACTTTACATGTAGCTCTACTATTTTCTTGAGACGATGAATATGGCGGTACTTCGGGTAAACCATCCGGTTGACGATGATAGCAATCAGACGCTAAAGCGCCTCAAAAATGGCCTAACAAAATAGGTCTTGTTAATGAGAGGGTGTTAATGTCGTGGTGGTTAAACAGTATTACTGTATTTACAATCATTACATAAATAAAATGCTGCGTGAGTAAATACTGAATTTATTACAGTGCTTTAAAAAACGAGCTAAAATTCGCCAACGGGTCGTTTTTATCACGGTTATCAGAAAAACCATTGAATGAATTTGGTCATCTATGACCACTTATACAATATCGCCTTGGTTTGATCAGGTGAGAGGACCTGGCAAAACTAGCGTCTTTTTTCTTTACATTTTGTCTTAGACTCGTTCAACGCTATTAAAGCGAATCTCGAGTTCCCATTACTTGTCAATCCAATGTTATAAGCATATCTATTGGCCCATATAAGTGTCTCTGTAACAATTTGATTAAATGCATGAAACATGCGTGATATAAAAACATACGAGCGTTAAATTGCTCGGGAGAACAGTAAATAGATATCTAGGTATGTTTGAGACCTGACAACTCTTAACAGTTTCTTTTTTACTTCAATGCGAAGACATACAACTATTTTGCAGTGCAAATCCAAATGAATAAGTACTTCATACGTGTATAAGCGTCTATAGACAAGGAAGGCGTCTATAGACAAGGAAGATCGGAGTCATCCTGATGATTTAATTGGAAATCTATATTTACGGGAGTTATGAAAATGGGACCGATTAATACAGGTCCACACGACGTCGCCGAATTACTCATATACAAGGGAACTAACCCAAGCATTCTACATTATAGTTTGTCGGTAGAGTTGTTTCCCTTTGCATAAGGTAATGAACAGTCGTATTTGGGCACGACTGGAAATGGGGAAAAAACTTTATAAATATGATAAAGTGTTTCTTTTAATATTCATGTGTTATAAAAAGATGATCTTGCTCGATATGCATGTACATGTACATTGAGGTAATATGCGGCAGTTTAAAAATACCCCCATCAAGTGTTTGCTGTCTTCGATACAAGGAAAACTATCGTCGGTCAACACATGTTGATAAGATTATTATGTCAGTATTTGAACAAAATGCGTTAATAATTGCACATTTATACTGCAAAAGGAAATACTATCCGACAAAAAATAAATTAATTTGTTTACTTTGCCAAATACGTGATTTAAGTTTATCAAGCAGGTTTTATGGAAGGCAATTTCACACGTTTCTACCATCAATAGCCTTTCTTTACCGGTATTGTGCACCATTGTAAAACGATACCTTACAATACATTTAGGGCTTTGCTGAAACGGTTGTAAACAAAGTGCAAAACATCTGTTATGCCTCTGCTGTCGTACGTTTCTGTCGTTGACGTCGGTGAGAAATGTTGCAGTAATCTTTGGACAAATTATGAATTGATGAGAAGTGTCATACTGACGGGTCCCGGGTGGTGCTCATGTTCTCCCTGTAGGTCAAGCACTTCTCGTGTATCTAGCCGACGTGACGAATCGTGATTGTCTCGACGCATTTAAGTGGCAAATTTACCTAAAAAAAATACCTTTCCGCAAATCACAAGACTTAGGAACAAAATGCCGCATCAGAATCTTCCAGTAAGAACACGCTATCCCGGCATGAGCGGTATCAGGACATCTCGTCACGTCGTAGGCAGGCACGTTTAGCATCATTACTGGGATATGTGTACGGTTTGGATTTTGAACGATACGATACGTGGACTGTATACTGTACAGCGGACCCGTATATCTAGATACATATACCAGCACAGCGACTCATATACCGAGTACAGCGGACCCGTATATCCCGTGTACCGACCTATATATACATATAACCAGCACAGCGACACATGTACTTAATAGAGCGGACCCGTATATCCCGTGTACCGACCTATATATACCCAACACAGTGACACATGTACTTAATAGAGCGGACCCGTATATCCCGTGTACCGACCTATATATACCCAGCACAGCGACACATGCCCGTATATCCAGCACAGCGACACATGCACTGAGTACACAGGACCCGTATATCCAGCACAGCGACACATGCACTGAGTACACAGGACCCGTATATCCAGCACAGCGACACATGCACTGAGTACACAGGACCCGTATATCCAGCACAGCGACACATGCACTGAGTACACAGGACCCGTATATCCAGCACAGCGACATATGCACTGAGTACACAGGACCCGTATATACAGCACAGCGACGCATGCACGGAGTACACAGGACCCGTATATACAGCACAGCGACGCATGCACGGAGTACACAGGACCCGTATATACAGCACAGCGACGCATGCACGGAGTAAACAGGACCCGTATATCCAGCACAGCGACGCATGCACTGAGTAAACAGGAACCGTATATACAGCACAGCGACGCATGCACGGAGTACACAGGACCCGTATATACAGCACAGCGACGTATACACTGAGTAAACAGGACCCGTATATCCAGCACAGCGACACATGCACTGAGTAAACAGGAACCGTATATACAGCACAGCGACGCATGCACGGAGTACACAGGAACCGTATATACAGCACAGCGACACATGCACTGAGTAAGCGATCCATATACTATAAAGTTATTGAAAGTAATTGATAATGTAACTTTTAATTACAGTAGTATTTAGTTATATAAATGCATTGTTTCTGCAAGTCTGACTAACAAATACATTTCAGTTACTTTTTATTCTCTTACATAATAGTATATTACTGAATCATGTCCTTTCTGTAAACAAATTAATCTCACTTGTATTAAGAGTTCTATCCCTTTACCCCTAATAGATAAAACCTCATACAAGGACCACTTCAATAATAAGATCATATTAAAATTAAGAACACCGGTTTCATGTCCATTTTCACAGATGTGCTCTTTATTAAACCTCAATATTAAGACCACCTCATTAAGAAGACCAGTTTTCAAGGGTCACAATTGTGGCCTATTATTGAGGTTTTACTGTCTGTAGTACTATATATACATATACTATATACGGGATAAAGGGAGGGAACCTTAAAAATGATAAAGGGAGAGAACTCGTGACAAATACCGGTGTTCAACACTACAAAGCGTGAATGAAAAGTACGGCCAGTGTTTGACAGTCACAAGAATGCTACCCTGTTTACGGTTCCACGAGTCTTCAATGTTTACAGCAAACGTTAGCACCGTTGTTAAATTTACTTCTCAAATAACATCATGTGTAGCTGTTTCATTCGTCATTAATTTAGATGAGGACAGTATTTTTTTACGTTTCATTGTTAGATACTCTTTCGGTAAACATACGTCCATTAACGTGTAAACAGTTAAATACTGACTGAGACTGTATTCAAAATACGGAAGCCTGGAGATGACATTTGGACATATAATACAAATGTATCTGAACCCGAGATTATAACGGATACTTTATACACTAAACATATTGGCTTATAAAACGAGTGTGAAATACATCATAATGTAAATTGAGAGCTGAATATTCTTGATATATAGAATGTTTCGTGATATGTCAGTTCTATTTTTAGAATTTTTTTTTTCTGATATAGGGGTATTTGTTAAGTTTATGTATGTCCGTTGACTCTTTACTTGGGTATTTTCAGTCGTCCATTTCAGCTATTTCACCTTAGTGACAGTAAGATACATACCTTTAGAACGTGATATCTCCAATGTATTATTGAACGCATGACAGAACCTGTCACAGTTTCAACGAATATCATCGATCACCTATTTGCAAAAATGGAATGCCCCAATTTGAAAATATATATGACAGATAGTAAAAATATCTTAATAACCAACGATTTATAACCCTTTAGGTGATAATTTGTACGTTCTAAATTTTCATTGAATTATTCATTTCGGAAAGTAAGTGGTGTGAAAGACTCGGTAAACTAAAACCGGTATTTATGTCATATACGGGACTCCGTATCAGCGAACCTATATTGGTGGTATAAGTTTGCTTGACTGAGCCACGTAAGTGAAGATGATTATATTGTTCTTTACTAAACACCTCCGGTTTGATCTTATATAGCTTTAAATAATCGCAAATTTTAAAGTAAACAATGTCATGAATCTAAATATTTAAAGGACTTGTCTTCAGGTATGTAACATTTCTTCCAAGTGTCAGCAAAATGACTTCATGTCAATCAGAGAACTGAGGGGAGTATGGACAACGTTTTATTTTTTGCCCTCTGATCTTCAGTAGATATTTAAATGTGTGATATCTGGGATGACTTAGCACGTGTGATATCCAGCTTGCCTCACTTAATTTGAAGATGCGAGTTCACCAATACGAATACAGGATGTCAACCATTCAGACATGTGATGTTACACCTTCCTATTCAGACACGTGATGTTACACCTTCCTATTCAGACATGTGATGTTACACCTTCCTATTCAGACACGTGATGGTACACCTTCCTATTCATGATATTCGCAAGTCGCATGTGTAATATCATCCATTTAAAAGCGTGATATCAACCATTCGATTTTGTTATATAGACCTATCAATCGCTCGGATATTTGATGTCACGCATTCTGACTGATGTGATATCACATATTCTGACGCGTAGATCATCAATTATTCGAATTTTTGATATTCGCCATTAGGATAGGTGATATAATTAATAATTTATACATATTGGTCCCAGGTGATATCATACACTCATGCTGTAGCTACGTATATGAAACGTTCTGATTTTGAGTGTATTGTTTGATATCAGTAGGGGCATACGTAGCTAGGTCTATGCGTGTGTCTTTTCACATATTTAACCCCTGGATATCACAGTTTTGTTTGGTGATATCATTCGATTAGTATGTATTAGAGTGAAGTGGTGGAGTTCAGCAGAAACAATATTTACCTTTACCAAAGACCTAAATACCATTATTTAGGTATTTAGGTTTTTGCCTTTATGCCTACGTTGTGAAGATGAATACGTGATTTTTTTTCCCATTTTGCCCTTTTGTTCTACTCTTTGAACGGTTGCCCCGACTTTATATTCAAACTTGCGCCGAACTATTACCAAAACCGCTGGTTTATATTACCGTGCCAAATCATATTATATCAAGATGTCGTCCCAGATTATACATTGAAATACTCACGCTGATTCGACTGAAAGTGAGTTTTGTATTAGAACACTACATTCGTAAGTTTTATTATGACTACATTAATGAACTGTTTGAAATCTGGCGTATATCGTGATAACAAACGAAAAAGCTTCACTTAAATCTCCATGATTGAATAACCAATAATCTGCAACTATCTGTAAATTCTGAAAAATCACCGCGACGAGCGACTGCTCGCCGTGAATATATTAAGCGGCTGTCCAGCGTGATTTGATAAGACTGTGTTATGCGTGGGTGTATGTTAGCGCATGCGCATGTAGGTTAATGAAGTCGGAAGTAGAAGTTCCGAGATGCCTAGTATTTTTCTTGGGAAAGCCGTATTTTTCTGTGACTAGGGATGTAGTTTTTCTTTTGCATAAGATCTGAATCGCATCATTCGAGGTAAGGACGCGCATTTAATGTGTCATTTAGCGCACGTGATTAAATCGAATGTTTTAAACGAAGTGATCACGATTTGCGGTTTCTCGTGACCAGTGATGCGTAACGGTCTAAACATTAACACAATCAGCAGCTGTCAAATCATATCGTATGCTTAATGTCCTCGGTTATAGTTCATTATTCGAAACTTGACATACATTTGTTGTTTGATTCTGATTAATGCTATAGAACTGTATCTGTGATGTTTGCAAATGCTAAAAAAACGTGAGTTACATGAATATTCTGTTACACTGGAACTGATGAACACAGCCCAGTGATTCCAGTGGTCTGCATGCACATTTCTTTCTTCTCATAGATTTTTCTTTTTCCTCTGAATAAAAATATGCTGTTTTGGATGTGTTGATAATGATTGATCCTTCTCACCCAATGAAATTTGCGCTTAGAATTCTCATTTAATAATAAATTTTCTGGTCCACATTGCGTTCGGTGCTGTCGGGTTATCGTACACACCAAACGTCTGACATGTATGCTTGTTTGCATTACATCATTGTTTCTGCCTATCCTGCACATACATAATTGTCGTTGATATTGTCATTAGTCTTTTTCAAAGTTCTGATCCATGAGGATATTTACACAGTACCGAATGCACAAGTCGTCCAGACTCGAGAGAAATTCAGACAAAGATGCAAGTGCATCATTCTTTCATTGACCTTTGTTTTAACTTTAAGTATTATGTGTGACAGGGTATGGCTGTAATGTCAGTTTCTGTATTTAATTATGATTTGCCCAACGATTTCCATTTTCCAATCCATTAGCCTCAGGCTATTTTATCTGTGGTACTGTTAACAGTTGTATGAATCAGTTACATATTGTGTATCTCCAATAGAAACGCTCTTATCTGTTGTAGCTGAGGGTTGTTTGGTAAGACTGCTGCATAGTTTGCTCATTTTGTAGAGGGCTGCACTAGTGTTGAGGGGGTTGTAGGTTTGAGCTTTACATTGGATACACTTCCCCCCGTATTAACTTCAGTGGTGGCTGCAGTATTTGACAGACCGCTGTTATTGTGTCTCAAATGCTAGCAAGGGGAGGAGTGTAGTAGTGAGTTTAACCGGCTGCCCAGTTATTTAGATAGTTTGGTTGGTAAAAGTCTGTACCAATGTTGAATAGATCTTGTGTTTGAGCCCAACATTAGTCACATTTCCCCTTGATTAACTTCATAAGTAATCGCCAGCTCACTTTTTGTCATATTTAAATTAATTTAACTGTATTGTAGTTGATTAAATGTTGTTCCTTACTTGTTTTTGTAATATTACATCTGCTTTACTCTGCCTTAAATTGATTTCTACAGATGTATATAATGAACTTAGTGAGCTCCAATACCTGTTAGTTCAGTCGATAGATCACTCTTCAGAGTCTTCTGCCAATCTCAGGGTCAAAGGCTCAAACCGTAGACGAGGCATGTTTTTCCCATGTCAATTTGAGTATTTTTTAAAAAGATAATTCATCCAAAGCAGTCATTTGTCCTCAAAGTCTTACTCATGTTAGGAAACTGTCCATCCCTTGTAGCAGAACATTTTTGCTAAATTGTCACAAGGTCTCTCCCCTTCTATATATAATATAGAGGGATATAGAAGGGAGAGAACTTGTTACAATCTCCTGTGTATTTGACATACTCCTGTGGTCAAATGCTGTTAAAAATCAGCCAGAAACTCCAAACCAACCTCCTATTCCTAACAGTTAGCTTCAAGGTGTTATTGTTATCGTCACAAATGTTAGTTACTCGATACTTTCACACTGCTGCACAGAAATATGCTACATGCACATACTTTGTTTACTGTCTACACTTGCCACATTTTCCATTAAATCAAGTTTGAAACTTGAGCTATTTCATTGCTTTTGGATCGCAATTCAGTCTCAATGAAATTTAGATTCATTTTCTGTGGAATTAAAGCAGGAATTTTCCTGATGCAGGAATCTTGAGTCCCTGACTGTTGAGTGACTCCCTTTTCTTTCTAGGGACTCCCATTTTCCACTGACTGTGCATCCCTTAGACCCCTGAAATAAACCTTTGTCAAATATAAACTGCATGTCTGGGACCCTATAAATTTACTAAGGACCCCTAATTTATCAAACAAGAGGGTCCAAGGACCCCTAGCTGAAAAATCCTAGGGAAAGTGTTGTAAGTGAACAATATACATTTTGGTATAAATGTTTACATTAAATTATTGAATGCTACTTTTGTTCATGAAAAAAGTGCAGGTCTGTGGCCATTTTGAGATATTTGAAAAGTCATGGTAAAAAGTTATCACATAATTTCTAGTTTATGATAATGATTGTGTCTTGATCATATAATGTGCAACGTGTATTATTACAGAAGTTGCTTAATAATGCACATTTTTTGACACCCAAGTTTTTACAATTTAATATATTACTAGATGATAGAAACAAAACACTGAATCGTGATCATCTGTCATTGTGTCCCCAAGTTGTGCTGTATCCTGGCTTAAAATTATCGGTGAGGCATACAGCTTTCTCGCTCATCAGAGAGTCTGTCACATGTGAGGGAAAGTCGGAGACAGATTATTATGTAGTCTTGCATACGTATGTCTCCATATCCTACATATCTCTTATCAAGACTACGACAAGTGTGCTGCTCTATAAATAGTATAAATCTAGTGTCTGTAACTGAAGCTGAATCTATTTTCAAGGATGTACAAATTAAAGGTCAACGTGTATAATGGAACGAGGAACTGCGTTCTTTACGTCTCAAGCTTCAGATACATGCACAGTAAAACCTTATTCAAAGACCACCTTGAATTTAGACCACATCATTAATAATACCGTATTTGCAAGGACCAGGGTTTTTTGGGTCATATTTTGACTAAAACATCAGACTACTTTGCAATTCAGCCCGACTCTTCATAACCAATGGTGGTCTTGTTATCGAGGTTTCACTGTATCCTCAGATTTGCATCCTATCAATTCCATAATACATCGGCTGTTACATGCAGTTTTTGTGATATTTGTAAAGCAACAGACTGTTTATTTTGATCTTATGCACAAATTCAGTGGCCCAACTTGGCAATTTTTCAGTCTACCTACATCTTTTTAGGGGCCTATTGCACCCCCTCCCCCTAATTGTGAATTCTATATTATCAAGGCTGCATAGTCTGAGGCATTTTAAAACATATTTATCAAAACATAAAGTATAAAGTTGAGTTGTTTAGTCATGCTGATAACTTTAAAGCTCCCTACTGGTCTTTATACCATCCAGTTTTTATACCATTTTTTACCATAATTATTTTTTCATTTTTCCAACTGATGTTTTGTTCATGTTTGTATCGCTAGCTTTGCAACGCCCCTGGTATTCATTTCTGACATAAAAGTCAAAATGGTAGTTCAATCACGAGAAATGTCATTCATCTCCCATTATAATTTATATACAAAATACTGACTATTGGAAAGATATCAGCTTCGTGTATACATCACTTGATATGAACAAATATCAGAGGACTTGAAATACAAGGAGATTGCCATTTTTCAGCCATCTCAGTTTGGAGTCGAGGCCTGTTCAGTCTTAGAGCTGTCGTCTCGTTGTGTAAATTTTAATGTACTAGCTCTCTTTCCTTATCACAGTCATATTATATAAATATTGCTGTCTTTTTCAATGCATAATATTATCCCCGTGGGTGTCTGGTTCATCAGTTTCGTTGCTATGGTAATGAGTGCAACAATAATTAAGAATTTTTTCTGATGTGTGTATGGTGCATTTGTATTACTATAATGCTTTGTTTTGTTTCAAATATTTTTATTTCTATGACCTACCTGGCTACCAACCAGTTCTCGCACCAAATTTAGTTATTGTGAAGTACCTGATCAAACCCCACTCATTGCAGGGGTCGAACTCACAACCTAGGGATCAGGAGTTAGTCGCTCTACCTTGCGACCACAGTGCCTCCCATATATTTCTATTGTTATGCCACTTTAGGGCACTATTTTGCTGATCAGGTTATATATATGTTAAATCCTCATTAAATTTTAACTAATTATTTAGTGATACAAATGTATTAATATTTCTGGGTAATGTATCTTAGTTTAAGCAATCTCAAAACTCAGGCCCCTGATTGGTCTGTTAAGACTTAAATTGACAAATGGCTAGACTTCATTCGGAGAATAGTCTCCTGACAGTTTTTGTAACTTTTGGCCTATGACTCAAGTCTGGCATATTCAAGTCTTTCATTGTATATGCATTATGTATGTTTACTAAATATTTCAAATCCTGATGATTTACATAATAAAACCAAGATCAGGTGTTATAGACTGGTTAGCCTGGTAAAATCAGTATTCATGTGTATGTAATTTCTATATCGATATAAATAAATTATGTAAATAAACCTTGATGTATGTTTTGGCACACTATAGTAGCAGTGATAAGTTTTTTCTGTTTATTTACTTTGCATAGCCTTATGATATTAAACGTAAGTTTCCTTATGCTTGGCAATTTTTGTGATTAATTACCTGGGCTTGAAATTCTGTTCCTGCTTAAAGAATATTTTTTCCTAATATTATTTTGCATACTAGAGTTTGTTTGCTGCGTCTTGATCAAGCTTACTGATGAAATAACTGCTTTAAACCTATGATTAGAACATGTCCTTTCTGTAAATTGAGTTGGTCGGGGGTAAATCTCGGCCCGTATTACAGAAGCACCTTAAGCGAATCTTAAATATTTCAAAACTTCAAATGGAGGTAATTCCAAAACCATTTTAAAACTTTAAGGCTTTTTATTAGTAATGACAACAACATATTAAAACTACTCATTTATCACTCTTGATTTGACCATATAAAATCCTGTATGTTAAATAAACCAGTTAAGGAAAACGAAGTTTAAGGACAAGGATAAGATTTTACTTAAGATGTTTCTGTAATATTGCCTGAGGACTATACATGGGTTCCACTTTGTGCTGAATTTCAGCGGTCGTTTTGATCATTTTAACCGGATTTTACCATTTTATTGCCAAAATACCTATAATTTACAGAAAATTGACCCTTCAGGTGGAATCTTTAAGTGTCAAAATGTGGCTTTTTGGAAATTCCAAATATTTTGACTAGGATTATATCTGTAAGATGGTAAGAAAATGATGGTAGTTAGGAAATGGTACAGAAATAAGGAGTAGGTTTAATTTTATTGGTGGCTGTTGGTTAAATTTTGTCAATAAGGTGGTAAGAAAATGATGGCTGTTAGGTTACTGAGAAAATGTTGGAGAAAGTGTGTTTCTTAAAATTTAGGTTGTTGGTGGTTATGATTAGTGACACCTCTGGTAAGGCTTGTAATAGTTGTATAAACTATAATGACCCTTGCTTCAGTTTCAAAAAAATATAATTGTCGAGTTTGCATGAAGAGAGATAGGATGGGTTGATTATCAAGCCGTTAATTTGATATCGCCTAAAGCAAGCATGCTCTATGATAGCCATGGCTTTCTGAAAATGTACTTGTAAGTGTCCCCAGAGATGAGATTTGTTTCAGACTTGCATACATTTTGGTTGGATGTTAACGGACATATAACAGCATTTAATCAACATTGTGCCATATTGATTATTTTTCTAAGTTACATCCCTTGACTACCACATACGATCTTAACAAGGAGGTCATGTGTCTCTGTGTGGGGGATAACCCAAATAAAAATCAACCAACCTTTTTGAAATTACATAATTGGTAAACTTTGGTAGCATTGGGGTTCCATTTGGCCCTAGCATTGTCCCTTTATCCCTAGAATTTCCAAAAAAGCCACATTTTGACCCCAGAGATCATTTCAGTCGTTTTTTCTCTTAATTATAGGTATTTGGCTATAAAACGGTAAAATCCGGTCAGAAATATCAAAATGACCCATGAGATTCAGCACCTAGTGGAACGCCTTGGTAGGTATCCATATATAGGTCCTGTCCTAAGGGAGAATACCTAATCTCTTAGTACTTTGCCGGAACTAATTAAAGAGAAATTATCAAACAAAGTTTTTTGTATTAAAATATACCCAGCAACAGATTTCAAAAGTTGTGCTGCATGTAACCACAATGTGATTTATAAGTGTATTGATCTATTTTTGCCAATATCTGTGCCTTTTCTCATTAATCAGACATAGAAAGTTTATTAATTATTCCTCCTTTGTACTGCTTATCTCTGTAATAACAAAAGCAACACTTTGATTTCTAGCATTGTCTAGCAAGGTGTATTGGTTATAGGCCCGTTAATGTGTAGAATTGTTTCTCAACCTCATTATTATATAGAGTGTAGTTTTTTTTTGCAGCCCCTTTATGAGTAGAGTTGTTTCTCAGCCCCTTTAATGAGTAGAGTTGTTTCTCAGCCCCTTTAATGAGTAGAGTTGTTTCTCAGCCCCGTTAATAAGTAGAGTTGTTTCTCAGCCCCGTTAATAAGTAGAGTTGTTTCTCAGCCCCTTTAATGAGTAGAGTTGTTTCTCAGCCCCTTTAAAAAGAAGAGTTGTTTCTCAGCCCCGTTAATAAGTAGGGTTGTTTCTCAGCCCTGTTAATGAGTGGAGTTGGTTCTCAGCCCCGTTAATGAGTGGAGTTGTTTCTCAGTCTCGTTAATGAGTAGAGTTGGTTCTCAGCCCCGTTAATGAGTGGAGTTGTTTCTCAGTCTCGTTAATGAGTGGAGTTGTTTCTCAGTCTCGTTAATGAGTAGAGTTGGTTCTCCAGCCCCGTTAATGAGTAGAGTTGGTTCTCCAGCCCCGTTAATGAATGGACTTGTTTCTGTCTCGTTAATGAGTAGAGTTGTTTCTCAGCCCCTTTTATGAGTGGAGTCGTTTCTCAGCCCCATTAATGAGTAGAGTTGGTTCTCAGCCCCGTTAATGAGTGGAGTTGTTTCTGCCTCGTTAATGAGTAGAGTTGTTTCTCAGCCAGTCTCGTTAATTAGTAGTGTTGTGTCTCAGCCATCCTCATTAATGAGTAGTGTTGTGTCTCAGCCATTCTCATTAATGAGTAGAGTTGTTTCTCAGCCATCCTCATTAATGAGTAGTGTTGTGTCTCAGCCAGTCTCGTTAATTAGTAGTGTTGTGTCTCAGCCATCCTCATTAATGAGTAGTGTTGTGTCTCAGCCAGTCTCGTTAATTAGTAGAATTGTTCTCAACCTCATTAATGAGTAGAGTTGTTTCTCAGCCAGTCTCGTTAATTAGTAGAATTGTCCTCGACCTCATTAATGAGTAGTGTTGTGTCTCAGCCATCTTCATTAATGAGTAGTGTTGTGTCTCAGCCAGTCTCGTTAATTAGTAGAATTGTTGTCGACATCATTAATGAGTAGAGTTGTTTCTCAGTCCTGTTAATGTGTGAATAATGTTTTGCAGCCGTTGAAGTTTAGATTTTTTCTTAATTAGCCCTGTTAATGAGTAGAATTGTTTCTCAACCCTGCTAATGGATAGAATTGTTTCTCAACCCTGCTAATGGATAGAATTGTTTCTCAGTCCTGTTAATGTGTGAATAATGTTTTGCAGCCGTTAAAGTTTAGATTTTTTCTTAGCCCTGTTTATGAGTAGAATTGTTTCTCAAACCCTGCTAATGAGTAGAATTGTTTCTCAACCCTGCTAATGAGTAGAATTGTTTCTCAACCCTGCTAATGAATAGAATTGTTTCTCAGTCTTGTTTAAGGGTAGACTTTCATCCAGAGCAATACCTTGACCAAATTCAAACTCACTATTGAATAGCAGTCTTTTCCATCCATTACTGTTTGTCCTCTTTCATTCTCCTAGTTATTCCTTATTGTCTGCCAGGCCATTCCATGCGCCTCTGTTCCCTAACGTATGTACCCTTTAACCTACCTTATGTTTTATGGATTGTTGTTTTCCCGGAGGTCTGTGTGGGGAGGCACTGTCTTGTGTAAGTGGCATTCCCTGTTGCAACTTATTTTCTCTCTTTTAACATCTTTTAGTCTTTCTTACTACACTTGTATTAAAATATAAACACACTTAGTTCTTTGAAGTATATTTAAATGATACATTAAGTTTAGTTTTGAGGGAATGATAAATATTATGTTATCATTTGTCTTCCTGTTGACAATAAAATTACAATTCTAGCATAATACATCAACAGTCATCCTGCACATGAAAGATTTGGTATATTATTCAACATATAAAACGAAACTTGCTATACCCGACACAGGCTATTCATAACATATGTGATACCCTGCGCAAATTGGCTAGCGAAACTTTATAATGCATGAATATTCATTAGCATCTTTCGGCCAATGAAAAAGAAGGAATTTCCTTTGTGACAAGCTATCAGCAGATTCAACAAAAAGGCAGCAACTATTTAAAAAGAGTGCTATTTGAAAGCTGCAATCTCATTCAATCGCTCAGAACCTCGATTTCATCCGTAACTGCTCGGCAATTGCCATGCAGCATGAGGTGTGTGTCATGCAGCCAATCAATCAGCTGGATTTCACCTCATTAATTATTCATGAGTATGAGATTTTTACAGTCAGTTTGCCCAGGGTATCATATATGTTATGAATACCCTGGGTAGTGAGCATGTTATTGAACATGTGTCGTTATGGGCAGATTGTAGTGTATTTCAATTGTTGAAGAGAGATAGTTGTTTATGAGATGATCTGTTTGGTGAGACTGCACGGTTCTGCTGTTTGTTTATCTAAAATCTTTATTTGATTTGTATGTATGTTTATATACAATATTCCTCATAACTCTTCATTCCCTTTGTATGCATGTTTGATAAACACTATCCCTCAGATTGACTGATGCAGTTTTCTTTGATAGAAATTCTGTGGATTATAAGTAGGTCTGGGATTACTTCAGTATAAAATTTGCTCAAGATTTGCATTATTCTGGAATAAATCTAGTAGTGCAGGGTTTTTTTCACCTGTTTTTATAGCAATTATTCGGCTATATTTCCAATGACAAAAAGCTGAATATCTTTTTCCTAACTTGAATGTAAAAATTCCCAATAAATCTGAAGAAAAAGTTTTGGTTCAATTTAGCCAAAAATTGACAAAGTTAGAGGCTTTTTCTCACAGGCAGTTTATATATGTAGTAATTGTTGATTAATTGATCACTAAATCCTTTACTTTTGTTCTTATTTCTAGACTTTTCCCCCAATTTCTAAGTTTAAAGCGCAAAAATTCCGAATTTGAAGGGTATGGATCATCTTCCCAAAATACAATGTAGTCAAAATAAACCCTGTAGTGTCACAGAGGGGACATATATTCCAAGTATACTTGGGCCACTGGCATGTAATAAATGCACATGCACCCATTGCTTTTCTATGCTGTTATGTTTCGTCCTTAAATTGGCAGTTTAAGTTTAATTTACAGAGAAAATTTTGTTTGCCAATGGAAACAATTAGTTACAGTATAAAGATTGTTGTAGCAAGAAACCAACAATAGATGATCTATTTCTTGGCCTTACAGAGGAATAAACAGAGAGAGATATGCAAAAAATCTAAAGTTATTCTATGAACCTATTGATAAAAGATCGATACCACCTGTTTTATGTTATGATTCATAAATATATGTCACGTATTTATGTTTATGCTGCCTTGAATATAAATAAATCTGTATAATTACACATATATATTACTATAATAGCTGCAAAAAAATGCGCAGTAATAGTAAGCAATAAACTCTACCGTTAAATATTGGCAGGTTGACCCACATACACGGGCGTACTCTGTGGTTAGTATACGCTCTCCACCCACTCACTGTTTTCCATTATCTGCTGTCATTATAATACTTAGACAGATAGTGAGGGAGAACAATATATTTACCACTACATGGATGTATAGAAAAAATTTGGATGTTTATTTTTTCTTTTATGTGAGTTTGGTCTGTATGTTGGAGGTTTATTGTTCTTTTGTGGATATTTTCTGCTTTTTGTTTATTTTCTTGCATTAGCTTCTTTCAGCATTGTTGTTTCACTTGATGATTTCAAGTTGTCACACACTTAGTGTAAATATCTCTGTTGTATCAATTTTAATGTTGCTTGTACAGTCTTGGCTCCTGTCCTTGTCTTGGTAAAATGTTGAATAATATAAAAAAAATTGTGTGTGTTGTGGTAATTTATGGATTGATTTGTACATTTATTTGTGATATAGTAAAATAATGTTCAAGGTTTCAATTTGGGTGTTAAGTGGGGGCAAAATGAAGAATTCCCTTTGAATATGTTTTTAAAACTATGGTAGCTGTATAAAATGCTATAAAGTTCCTTTATTTTACCGCATAGAATAATCTCAAATTGTATCCATTACCAAGAGAAGATCTCAAATACTTTTCATTGTGTTGCAAAATTTGCTATAATATCTCAAGCTTTAGAGTTGTTGGTGAGAATATTGTTCAAAGTCATACAAGTTTCGTGACAAAATGATTACAGTAATTTCATTTAATGTGAATGTATACATGGGAGGATGCCGAAGAAACATATTTATGCATTGTATGTACATATTAGGGTATATACTAAAACTTCAATAATGTGACCACCCTTGGGACTCTTGAAAACTTGTCTGATTATTGAGGTGGTCTGTAATATTGAGGTTGAATTAAGAGAAAGATTGTTTTCTTAAATTTCAGGTGGTCTTATTAAGTGAGGTTTTATTGTAATTATAATACTTAACCTTACTTAAATTTACGTGATAACTTTCTAACATTAACAGTGATTCACTTCCTTGGACAGTTGTTCTACTGGTGTATGCCACCACTTCATAAAAATACTTGAAAGTTGGATAATCTTATGTATGCATACCGGTATTCTAGTACTTAATAGAAATATATATAAGTATAAAAATGTGATTCAATGTCTCAATATGTGTTTATAAATTTTCATGAGCAACCAAACATGACCTGTGGTTTAAATGACTGTATTCTGTATAGTATGATGCTCGGATTTGAGATTATAAGGTATTGTGGGAGGGTAGGATTTATTGATTATTAATATTCATAAATGTATATTTCATAAACATTATTAAATCCAGCAAGTTGAGTGTAATAAGCGTACATCATTTACTGGGCACGTATTACATTTACTGGGCACGTGCTACATTTACTGGGCACGTGCTACATTTACTCGGCACGTGCTACATTTACTTGGCACGTGCTACATTAAATACTGGGCACATGCTACATTGACTGGGCACGTACTACATTGAATGGGCACGTACTACATTTACTGGGCACGTGCTACATTTACTGGGCACATACTACATTTACTGGGCACGTACTTCATTTACTGGGCACGTACTACATTTACTGGGCACGTACTTAACATTTACTGGGCACGTGCTACATTTACTGGGCATGTACTTAACATTTACTGGGCACATGCTACATTGACTGGGCACGTACTACATTGAATGGGCACGTACTACATTTACTGGGCACGTGCTACATTTACTGGGCACGTACTACATTTACTGGGCACGTACTTCATTTACTGGGCACGTACTACATTTACTGGGCACGTACTTAACATTTACTGGGCACGTGCTACATTTACTGGGCACGTACTTAACATTTACTGGGCACATACTAAATTTACTGGGCACATACTACATTTACTTGGACATTTACTGGGCACGTAGAGAGTCAACTAACCAGCTGTCAAAATATTGTAAGAATGACATTAGAGCTAGATGGAGTATTTATGTATAAAATGTGTATTCTGTCATAAATGTCCATACTTAAACATATCTATTATACTCTGATTGATATTTTATATGTAAATTATACATAAAATATTGCTCTGTGTACATCAACATGTTATCTTTATGATGATATATATATTGTAATTATATATTACATATAAAAGCCACAGCAGTGTGCAACTTAATGTTGGCTCATTATACATTACAGTAAAACCTCAATAATAAGACCATCATTGGGACTCTTGAAAACTGGTCTTCTTATTGAGGTGGTCTTAATATTGAGGTTGAATAAAGAGCAATACCGTGAAAATGGACTTGAAAATGGTGGTCCTATTATCGCGGTGGTCTTATTATTGAGGTGGTCTTTAAGTGAGGTTTTACTGTATATTGCATTCTTCAAGCCTGATTGAACATTGTCTATAACTATTACTGAAAGAGTCAACTCGAGGTTCATATGGAACCCTTGTTGTATATACATACACACAAACTACAGCTCTCACAGTAAAACAACCCTCTCAATGTTTATAGCCCTTAATAGTAAATACGTAATTTTCCCAAGGCCTTAAAATTGTATGTGTCATCATAGCTTTATACAATTCACACTTCTATCTTCGAGTAACGAGTAACAACGTAAGATGTTTTATAACACTAAGCCATTCTACTGTGGGAAGCCTATAAGAGTCTCTTCAGATTATGTACATCTTTGATTTCCCTCCCAATGTCTCATTAATTGCCCATAAAAACCCTGTGTGTTTATTGTTTAAAGGCAAACTCTTAATTATTATGGTTGGAAATCATGCAAAATTCTGTTCTCTCTTGGATGAATTGCTGCGGTTTTAAACTGCCATTTCAACTACTAACATTCTGATCTCAAAATCTTTGACAATTATTTATTTTGCTCTTTGCATTATTTCTGACACCAGCTGTCAGTCTATTTCTGCAAGTTTCACAGAGAGAAATGGAAAATGCACCTTCTCACTTGATGTAACTGTTGGATTTCTTTTACTTATAAGTAATTGGTCTGTGTAAACTTGTTAAACTTGTTATATGCATCTGTGAAATGAATGTACTTACTACTAGGATTAACCTGACCTCTGAGGTCAAGGGGCTGGTTAGGAATGTCACTTTAAGTACACATAAGCTATTTTTAGGGATAAAAAGGGGCCATCAGAGTTTGCCATATGGAGGTGTTCTGTACCAGACCAAAAAATATTTCCTAAATAGGTCTATAATTGTAAAAAATATTTTAGCATATTTTTCAGTTAGTTCTGAGCTCAGTCAGTTCATACAGTTTACTCCTATAGTTATTCAAATTAAGCTCTGCATTTAGAAGTTTTAACTGTAAATGTGTAAAGCGATCTAAGGAGTCATGCAATGCATGATCATTGAATTTGCTGTTGATTCGAAAATAATTGAGAAATAATTATTTTTGTACGTTATGTCTATTGGTCAAAATTTTACAAAGCCTGATTTCATTGGCTGACCCCTCACTGATGGTTTAATATACAACCTTCTCAAGTTAAAAAAGTGCGTATGGAGGCTTAATTGCACAAGTTCAACTGTATTTTGTGTTTTGTAGATTTTGGAAATACAATGTACATGTATGACATTCACAAACAATTAAGCACATAAGGTTCAATAATAAGTGTTAAATTGTCCTAACACAATTTTGCTTTATAGCTTGTCCTTCAACTCCTTTTCAACTATTTTTTGTGTGGGTTGCAAGTCATATGTTACTTTCATGGCATCAAACATTTGATGGACTATTAGCTTTGAAGGTTGGTAAACAATATGAGTCAAACATTTTGTTGCTTGCACTAAATGTTTGGATTTCTGGCTGTTGGCAAACTTTGATCGAGACACTGGCTTTTGGTATTAACTAAATTGATCGAGACACTGGCTGTTGGTAAACTTTGATTGAGACACTGGCTGTTGGCAAACTTTGATAGATTCACTGGCTGTTGGTAAACTTTGATTGAGACACTGGCTGTTTGTAAACTTTGATAGATTCACTGGCTGTTGGTAAACTTTGATTGAGACACTGGCTGTTGGTAAACTTTGATAGATTCACTGGCTGTTGGTAAACTTTGATTGAGACACTGGCTGTTGGTAAACTTTGATTGAGACACTGGCTGTTGGTAAACTTTGATTGAGACACTGGCTGTTGGTAAACTTTAATTGAGACACTGGCTGTTTGTAAACTTTGATTGAGACGTTGGCTGGTGGCAAACATTAATGCAGACACTGACTGTTCTGAAATTTGATTTTGACACCGACTTTTGGTGAACTTTGATCCAGACACTGGCTGTTGGCAAAATTTGATCCAGACACAGGCTGTTGGCAAAATTTGATCCAGACACTGGCTGTTGGCAAAATTTGATCCAGACACTGGCTGTTGGCAAAATTTGATCCAGACACTGGCTGTTGGCAAAATTTGATCCAGACACTGGCTGTTGGCAAAATTTGATCCAGACACTGACTGTTGGCAAAATTTGATCCAGACACTGGCTGTTGGCAAAATTTGATCCAGACACTGGCTGTTGGCAAAATTTGATCCAGACACTGGCTGTTGGCAAACTTTATATGGAGGCTGTATCAGGGGACAATATAAATTACTTATCTTTGTCTGGTGAACGAGCGGCTTTACAAAAATCTATTTTAAACTCAAATTTTTTTAAGAATATAAATTGCGTCCTTATATTCTTGATACATTCTGCTTCAGAGTTGTAGTCAGGTAGGGACTTAAGAAGGTAACTGACTCCTGATCCAGAGTTTGAGCCCTGTGATGGACCAGGTTTTAGTAATCACAAGCTTCAAAATCTCTGAATTTGAGGAAACAGGCATCAAGAGCTATTTGTATGAATTGTATAATGTTTCATTATGGAAATAAGTAAGTTTTATATTAATTCTAAAATACATGTATGTGTTAGATAAGGCTCACAAAAAGCTGTTCCCGTTGCTTGTTCGGTTTCGGAGTTTTGGCTCTCGAGATCTGAAATTCTATAGAGAGGCTGTTGTTAATTGTATGAGTGCTTTATATGCCTTGGTTTTAAGATTATTTTTTTTCATCAGTAAAATGGTACTGGCCTAGGCTAACCATTGTAAGGGTATTATTAGGATTGTAAGTGGATGAAGTGGGGATCGAACCTGCAACCCCTGGATTACTTAAAGTCCAGTGCGTTACCTCTGAACCAGGGATCTGCTACATTATAAGACATGATTTTGATCATGCAGTTTATATATGATGAAAGTAATGTAAAACTTTGGTAACTTGATCATATTAAATAGCAATACATGTTACTGTGATATGGTACAGAAATAACTACTGGTATAAACTATATATAATTGTTAACATTTCAAATAAGGAAAATAGTATGCATATAATTGTATATTTGATACATTCATACATTGTACGTGGGTGTAAGTGGGAATGGAATGACAATCAGGTGGGAGTGTGATGGGGATAAAGTTTCTTTAATGTGGATTTTTTTTTGTAATAATTGGAGGAAAACCAACATTGTGAGTTTTGTTTCGCATTTTTTCTTTTTGTACATTTTTGTGTATTTGTCTTAATTTTGCAAATTAATAATGTCTACCCTGATAGCAGATGCTGGCTTTGTATATTGCCAGTCCTTTTGGTAGTTGCAAAATCTACATTGCTTTGTTTATTTCTTAATCTGTTTTTTTTTGCTACATATATTATCACATAAAAGCCTGTTGATGGCTTTTGCTGCCATCTTACTGGTTACATAGATGACTTGTATATGGATAGTGCTGCCATCTTGCTGGTTACTTTGATGTCTTGTATATGGCTACTGATGCCATCTTGCTGGTTACTTAGATGACTTGTATATGGCTACTGATGCCATCTTGCTGGTTACTTAGATGACTTGTATATGGCTACTGATGCCATCTTGCTGGTTACTTAGATGACTTGTATATGGCTACTGATGCCATCTTGCTGGTTACTTAGATGACTTGTATATGGCTACTGATGCCATCTTGCTGGTTACTTTGATGTCTTGTATATGGCTACTGATGCCATCTTGCTGGTTACTTAGATGACTTGTATATGGCTACTGATGCCATCTTGCTGGTTACTTAGATGACTTGTATATGGCTACTGATGCCATCTTGCTGGTTACTTAGATGACTTGTATATGGCTACTGATGCCATCTTGCTGGTTACTTAGATGACTTGTATATGGCTACTGATGCCATCTTGCTGGTTACTTAGATGACTTGTATATGGCTACTGATGCCATCTTGCTGGTTACTTAGATGACTTGTATATGGCTACTGATGCCATCTTGCTGGTTACTTAGATGACTTGTATATGGCTACTGATGCCATCTTGCTGGTTACTTAGATGACTTGTATATGGCTACTGATGCCATCTTGATGGTTACTTAGATGACTTGTATATGGCTACTGATGCCATCTTGCTGGTTACTTTGATGACTTGTATATGGCTACTGATGCCATCTTGCTGGTTACTTAGATGGCTTGTATATTGCTACTGATGCCATCTTGCTGGTCACTAGCATGGCCTGTGTATGGCTACTGTTACCATTTTGCTGATTTCTTTGATGGCATGTATTATATGGCTACTGCTGCCATTTTGCTGATTACTTAAATGATCTGTGTGTGGCTACTGTTGCCATCTTGCTGATTACTTTGATGGCATGTATATGGCTACTGCTGCCATTTTGCTGATTACCTACATGATCTGTGTATGGCTACTGTTGCCATCTTGCTGATTACTTTGATGGCATGTATATGGCTACTGCTGCCATTTTGCTGATTACCTACATGATCTGTGTATGGCTACTGTTGCCATCTTGCTGATTACTTTGATGGCATGTATATGGCTACTGATGCCAACTTGCTGATTACTTACATGTCAGACCTGTATATGGCTACTGCTGCCAACTTGCTGATTACTTACATGTCAGACCTGTATATGGCTACTGTTGCCAACTTGCTGATTACTTACATGTCAGACCTGTGTATGGCTACTGTTGCCAACTTGCTGATTACTTACATGTCAGACCTGTATATGGCTACTGTTGCCAACTTGCTGATTACTTACATGTCAGACCTGTATATGGCTACTGTTGCCAACTTGCTGATTACTTACATGTCAGACCTGTGTATGGCTACTGTTGCCAACTTGCTGATTACTTGCATGTCAGACCTGTGTATGGCTACTGTTGCCAACTTGCTGATTACTTACATGTCAGACCTGTATACGGCTACTGCTGCCATCTTGCTGATGACTTAGATGTCAGACCTGTATATGGCTACTGTTGCCAACTTGCTGATTACTTACATGTCAGACCTGTATATGGCTACTGCTGCCAACTTGCTGATTACTTACATGTCAGACCTGTATATGGCCACTGCTACCAACTTGCTGATTACTTACATGTCAGACCTGTATATGGCTACTGCTGCCAACTTGCTGATTACTTACATGTCAGACCTGTATATGGCTACTGCTGCCAACTTGCTGATTACTTACATGTCAGACCTGTATATGGCTACTGCTGCCAACTTGCTGATTACTTACATGTCAGACCTGTATATGGTTACTGTTGCCAACTTGCTGATTACTAACATGTCAGACCTGTATATGGCTACTGCTGCCATCTTGCTGATTACTTGCATGTCAGACCTGTATATGGCTACTGCTGCCAACTTGCTGATTACTTACATGTCAGACCTGTATATGGCTACTGTTGCCAACTTGCTGATTACTTACATGTCAGACCTGTATATGGCTACTGCTGCCAACTTGCTGATTACTTACATGTCAGACCTGTATATGGTTACTGCTGCCAACTTGCTGATTACTAACATGTCAGACCTGTATATGGCTACTGCTGCCATCTTGCTGATTACTTAGATGTCTTGTTCAAGCTGTTACTGGCATGATTTTACTAAGCACTATGTTTTATTGCTTTTCGGCCAAGTTGTTGTACACTCTTTGACTGAGATGTGCTATAATCTAGGGCTACTCTAGTTATCTTGCCATGCGCTCTGTCCGATACATGTGTTATTATTAGAATCTCCTGCCATCTTGCTTAGCCCATACTCGAGTCTATAAATGTTCCGACAGACTTCACACACTAGACTGGGAGGTGTTAATTATAGCCATCACAACCATTGATTGCATTTCAATTTGTTTTAAAAAAGATCCTAGTCGTGAGTGAGAAATAATTTGCCATGGAAAGAGTGTAAGAAGAGCAATAATGATGGCTATGTTATGATACCAATACAGTTGGAATAATATAGTTTCATGTAAATGAGGCTTGTAAAACAGAATATGCAAGGTTTTTAATGCAAGCTGGCTGTCAGTAGAATCATACAGTTATACAGCCTTGCGATATTCATTGACAAATTACAAAGTCAAATCTGTGTACCAATCAATAGAAACTCTTACAGCTTTGAATTTTTGTGTTGCGTCCTTTTCACAAAGGAATTCAAGAATTTCCAAGAAAGCATTCAGTCTGCTTGGATATGGAAAAATATACAATTTGTTTGTGGGAATATGCATATAGTGTTGGCCTCTTGTCTTAAATCATAGAGTTTTCTATTGATTGTGTGTTATTTATGGTAACTTTATTTTATCTATTAAGCTAGGCTAGTGTTTTTATTACCCATTTGAAGAATGATTTGCGAGATGATTGCAGGGGTCGCTCCCTGTTTGTCCATTAGTTCTTTTGGAGCATGTTTAATTTCTTGCACAAAGTCGAATTCATATTGACCACCTAAAATGTATCAAAACATAGAATAAACTTGTATTTTGGAAAGAGTTATGCCCCATATTGTTTTTCATGATTTTTTTGTACTTTGGGATCTATTTTGTTTAATATACAGTCTGACCTCATTCATTCGAATTCATCTGGTCTGAAATTTCATTTCGAATACTACATAGTTTCGAATAGCCCATTTCAATTCAACGTGCCTATGAAGATACATCAGGACCTGATATTTATTTCATATGATACTGTGTATTCGAGTAGAAGGTTGTCAAATAAACCAGGTCTCACCGTATAAAATTAGCATATAGCTATTTTGCAGACATCTTGTTGAAAAAGCTAAATGAATGGAACAATTTTAGAGTTTTTATGAATCCACAGCATGTATATCACACAGGGCCACCACTATAGTTGTCTTATGTATTATGGCCAACAAGCAGGACAGCAGACTTTAGGCGCAGCAACTACTAATGAAGCCTTTACAAATGATGTAGCTCCAAAGTGATTAGTTTAAGAGTCTTTCATTGGCTTCCAGATAGGATAGGCTCAAAGGTTACTGGTTTTGGCGGGAAAAGGCTCTGCCGAGTTACTGCCTAAACAGTTACCCGAGAGATGGCTTTTTCTATCCGCTCAAGAAGCCAGTGATAGATTGTTTTTCCACGGTCTTATTTAGGAAATCCTGATTTTTTCAAGCGCAAGTAGTATTATAGTATGAACAAGTCTTGCTTGAGGTCTTTGCCTCTTCTAATGTCGGCATTATCTATGCATCAACTCTAGTTTCTTGTGACCTTTGGCATGACTTCATTAACCTGATTGTATTATGCTGTGGATTGAAGGGTTAAAACAATAGAACAGAAAGGAAATTGATTAAGTGTTAATATGTTGATCAATCATGTTCAATAATCACAACAGAAGCGATGTATCTCAGACATATATTGAAAAAATAGAAAATAGGGTGTAATTGATCAGTAAACATAGAAATCTTTCCTCCAGCAACCTTTTGCAAACTTTCCCCATTACAAGTAGGCAATGGATTATGTGTTGGTATATTGTATGAGTTGTTGACTTCACAACATGGAAATGTTTGTGTGTTTCTCAGTTCAAGAAAAGTTGCAAAAATATCGCCCGGCATGAAGTTCCTTATGTTCACTTATCATTAGTACATTTTTATGCCCCCGAAGAATATTGGTTTGCACATGTCGGTTGGTCGGTATGTCCGTCGGTCCGTAACCTTTTTGTTTCCGGTCAATAAATGGTCCATACATTCATCTTGGGTAGCAGAGGAACCCTATTTATTTTGGGGTCACAGACTCAAAGGTCAAGGTCACAGGGGTCAATTGTTCACAAACAGTTTCCAATCAATAACTCAAGAACCCTTCACTTTTCATCCTCAAACTTAGTCCACACATTTATATTCAGTAGCAGAGGAACCCTATTTATTTTGGGGTCACAGACTCAAAGGTCAAGGTCACAGGGGTCAATTGTTCACAAACTGTTACCTTTTGTTTCCAATCAATGACTCGAGAACCCCTTGACCTATCATCCTCAATCTTGGTCCATACATTCACCTTGGGTAGCAGAGGAAACCTATTGATTTGTTGTCAAAGGTCAAGGTCACAGGGGAGCATAATGTTTTACAAACATCTTTTGTTGTATACTTGACTTTTAGATTTAACAGTACTCATTTTTGTGAATAGTAACATTGCTGCTTGCGTAGCGTCTAAAATCGTCTGAAAACTGCGATTTACAAACTTTGACTTGCCCAATATCCCCTTATGTAGTATCTGAATCCAGGAGCTAGGTAACAGCTACCACATTCTATCCATGGTTTATCTCAACACAGGGTATCCGGCTACCACATCCTATCCATGATTTATCTCAACACAGGGTACCCGGCTACCACATCCTATCCATGATTTATCTCAACACAGGGTACCCGGCTACCACATCCTATCCATGGTTTATCTCAGCACAGGGTACCCGGCTACCACATCCTATCCATGATTTATCTCTACACAGGGAACCTGCTGGCTACCACATGCTATCCATGATTCATCTCTACACAGGGTACCTGGCTACCACATCCTATCCATGATTTATCTCTACATAGGGTACCCGGCTATCACATCCTGTCCATGTTTTATCTCTATACAGGGTACCAGGCTACCACATCATATCCATGATTTATCTCTACACTGGGTACCCGGCTACCACATCCTGTCCATGTTTTATCTCTACACAGGGTATCCGGCTACCACATCCTTTCCATGATTTGTCTCTATACAGGGTACCCGGCTACCACATCCTATCCATGATTTATCTCTACACGCAGGGTACCCGGCTACCACATCCTGTCCATGATTTATCTCTACACAGGGTATCTGGCTACCACATCCTATCCATGATTTATCTCTACACAGGGTACCCGGCTACCACATCCTATCCATGATTTATCTCTACACACAGTGTACCCGGCTACCACATCCTATCCATGATTTATCTCTACATGCAGGGTACCCGGCTACCACATCCTGTCCATGATTTATCTCTACACACAGTGTACCCGGCTACCACATCCTATCCATGATTTATCTCCACAAAGGGTACCCGGCTACCACATCCTATCCATGATTTATCTCCACAAAGGGTACCCGGCTACCACATCCTATCCATGATTTATCTCTACACGCAGGGTATCCGGCTACCACATCCTATCCATGATTTGTCTTTACACGCAGGGTACCCGTACCATTGTTTTCCCATGGATACTATAGCAAACAATTATAATTCAAGTTCAAGCCTTAAAATCACAATGCAATTAAGCTTAATTTAGCAATCATTTTATTTAATTTTGTTTGTCATAATTGTGTACTGGTACCTAAAGTTTCTCCTGATATGTATACTTTGTCCTACATACCGGTAAATGCATTTATTTCACCTTGATAATAAGACCACCCTTGGAAACTGGTCTTATTATTGAGTTGGCCTTGATATTGAGGTTGAATAAAGGGCAAAACAGTAAAAATTGACTTGAAAATTGTGGTCTTAATTAGTGAGGTGGTCTTATTATTGAGGTGGTCTTTAAGTGAGGTTTTACTGTATTTGGTACAATATCTGCGGTGTTCTTATTGCAAAATGAGGAAAATTTACATCAAAGCCATAGAGAAAATAATTTTCTTTTATCTCTTTGTTGATCTCATTGATCACTTAAATCAGGGCTAAAATAGTGGTTGAGTATTTCATGACAGAATTTCAGTCAATATAGATTAAATATCACGAACCTTATTCACAAGCATTTTAAGACTTTAAATTTACAAAAGTTATATTTACCCTCCTTTTGTTTTCATTAAAGTTAAACAAAGGAATCTTTCTCTGAACAATTTTTGTTACCCACTGCACACTTGGGTCAACAAATTTTAAAATTAATATTGTTATACATTGTAACATTGTAGGAGCAAAGAAATCGACATTTGAAAGTCTAAGTTTGTATTTCAGTCTTATAACGTTTATGAGTAAGGCCCCAGTTGATTATGTGTGTTTTCAATGTGTATTCATGAACTGTATGAGGAATGATCAGCATTGTAGAGTATAGGGATATTTCTGCTTTTGTATGATGGTCATTCTTCCTTGGTCCATTCAATTAGTGGATGATATGATTTGGTTTGTTTTCTGATCAAACATACTTGTTTGTATAAACATTGTATGATGCAGTATGCCATAAGACTGATTGTCTGTTTATTGTTGATATTTATGAAGAATTACTGGGGAATCGGTTGCCATGACATTGTAACCTTTAGGTACCCAATCATGTGTTGTTATAGTTCACTTATTTTTATGTCTATTTATACAGATCCGGCCATTGACCCCTGACCTTTCTGTCTGATCCATTTAATGGAAAAAATGGGAAATCAATACCAAATTCTCTCATAAGGGCAGAAATTATTAATAAAATCAAACAATACTGTAATGTTTTGTTACGGCTGTATTTCTGCAGTATTCAGTAATGTCTGTTATAGCACCTCGTTTGCTGCTCACTGAAAATGAGAAATTAGTTTGTATTTCTTGAATACATGTATGAAGCAAACCTATAAATACATATTCTGTTGTGTACTTTTTACAGTGAATATCTTTTCAGAGTGGCTCTCTGTTGAGCAACAACCTCTCTTCAACAACATGATCAGTTTTCTTGTGTTATACGTTGTACTATCACATTAATCTCCACAGAGCAACAACCTGTCTTCAACAACATGATCAGTTTTCTTGTGTTATACGTTGTACTATCACATTAATCTCCACAGAGCAACAACCTCTCTTCAACAACATGATCAGTTTTCTTGTGTTATACGTTGTACTATCACATTAATCTCCACAGAGCAACAACCTGTCTTCAACAACATGATCAGTTTTCTTGTGTTATACGTTGTACTATCACATTAATCTCCACAGAGCAACAACCTGTCTTCAACAACATGATCAGTTTTCTTGTGTTATACGTTGTACTATCACATTAATCTCCACAGAGCAACAACCTGTCTTCAACAACATGATCAGTTTTCTTGTGTTATACGTTGTACTATCACATTAATCTCCACAGAGCAACAACCTGTCTTCAACAACATGATCAGTTTTCTTGTGTTGTACGTTGTACTATCACATTAATCTCCACAGAGCAACAACCTCTCTTCAACAACATGATCAGTTTTCTTGTGTTATACGTTGTACTATCACATTAATCTCCACAGAGCAACAACCTCTCTTCAACAACATGATCAGTTTTCTTGTGTTATACGTTGTACTAACACATTAATCTCCACAGAGCAACAACCTCTCTTCAACAACATGATCAGTTTTCTTGTGTTATACGTTGTACTATCACATTAATCTCCACAGAGCAACAACCTCTCTTCAACAACATGATCAGTTTTCTTGTGTTATACGTTGTACTATCACATTAATCTCCACAGAGCAACAACCTCTCTTCAACAACATGATCAGTTTTCTTGTGTTATACGTTGTACTATCACATTAATCTCCACAGAGCAACAACCTCTCTTCAACAACATGATCAGTTTTCTTGTGTTATACGTTGTACTATCACATTAATCTCCACAGAGCAACAACCTCTCTTCAACAACATGATCAGTTTTCTTGTGTTATACGTTGTACTAACACATTAATCTCCACAGAGCAACAACCTCTCTTCAACAACATGATCAGTTTTCTTGCGTTATACGTTGTACTATCACATTAATCTCCACAGAGCAACAACCTGTCTTCAACAACATGATCAGTTTTCTTGCGTTATACGTTGTACTATCACATTAATCTCCACAGAGCAACAACCTGTCTTCAACAACATGATCAGTTTTCTTGCGTTATACGTTGTACTATCACATTAATCTCCACAGAGCAACAACCTGTCTTCAACAACATGATCAGTTTTCTTGTGTTATACGTTGTACTATCACATTAATCTCCACAGAGCAACAACCTCTCTTCAACAACATGATCAGTTTTCTTGCGTTATACGTTGTACTATCACATTAATCTCCACAGAGCAACAACCTGTCTTCAACAACATGATCAGTTTTCTTGTGTTATACGTTATACTATCACATTAATCTCCACAGAGCAACAACCTCTCTTCAACAACATGATCAGTTTTCTTGTGTTATACGTTGTACTAACACATTAATCTCCACAGAGCAACAACCTGTCTTCAACAACATGATCAGTTTTCTTGTGTTATACGTTGTACTATCACATTAATCTCCACAGAGCAACAACCTGTCTTCAACAACATGATCAGTTTTCTTGTGTTATACGTTATACTATCACATTAATCTCCACAGAGCAACAACCTCTCTTCAACAACATGATCAGTTTTCTTGTGTTATACGTTGTACTATCACATTAATCTCCACAGAGCAACAACCTCTCTTCAACAACATGATCAGTTTTCTTGTTTTATACGTTGTACTATCACATTAATCTCCACAGAGCAACAACCTCTCTTCAACAACATGATCAGTTTTCTTGTGTTATACGTTGTACTATCACATTAATCTCCACAGAGCAACAACCTCTCTTCAACAACATGATCAGTTTTCTTGTGTTATACGTTGTACTATCACATTAATCTCCACAGAGCAACAACCTCTCTTCAACAACATGATCAGTTTTCTTGTGTTATACGTTGTACTATCACATTAATCTCCACAGAGCAACAACCTCTCTTCAACAATCATACTTTGTTTCTCCAAAAGGGTCAGTTGCTCTTGAAAGATTGCCCTGTATTGTTTTGATACATCTAAAATTGTTTTACATTAATCATATACATGTACTACTAATATTAAGTGACACCCTTTAAAAACTCATTTGTTTTGCCATAGTAATCTAATTAAGTGCCTCTGTTACCTGAAACTTTTGTTTTTTTTATTTAAAGAGGGTTAAAGGTTTTTCTACGCTCCTTAAAATAATAGCCACTTGGTGAGTGCAAACGAAATGCACCCTTTTTAATTGGTTCTTCTTAAGGTAACATGGACATCCAGTGTTACTTCAACAAAAATATATGTTCATGTTATCGTAGTTATGTTTCAGCAATGACCTAAATACCATAAGGTCTTTGGTTTCTGTATTAATCTGCAAGTTACTACAAATACTAATGAAATGTTTATCATTTTAATTTCATTTATGGTAATTAAGGTCCCGCAAATCCCTTTTCTTAGATAATGCACAGTGGCATCAATGAATTTATTAATCATTTTAATGGTTCGATGACAGAGCAGATTCTGGTATTATGTACCTGTTATTATAGCAATTAACAATTATAAATCAATGGAAATGTCTTCCGTGATTTCAATTTATATTGCAGAAACTATGTGTATGACCCAATGGTTACCCCTTCCCCTAAAGTATGGTTCCATGATTCTCCTGTGATATAATGACCCGTATAATAGCCTGGCATTGTGTTCATACTGAATTCTTCAATGTAAATGAATGATAATATATGTGAATCGAGGGTTCAGTGCAAGACTATCGTTTCTCCTATATAAATACATAGGAGTTACGATAGTCTTGCGGTGAACCCTCGAAATGCTAATTGTATAATGACAGCAATGTATTGAATGTATATTTTTCGTTTGTTTCAGGGTAACAGCCTAGACTGCAGAATTTGTTAGGGTACCACAGACAGACGCACTGGTTGTTACTGGAAATTAAGCAGATAAAAAACCTTGCATTCATTAAAGATTTGTATAGAGAGATGAAAAACAGTACTTGATTCAGCATCTCTATTGAAGCATTAATGGATTGCCTACTGCTAACATGCTGTTAATTAGCAACAAATGTAACGGGCATAAGTAGCCCGTGATCTATCATACATACCTACCGTAGCCAGAAGCCACATTGATAAACAAACTAGCAGCGAGAAGTGGCCTATCAACAGAGGATGAAATTTCAGCAGATACAATAGAGGTCAAGGCTTTTGGTTGTTTAGATTGTGCAGACGTTTTGGCTGATATTCTTACTACGCTTCACGAAAATGTCCAGTAAAATCATGTGAAAATATTATCTGCAACTATAGGTGAATAAGGTAATTGATATACATTATGAGCTCAATCAAGCACAAGGTGCTAAGTGTGAGCTTCTGTGATCATCCTGTGTGTGTCATATGTCAGTGTGCAAGGTTAACATTTCACTGTGCACTCATAGGATACCTTATTTCCTGAGCAATCATCATGAAACTTGCTGGAAATGTATACTGCCCAAATATCTTGTGAAAATTTGATAATGTTTACTCTAATCATTGTATAGTAATTGGTATGAAAATAAAATGGCTGGATATGATGGTTGTAAGGGGTTTGTTCCAGTTCCGGTTGTAAGGGATCTGTACCAGTTCCAGTTGTAAGGGTTCTGTACCAGTTTTGGTTGTAAGGGTTCTGTACCAGTTCCAGTTGTAAGGGTTCTGTACCAGTTTTGGTTGTAAGGGTTCTGTACCAGTTCCAGTTGTAAGGGTTCTGTACCAGTTTTGGTTGTAAGGGTTCTGTACCAGTTTTGGTTGTAAGGGTTCTGTACCAGTTCTGGTTGTAAGGGGTCTGTACCTGTTTTGGTTGTAAGGGTTCTGTACCAGTTTTGGTTGTAAGGGTTCTGTATCAGTTTTGGTTGTAAGGGTTCTGTACCAGTTCCGGTTGTAAGGGGTCTGTTCCAGTTTTGGTTGTAAGGGTTCTGTACCAGTTTTGGTTGTAAGGGTTCTGTATCAGTTTTTGCTGTAAGGGTTCTGTATCAGTTTTTGCTGTAAGGGTTCTGTATCAGTTTTTGCTGTAAGGTGTCTGTTCCAGTTCTGGTTATACGGGATCTGTACCTTTTTTAGTTGTACGGGATTTGTACCAGTTTTGGTTGTAAGGGGTTTGTACCAGTTCCGGTTGTAAGGGTTCTGTACCAGTTTTGGTTGTAAGGGGTCTGTTTTCAGTTTTGGTTGTAAGGGGTCTGTACCAGTTCCGGTTGTAAGGGGTCTGTTTTCAGTTTTGGTTGTAAGGGGTCTGTTTTCAGTTTTGGTTGTAAGGAGTCTGTTTTCAGTTTTGGTTGTAAGGGGTCTGTTTTCAGTTTTGGTTGTAAGGGGTCTGTTTTCGTTTTGGTTGTAAGGAGTCTGTTTTCAGTTTTGGTTGTAAGGGGTCTGTTTTCAGTTTTGGTTGTAAGGGGTCTGTTTTCAGTTTTGGTTGTAAGGAGTCTCTTTTCAGTTTTGATTGTAAGGGGTCTGTACCAGTTCCGGTTGTAAGGGGTCTGTTTTCAGTTTTGGTTGTAAGGAGTCTGTTTTCAGTTTTGGTTGTAAGGAGTCTGTTTTCAGTTTTGATTGTAAGGGGTCTGTACCAGTTCCGGTTGTAAGGGGTCTGTTTTCAGTTCTGGTTGTAAGGGGTCAGTTCCTGTTTTGATTTAAGGCATCTGTTGTACCAGTTTTGATTGTAAGGGTCTGTTCCAGTTTTCCCCTAATCTAGAATTTGTTAGGATGTAATATATGGCTGTTGTATAAAATGTGGCTGTTTAAGGGAGGTTAACACATAAACTGTATACCTACACTAACTGATGACATTCAATATATCTGCCTTCATGTATCTAAAAGAAGTTCTAACAAATGGCTCTGTATTGTATTACTATTAATATGTGAGATATATTTATCATCATAAAAGTTTGTGATCGGGAAGAGACGACTACATCAAAATGAGAAATGCTCTGGGATACATAATGTTGCATTGAGTATCACACTGTTACAGCGTCAATCTAGCAAGTCCTTGACTGTTCTATTGATCCGCACTGTGGTTGAAACATGTTGTAATCTAGGGAGTCAATGCATTGAATACAGCCGGTATGGATAAATGTGGCTGACTTTCAATACGCTAGACGAATATATATGACATTTTTTAGGAATTAAAAAAATATTGTTTCCCCAATTCAAAAAAATAAGTGTCTTATTTTGTGTAAATACAAAATGTATGTTGATGCGTTATTATTATGGAAAACAATAGGAGTATGTGCGTAATAGTTGACAATATGAACACATGGCTAGATGGGATGTAGTGAACGTAACTAGTAAGTATTCTGTATGAGACATTGTGTTGCCATAGAAACGTATAGAGCTGTATAATATATATATAGAAAATTGTATTGCAAACCGCATAAGGTTTTTTTTTTATCGGGTATTTGTGTGAAACCGCAAGATAGATGGAACATTGACATTCATTCTACTTAATAATCTGCTTTTTTAGGATGCTTTAGTCAATATGGAAATAAATATTTTTTCGTACCATATGGTTTCAGGGTTATGTTTAGAGGTAAAACATACATATAATGCATTGTCAAAGTCATGTTGCTAGCCGTCAAAGACTAACTGGGCCCGTATTCATAAACGTTTTAAGACTGAATCTCAGACTTAGACTTTAAAATGGTAAATGTTCATTTTGTTTCTACGTTACTATTACACAAAATATTTTGATAAAACATGGCAAAAGTGTAGAGTGAGTTACAAGAAATATTCAGGCAAAAATTTATACCTTTAATATAATCAAAAACGAAATGCTTGTAAATTAACTTTTGCAATTATCAAGTCTAAGTCTGAGATTCAGTCTTAAAACGTTGTGAATACACTGGGCCCTGCTGTACAACCAGCTGTTATAGACCATATTACGTCCTTCAACTGTTTGTAGTTTATGGATAAATAGTTGTCTGACTTTCCATAAGATTTGTATAGAAATGGGAATTCTGCTGTGAAGCATTTTAGAAGATTTTATGCTTTTACGCTGATTTGTTTAATTATTGTCAGTACGCATTCTTCACTGACAGGTTGCATTGTTGTCTGATTAAAATCTTCCTCTTTTCAGTAGGTTGATTCTTTTTTTGGACCCTGATTTGTCATTTATTAATTCTCTGATTGTGTACACTGTGTGTGAAAATTAGTTTTTTGTGCAAGAGCTTTTTATGCCCCCCACCATTCAAATAAAGTGTTATACCTCTGTCCGTCCGTCTTTCTGTTTTTCTGATCAATAACTCTTGAAAGGGTGATTATATTCAATTTACATTGAGCACATGACCTAGGATAATAAAATACATGTCACGTTTGATATCAGTTACAATTCACCGATATTTGGAAGAGTAATGGCCCTTTTTCGAAATAAAAAATTGGTTTCCGATCAATAAATCTTGAAAGGATCGGTGGATTCAATTCATTTTAGGCACATACATATAGGATAAAAAATACAGGTCAAGTTTGATAACGGTTACAATTCACCAATTTTTAGCGTAGTTATGGCCCTTTTTTGACTTAAAAAATGGGTTTCCGATAAAAAAATACAGATAGGATCATAATAAATTATACAGGTCAAGTTTAATATCGGTTATACCAAAAAAGGAGCAGTTATGGCCCTTTTTCGAATAAAAAAACTTGGTTTCCGATCAATAACTCTTGAAAGGATGATTATATTCAATTTATATCTTTCACATAAGCATAGGATAATAAAATACAGGTCCACTTTTATTTCAGTTACAATCTGCCAATTTTTGGAGCAGTTGTGGCCCATTTTCTACTTAAAAAATGGTTTCCGATCAATAACCCTTGTAAGGATGGATGGATACAATTCAAAATTGGCACATAAGCATAGTATGGTAAAATGCAAGTCAAGTTTTATTTCCATTACAATTTGCCAAGTTATGGCCCTTTTTGTACTTAAAAAATTGGTTTTCCAATAAATATTGCTTCACAATTATTTGGGCTTTACAAACAAAGTATTTGCCTTTTACTGAAAAGCCCATAGTGAGGGGCATCCTTGTCCTATGAGTGCATCTAGTTTTGTCACTGAGCATTTTCATTTCTGAGCATATTGTGAGTTTGCGTGTATACACAAATCCTTGAGAACCTGGTGGGACAGGAACGCAAAATGGTTTACATGTATGGTGTAAAAAAATGGAATTCTTGAAATATCTGAAATGTAGAGAGGTCTTGTTTTTGTTTCTTAACAATTCAAAATGTTCAGAACACTTGTGTAGAGATTATTTGGGACAAAATTTTCGAATAACCTATGTTTTGATTTTTTGGGTCATCCCTCTTTCAATTTGACAGGACGTTGCTCATGTTTTGTCCACATTTTCAAATACCTTAGATTTTATTTACCACAAATACTTAACATTCAAATCCTTGGTAATGACGAATATACCATTTATGTTCAGGACTTTTGTTAATTAATTAATTATGGGTAGTTAATAGAGACAACCTAACCTTGAAAATGTTTTTATTTCTTTTCATGTTATATTTTAATCAAAGTTGATTCTTTTCAACTTGACTTATTGTACATTGTTCTTTTATCTTCTACTACAAGGGTTGATCATGCTGATATATGTTTTGGGCGTATGAAAATTAAACCCAGGGTAAACTTTTTGGACAACCGATCTTATTGTTCATTCCTATGAAAAATTAATGTATCAGTGTAAAAGTATTGTAAGTATGGATGTCAACGAATGTTTTAAAGTCCGAATATTCGTATACTGATTTGGTATTCGAATATTCGAATACTGATTTGGCAATCGAATATTCGATAAAATATACATTTTCAATAAAAAATCTGAATCACGGACTTATAGGTTTCTATGTCTGTGGCGGAATGCATGTGTAAATTTCAATGATGGTCATTATCGCATTAAATGACATTTTACGCGTGACAGTAATATCTACAGGTGTTAATTGGAATGTCATGTTGTATGTTAGGGGGCAAGAGAGATATTACACTCTGGTGTTGACACTTTGGCCCTGAAATTATTAGTAATCGCGGGGATTTTTACATCTATAGTGATCAGTTTAAAACACAAAATTGATAAGCATAAAGTTAAGTTTCGAATGATGAATAAATCATTATTAAATAAAAAGCTCAAATGTTCGAATATTCGGTCGATCTTCTACATATTCCAAAATGGCCTATTGTTGACATCCCTAATTGTAAGTGCCATCTTGTGTCATAGTGTATAATGCATAGTTAATATAGTATATATTGCTATGATTTTGTTTGAAATGCTTGAAATCCTGATGATATAATATCAAGTTCTTACTCATGTTTTAAATGATGTAATTTGAGTACCAATGACACTATAGGTTTTTTTTTATGGATGAAATAACCTGATGTTTTACTTTAAAGTAACTTCATTATGGTCGGTCTCACTCGAGTGTAAATTTACGGCGTAAAATTTCATTCTTGTTGTAATGTAACTATTTATTGTTAATTGTTCGCTTTTGTCGTCTTATTTGATACGGCGTCTCCGCTGTGCTACCTTCAGTATGTCATGTTGAGTGTCGAGTTTCAGAGTGCTTGTATAAAGGATGGGTGTTGCAATGTGTGTGGTTAGTTCCTCAAACAACTCTATTTTCCTTCTTGTGTTACAGGGGTTCAAGGCTGTGATGACAGCCTTTACCTTATTCTAGCCCTTTTTTTCTTGTAGCTAAATCAGTCAAATCCATTAAGGAAACATTAACATCCGAGGCACTATATAGTGGCTTTTGGTATGTATGTCCTCGAGGCTATGATGCCAGCTAAGCATTAACTCCGATGTAATAGTGATAATGATAATGCAACCTTTCAATTGACACTTAATTAATTATCCTGTAATTTTTTCATTCAGACACATCATAACAATATCTATATTTCATACTTAGTAGAGTGTTTACGGCAAAATGGTTTTATAAGGCCATACTTAAAAGTTGGTTGTTTGTTGTCACCTTCACACAATAATGGCCCCTACTCAAATTTTCGAGGGGTCTAAGTAGGATCATGTTTTTGCAGCATTAATTCAGGTATGACTATACAATCATTTAATTACCTACCTACCTTACTCACCTAAGTTTTTCTGGGTATGGTTATGTCAAACAAACACTTTTTAAAACACTAAATATGGAAATGGTGCTGTCCTTACATTATGCGTATTATGTTTGGTATCTTTTAGGTTGTAGCTCCAAACACTTTACCTCTCTTCCTGTGTTTGTTTATAAGGCCCAGGATTTGACAATGCAGCCTCGACACTAGATACTCGTGTTCAATCTAGGCTTAAAATGTGACAGTGGCAGAACCATCTGACTTGTCATACAAATATCAAATGGGTCCTGTAGCTTTCTGCAAAGTCCCTAAGCAAAGGTCTGGCAAGTTATAAACAAGCTTTCGTGCTACAAAGCCAATAAATGTTAGTCAAAGTTTCTCTGATGGTATGTATGACGATCAGTGCAGCAACATTGTGGCCTCAATCCCATGATAAAAGTCACCTCAAAAGACACTTGTGTCATTCTGAATTGGGCCAAAAATACATATGTATCCAATCTGGCTACACTCTTCAGACAACTAGAGCGAGCCTGGTGAATGATGGGGATACAATAATGGTGATTACTTTAACAAATGAGTTGAAAAAGTTATAAATGATGCATTTTTACTGACTTGTGTCATATTAATTTTTGTCTTTTCTATTTACTGCCTACAGGTATTTACTGCATTGATGAACCAACATCGCTTGGTCGTGTGACAGCTTGTACACCATTTTGGTAGAGTTACTTCCCATGCTGAATTGCTTGTTGTGATTGGAGTAACGTCACATGGTACAGAAGTGAAACTACTTGTTTGCCCATGAAGTAAACAACATAGAAAACATGTCATTTCATTGGCAAAAACTGAGTCCTGGTGAGTTTCACCAGCTTCAGGAATATACATCTTGTAAGTATAAGTTTGTTTCTCTTTTTTTTGAGGGTATATATTATAGACCAGGGGCATCATCCACATAAACTCTGAGTCTTTTGAATTTGCAATAATAATTATTTTTACCTTCATTTTGTTTATGTTAAATGTAAATGAATGAAATTTTGTTTGAATAATTGGTGTTACATTCTTAACACTTTGACCAATTTATATTTTAAAATCAATACAGAGTTTCAGAATGTTCATGATTTAGGCCTCTGGTTTTAACGCAATTTGACATCAGGTCATTATGAATTAATTGTATGATCGACTAAATCGTAAAAAGCGTAAGATTTAGTTTTATTCTTACATCAATTCTTGTGTCCTAGATAAACATATAACAAAAGTTTTTTTTGAATTTTTCTACAAAATTTACTTAAACTCATGGATTTAGCACTAGAAGTTGCTGCATGCGGTAGCTCTCTCTTTTGTGAGGTAAAAAAGTTGGACAGCATGAAAAACAGAGGCTGAACTGGAATGATAATTAATTAAGTCATTGCTTAATTTTGGCCTTACCCATGTATATGAAAGCATGAAGATTCTATGAGTATTTTCTTGTCTTTGGTTCATTACTAAGTTGTCACTTATTGTAACTTGTTCATGAAAGTGAAAGCAATATCAAAATGTCTAAATCCGTGTTAATATTCCCATGGAATCAAAATTGCAAATCATTTGCCTCACCAAAGTTTATGTATAGGGATGAAAAACAATTCTAGTCGTTAACTTTTCTGTTGAGTTAAATGTATTGAAAGCTATATTTCAGTATTTTGATAATTTTCATTCAATGTTTATTGTTATTAAATATTGTTATGGGTATAATGTCCTATGATATATGTTGAAAGGGGCAAATGTCCGCCTGTGCAATATCAGAATGGGGCAAATGTCCACATGTGCAATATCAGAATGGGGCAAATGTCCGCCTGTGCAATATCAGAATGGGGCAAATGTCCGCATGTGCAATATTAGAATGGGGCAAAAGTCCGCATGTGCAAATTTTAGCATTGGGGCAAATGTCCTAGGGGCTAATGTCCGTCTACCGTTTCACTTCATGCTTACCATTATATGTTTAAAATTTGATCAATGATGTAAGAACTCGTACTTGATTAATGACAGGGCCAAAGTGTCATCTCCAGAGTTTTATTTCTCTATTGGCCCCCTAATATACAACATGACTTGTATTTACACCTGTAGATATCATTTTCATGGTAAGATGCCTGTCAGTTGATGATGACCAAACCATTAAAATTTAACTTGCATTCAGGTTGTAGATTGAAAATTTATATTTTTTATCAAATTTTCGAATGCTGAATCAGTATTCAATTATATTATTCAGATAATAATCTCATCAATAGCTTGTGAGCAACAATGTTGTAAAATAAGCACATATTAACTTACTCTGCAAGTATTACTAAAATTATCTCTTCTGTGTTTGTCCGAATGACCTGTGGTCAGTTAAGCAGCAAATCTGTGTTTACTGTGAAAAGAACGTCTGTTTTTCATCATTATATTCAATCTTTCCCACAGTGTCTAAATATTTATGTAAACCCATCATGCATTAGCACTCATCATCCACTGGGAACCAGCATGCACTAACACATATCATCCACTGGGAACCAGCATGTGTAAGCACCCATCACCCACTGGGAACCAGCACATACTAGCAACCATCATCCACTGAGAACCAGCATGCACTAGCACCCATCATCCACTGGGAACCAGCACATACTAGCAACCATCATCCACTGGGAACCAGTATGTACTAGCACCCATCATGCACTGGGAACCAGCATGTACTAGGACCCATCATCCACTGGGAACCAGCATGCACTAGGACCCATCATCCACTGGGAACCAGCATGCATTAGCATCCATCATCCACTGGAAACCATCATGCATTAATACCCATCATCCACTGGGAACCAGCATGTACTTGTGCTCATCATCCACTGTGAACCATCATGCATTAATACCCATCATCCACCGTGAACCATCATGTATTAATACCCATCATCCACCGTGAACCATCATGTATTAATACCCATCATCCACCGTGAACCATCATGCATTAATACCCATCATCCACCATGAACCATCATGCATTAATACCCATCATCCACTGGGAACCAGCATGTACTTGTGCTCATCATCCACCGTGAACCATCATGCATTAATACCCATCATCCACCGTGAACCATCATGCATTAATACCCATCATCCACCGTGAACCATCATGCATTAATACCCATCATCCACCATGAACCATCATGCATTAATACCCATCATCCACCGTGAACCATCATGCATTAATACCCATCATCCACTGGGAACCATCATGCATTAATACCCATCATCCACCGTGAACCATCATGCATTAATACCCATCATCCACCATGAACCATCATGGATTAATACCCATCATCCACTGGGAACCATCATGCATTAATACCCATCATCCACCATGAACCATCATGTATTAATACCCATGATCCACCATGGACCATCATGCATTAATACCCATCATCTATCATGAACCATTATGCACTTGGGTAATAAGGATGAGATTGATGAAAGTGTGTTTAAGTCAGTGAGGAAGTGATTACCTTTGCTGCAATGTTTTACAGAATGATAGAATTAATTAAACAGATCAATATGACAGGGCTTTGTCTGTCAGTCACATTGCCAGGTACAACTACTTTGAAGTCTAATATATGAAAGTTCAATCAGATTTTGGATTCTCTCAGACTTTTCTTGAATTCTGTGAATTTGCCATTATGTTGTGGCCTTAAAATGTGTGGCCAAAACTTTCATAACTGAGTCGATAGTCAGGTTAACCCCAATCAAGTTATTTGCATCAAGATGTGATATTTCCATGCTTTTGACATATTTTCGAAACGATTGAGTTGTGGCTTTCTTGCAGAATGACTGTTGTTCTGTATTTGTGCTCAGTTATTTCTCGAATAAGCAGAACTCTATGCTTTGTAGGAGTTTTTTTCATGAAAACTGCCCTTTGTATTCCCTTTTTGTAGTGAGCTTTGCTGTAGAATAGCCAATGTATTTCATTGTCTATTGGTCTTTGCCTTATAACAGCCCTTGGTATTCTATTATGTGGTGGGCTTTGTCTTAGAATAGCCATTTGTATGCCATAGTGTAGTGGGCTTTGTCTTAGAATAGCCATAAATTTGTATGCCATTGTGTAGTGGGCTTTGTCTTAGAATAGCCATTTGTATGCCATAGTGTAGTGGGCTTTGTCTTAGAATAGCCATTTGTATGCCATTGTGTAGTGGGCTTTGTCTTAGAATAGCAATAAATTTGTATGCCATTGTGTAGTGGACTTTGTCTTAGAATAGCCATTTGTATGCCATTGTGTAGTGGACTTTGTCTTAGAATAGCAATAAATTTGTATGCCATAGTGTAGTGGTCTTTGCCTTAGAATAGCCATTTGTATGCCATTGTGTAGTGGTCTTTGTCTTAGAATAGCCATAAATTTGTATGCCATTGTGTAGTGGGCTTTGTCTTAGAATAGCCATTTGTATGCCATAGTGTAGTGGGCTTTGTCTTAGAATAGCCATTTGTATGCCATTGTGTAGTGGGCTTTGTCTTAGAATAGCAATAAATTTGTATGCCATTGTGTAGTGGACTTTGTCTTAGAATAGCCATTTGTATGCCACTGTGTAGAAGTCTTTGCCTTAGAATAGCCATTTGTATGCCATTGTGTTGTGGTCTTTGCCTTGAAATAGCCATTTGTATGCCATTGTGTAGTGGTCTTTGCCTTAGAATAGCCATTTGTTTGCCATTGTGTAGTGGTCTTTGCCTTAGAATAGCCATTTGTTTGCCATTGTGTAGTGGTCTTTGCCTTAGAATAGCCATTTGTTTGCCATTGTGTAGTGGTCTTTGCCTTGGACCAGCCTCAAGTATTGAACTTCAAAAGTTTCTTAACTTGGTACAAAATGTAATTAAGTCTTTTTCACTGGTTCCTGTCATGTATCATGTGTAAGCTTAAATTTTCTAATGAAAGCTGAAAAGTGATTGTTACATTGCAGTTTTGAAATTTGCTAGTAAATGTGAATTGTTTGTCATTTTTCCAAACATACATCCATCTTACATAGGTCTTAACTTAATGTAATTGATTTGTATTATAAAAGTTAAATCTTGACGCCATTGGGTCTCAACTATATTATGTTTGCCTTTGACTTTAAGTTCTACCAAGATTTCAAGAAACATGAAATTCATTTTATGCTGCACTTCACCTTTGCTAAAAAAAATTTACATTGGCTCCCAATATCTGAGTTCTGTTGTTTCCTAGTGGATGTAAAGGCTGCAGGGTCTGTTAACAAACATTCAACTTATAAACTGTAATATAGTATACAGTTCAGTAAAGATGTTTGCGGCTAATGTTTCATAACGTTTGCAATTTGGTTCCCTGTGTGCAGTGAATGTGATACGGTGGGTCAGGGATACAAAACAAAGCAGTTTCGTCACGTTTGCAATTGTTAGCCGTAAGTGAACGCAAGGCAGGTCAAATGTTGAGTCTGGACCCTGTGGTTACGTTTATAAATTATAGTTTTTATTGCATTTTTTTTCATTCCCGAGTTTTAAGTGTATATTCTAAGAAGCTGACCACTGAATTTTCCTCCATAATGTATTAATACATCTGTCTAATCAGCTGAGGGTACTGAATTTTTTTTTCATTTCCTGTGGCAAATACTACGCTAACAGGTTGTTAGAAATTGATTTGTAACTTTGTTGTTGGTAATTGATTTTTTCACTATCAGTAAGCAGTAAATGTAACCCAACTATCTCCAATTATGTCTGCATACAAACACAGCTGTTTAGTGTTTACACCTAGAATGAGATAGAGTGCACCATATTTACTGATTGGAGTTTCTATTTTTGGAAAGTAAATAGATTAATAGTATTTGCAGTCATCATAAATATTTGATTCACTTCATAATGTAAAGCTGCCATTGCATGGTCAGTGTGTAAATGGGCCAAGGCATGGTCAGTATGTAAATGGGCCACGGCATGGTCAGTGTGTCAATGGGCCAAGGCATGGTCAGTGTGTCAATGGGCCAAGGCATGGTCAGTGTGTCAATGGGCCACGGCATGGTCAGTATGTAAATGGGCCAAGGCATGGTCAGTGTGTAAATGGGCCAAGGCATGGTCAGTGTGTAAATGGGCCAAGGCATGGTCAGTGTGTAAATGGGCCAAGGCATGGTCAGTGTGTAAATGGGCCAAGGCATGGTCAGTGTGTCGATGGGCCAAGGCATGGTCAGTGTGTAAATGGGCCAAGGCATGGTCAGTGTGTAAATGGGCCACGGCATGGTCAGTGTGTAAATGGGCCACGGCATAGTCAGTGTGTAAATGGGCCAAGGCATGGTCAGTGTGTAAATGGGCCACGGCATAGTCAGTGTGTAAATGGGCCAAGGCATGGTCAGTGTGTAAATGGGCCACGGCATAGTCAGTGTGTAAATGGGCCACGGCATAGTCAGTGTGTAAATGGGCCACGGCATAGTCAGTGTGTAAATGGGCCACGGCATAGTCAGTGTGTAAATGGGCCACGGCATAGTCAGTGTGTAAATGGGCCACGGCATGGTCAGTGTGTAAATGGGCCAAGGCATGGTCAGTGTGTAAAGGGGCCACGGCATGGTCAGTGTGTAAATGGGCCACGGCATAGTCAGTGTGTAAATGGGCCAAGGCATGGTCAGTGTGTAAATGGGCCACGGCATGGTCAGTGTGTAAATGGGCCAAGGCATGGTCAGTGTGTAAATGGGCCAAGGCATGGTCAGTGTGTAAATGGGCCACGGCATGGTCAGTGTAGTGTGTCAATGGGCCAAGGCATGGTCAGTGTGTCAAGGGCCAAGGCATGGTCACTTCTCATCATCGAAGTTCAGTTTGCTTAAAGTTTTGATCCATATAAAACCTTTGGTATGAAGTGTAATTTTGGTAGCACATAAACCATTGTATTAAAAATAAATCTGAATGCATGTTATTAAATGATTTTGCCTCATCATAAAATATGCTTATCTTATATGTCCTGTTTAATGCTCCCACTCTTTAGACGTGCTCCCCCTCCCCCCGATAGTTTTGAGAAAGAACCTTGGACGGGACATAAAGACTCTGATAATTTTTCTTCACCAGAAGCTATTTTACTATCAGTAAACGTGTTACATCTGCCGTGGGCTTTTCCTAGCGCATTATTTAATAATTATACTTTCATACCTGTCATAATTTATCAGACATATTCCAGAACAAAGAAAATCCATCACGTAAAACTGTTGATTGGATCAATCACGCATGAAACATGTGATGACCTTCAGCTTCTGCACCATACCTGGTCGTATTTATATACAACCGTCTCATCAATCATTTCACACAGTTTAACAAATATTAATTGTTCATCATTGACAAAATCTATCCATGATGGCCGCCCTTGGAAATTAAGTTTGGGGTGCCCTTGAAGTCTGCAAGGAGAAAATGATGCTGAGCATAGCATCAAAAATTGTTGCGACTACTGTTGATCTAACAAGTTAAGAGGTGGCGCCATCAAAGTCTGTGACAAGAAATTGTTGACGTGTGGCTCTTTAAACATTTTGTGCAGAATTTTATGTTTTTATCTTGGCTTAAAGTTATAGATTCCAATACAACTACTTTTTGAGAGAGAGAGAGTAAGAGATATAGACAACTGACAAGCTTGTTAATGTTATTGTTGAGTCGATGCAAATAAAAGGTCCTGTATTTATTGTAATTATCTCATTCAGATAGCACAAAATTGTTTGAATTTTCAATATTTATTATTTTTTTATTCAAAATTATGCATGGTTTTTACAATTTTTGGACAAATTTGCCATTTTTCGGACACAAGGCACATTAAATAGGACATAATTATATGGTAAGTTTTTGTGAACTTAATATTTGGGTAGGTTTGAATTTTGATCTACAGTGTTTGTATCCTTGAGGGAGTGGATAGCAATAGATTGATCATTCATACAAGTCAAGTAGCCTGGTGATGATGCTTACATTACTGGGCAATTTTACCATAATTCCGACTCTTATTGACCCCCTTGTGACCCCCTCGATTAACATTTTACGATCACATTTCTGAATATCTTTTTCTTGATTGAGGTGACCTGATTGCATTAGTTGTTGTTTCTGTAAATAGATTCAACTACATATCTTCATAATTGAAACCTTGATGACCTTATAAGAAATATTTCTCATTTTTAATGCTATATTTAAAAATATTGTCTCAGAAAATCTGAAAATAGATTTACTATCTGAGTGATGTAGCCATTAAAAGCTAATGAGTATACTACATGTAGTACAGAATCACTTGTTCCTTATATAGGATAATCTCACACAAATAGAGAATCAAGTTCTAGCATATTACCTTGAATTTTATTATAAATAGATATAGTAATCTTGATATATGTTTGTTTGTTTCATCGGATTTAACGCCGTTTCTCAACAATTTTTCAGTTATATACGGCGGTAATCTTGATATATTAAATGATGTACTTTTTGGAAGGGATATCGACCCCGAAATAAGACATTATCCCTTGTTATAAGATAGTATGAAGAAATATTGATCGTTTTACAGAATATTATTCTAAACATAATAATGTCTCCTGTGTGTTCTTGTTAACAGGGAAACGATAGTGGTTTGTGGATCTGTCGGGTCTACCAATTTATTTGTCTGCCTGTCGTAGATTTTTAAACATGTCCTAAACCTTTGAATCTCTTAAACTCCCGTGGGGATATTCGTTTATTTCTGTGCATGGCTTGGCTAACAAGAGTTAAGTCTTCACAAGACTGATAAAAAAATAAATTTTCAAAACGTCTGAGTCTGGATAAATTTTGGACTGGTTGAATTTTACCGAACTGATTCAAAACTACCAGACTTGAATAATTTACTGGACTGCATGAGTTTACCTGACATTATCCCTTTTCCTGGCGAGATCAATTTTACCACACAAAATTAATTTCATTGGAATGGATGAATTCTACATTTTTGTCAAATTTTTACCTGATGGGATCAATTTTACTGAACACGCTAGTCTGTCCGACACATTTATTTCATTCATTTAACTGTCTAAAGGCAATATAAAACAAAAGGTTTAGTTTTTTCAGATGTTAATAGTCAATTTTAGTACAGATTATTTAAAGGCCCCACAGTATAGTGCGGGTGTCCTATAGTAATCACTGTTTCTGTCTGTCCAATGGGATGTCCTTCCGTCCGATAGTTTTGTGGTTTCCCCTATATTATTATATAGCTCAAGAGCACTTGGGTCTATGGTCCTCAAAATTCATTGGCTTGTTCCCTAAGTTGTGACAAATAGACGACCCCTATTGATTTTGAGGTCAGAGGTCAAGGTTACAGTGGCCTTGAATTGAAAAATGGTTTCCGCTCCATAACTCTTGAACGCTTGAGCCTATGGTCCTCAAACTTGATAGGCCTCCTGGTAATGACAAGTAGATGACCCCTATTTCAGGTCAGTAGGTCAAGGTCACTATGTTTTATTTCCTTAAGAAATATCCTTTACACCCTTATTAACTTGTCTGTATCAAGGCCATCATGCAGTGCTCAAGTTTGTGAAAGCTCTTGTTTTATTTATGAAGGTAATTTAAGAGATTTGTCATCCCATTTGTTTGCAATTTCTCAGATCTTCAACTGTTTATAAGCTTATCTTGTTCTTGCTAAACAGGCATAAAATGTAGATTGTACATACTTAGTATGAATATTACTATTATCTGCCAATATTTCTGGAGTTCCATCTCTGTGTGAAGTTTGAGGTCTCTTGCTAACTGTATTTGATGGAAAATGTGAGGATTTTTTCTCCACAACATGTGCGATCAAGTGTACATAATGTGATTAGTGCTTGCAGTCATTGGGAAACCCTCCACATTGCCATATTTGGCGTGATATGGTTGTCGTGACAACTAAAATGTAAATCTTTTACTTCCAGTCATAATGTAAATCCCCAAGGAGGGAGGGAGAAAACAAAATGTTTGGAAGTTGAGTTTGCTGTGTGTAGTCTTTGAGTTGTTGTAAACATGCAATACAGAGGTAGCGATAAGGAGGGTTGTGTTCTTTGCAAAAAAGTAATATTTTTGAAGTGGTGAAAGTAAAACAAAATTAGTTAATTTTTAGGGGTGAAAAGTGGATACTGCATGAAGATAAAGGAGCTGATAGACTGGTATCGCTTTCACCCATCGATTTGCATGCGGCAGTTTATAATTTTTACAAGGGATGTTGACAGTTAAAAGTTTGAAAATCTGATTACATTCTTATAGAATAACCAAAAAAATAATAACAAGTGTATATACACTTTTATCTGATGCAGAATATAATATTATATCACATTTTATTTTAGCTCCTAGAATAGTTCATATTTTTATGCTAGAAATTTTGTACTGGTATGTATTACAGTATTCAGACTCAGTGAATTTTGCAGACATATCAAATAGCATATCAAGAAACTTGGCATTCGCTTTTGGATTATGGCTGTATTTAACAATCAGGAAATAAAGAATATTTAATAAAATGGTATTTCTGTGATGCAGTGAGCCCAGTTTGCTAGGGAGCTGGTCCCTTACACTACCCTTCATGTCCTTGAACTCAGTGCTCTTGAAATTCACTAGCCCGATGTCCCGGACAAGTCTATTTGCCGATTCGGGCTACCTGAACAGTTGCATTATTCTGGATAATATACACTTGGAACATGGTTGTAAATTACAAAACATCATACTTGACTAAAATTTACGACGAGAACAATACATTACACCAGTCATTATAAGAAATTTAATAACATAAAATGTGTAAATGGATAAGTAAGATGAATCATTCAGAGACCTGGGGCAATATTACAGAAACATCTTGAGTAAAATCTTATCCTTAAAATCACACTTTCCTAAACTGGTTTATTTAACGGCCTCGGGCAACAGTTCAGATGTCATCCCCTCCACCTCGGGACAACGGTTTTGACTGTTACCCAAATAACCATGAAATAACTGTATAATATGGTGATAAATTTAACATACAGGCTTTTATATGGTCAAATCAAGAGTGATAAATGAGTATTAATATGTTGTTGTCATTACCATCAAAAGCCTAACCATTTTAATGTGGTTTTGGAATAACATCCATTTGAAGTTTTGAACTGAATTGAAAATATTTAAGATGCACTTAAGATGTTTCTGTTATACGGGCCCTGGCCAATATGTTGACCACCTACCATGTAAGGGATGAAAACATAAAAGAGAGACAAGAATCTCTAATGTCCATTCTGGTCCTTCAAGTTCAGCAGTACAGTGATTTTTCATTGACAGGCATGTAATTGAGAAAAATTCATCATAGACATTCTATTTTTTGATTATAAAAGTACCACAATTTTAATTTTGTAGAACTTTTCTTTATATAATAAGTTTTTTTAGATTTTGGTTATGTGACTAGATTTGAGTTGTCATGCAGCCCGCCGGAATTCCAGATTTCCTCAACAGGAAAAAACTGGCGGTGATCAGTTATCTAGCATTGTTTCCAAAGAGATGTTTAATTTAGTTACCAAACGTATCCATCAATAAACATAATATTACCATATTTGGCATGATCGGCGAGCTATGTTTAGATCTGAATCTTGCCTTCAGACGCTTTCTGTAGTATTGTTAGAAATGAAACTAAACAAAATAGTATACACTTATCTAGCATTGTTTCCAAAGAGATGTTTAATTTAGTTACCAAACGTATCCATCAATAAACATAATATTACCATATTTGGCATGATCGGCGAGCTATGTTTAGATCTGAATCTTGCCTTCAGACGCTTTCTGTAGTATTGTTAGAAATGAAACTAAACAAAATAGTATACACTTATAATTATTTCACACCTAAATTGCCTGACAACATAACCTCTGCGGCCACCTGGTCATTTTGACCTACATTGTAATTAACCTCTGATAAATGTGGAGAAATAATATGTTTGCTTGTGAAAGAACATGTTTGTATTGGTTGGTAACCCTGGAAGGTAGTGTCAAGGTCACCTATTAGCAGTAGGTAGCTGAAATACTCCCAGAAAATACACATTTACCTCCCTTGTGGAAATATTTCTGCGACTCTTATTTGTGTATATGCATAGAACAATTTGTATATTTATCTTGTATCTTATTTCAGATTCGTCCAAGAAATTGAAGGATGTTCTTGAGGAATTTAATAACAATGGAGTCCTGTCGAAATACAATCCAGAAGAGGTAATACTGTATAACTTATGATGCTTGATGTTCTCTTAACTGGGTAGCCAGGCACGTAGTTACCAGTACGCTGATTACGCAATTGCGTACACATGATAACAAAATTAGAAAAAAATAAAATCTCGCAGAATGCAGAAATGTTGAGCATTGGTTCACATTTCAGGAGATAAATTTTCTTAACATAATAATTATTGTTTTAAAAATTAGCTTGTGAAAATGTCCTCTAGATTGCACCACAAACATTATAAAAAATGGATTGTATTAGGGGAGCATATTGCCCCCCAGACCCCTCTCCCCTTTAGATTGTTTTTGTACACATCCTGGTATTTAGAATGAAGTACTACATTGTGAGCAAACATTCAGAAGTTGCAGTTGTCTGGGGCCCTATTCACAAACAAATTAAGACTGAAAATCAGACTAAAAGAGAGAATACGTAACTACAGGGAAAGCCACATACACAAGACAATGCCTCCCCACGCAGATCAAGACTCAATTTGCAAAACGTTAAATTGCCCAGTCTTTTGTTTTCATTAAATGTAAACAAATAACATATTGTTTGAAAAATTGTTGTTACTTACCCTATACACTTTAGTCAAGTTTTATCAAAAATTATAATGGTATAACAACGTAGGAGCAAAAAGGTCAGAGTTTCAGTCTGAAGTTGTTGGCAAATAGGACCGCCCCCTGGTCTGGTCTGAATCCTGGCTAATAAAGGAGACTTGTGAAAAAATTGTGAAAAAAGGGGTCAGCGATGTAGGTCAGATAATAATTCTCAAAAGTGCTTAGTAGGATGAAATCTGAGGCCTGTACGTAATAAATCCGCCAGTAGTTTTATAGTGGTATTGAAGGTTTGTCTGTATAGTTTTTTAAAACCGATTCTTTCTTTTCTGTAATGTTTATTTCAATGGAAAGCCTGTCAAATTTGTTACACTGATACAAAGTATTCAGGTATGTGAAGTGCTGTTTTATTAGCCCCTTTTCTGCGCCCTTAGTGGAAAATGTGAATCCAGCTTCTGTTCTAGTTTTACGCCATGGGTGCATTTTTTTTACCTAAATTGTCATGGAACGGTCTTGAAAGTTCATGTACCAGTTTGCAGTCAATCTAACAGCACTACAAACTTAGTAAACAAACTTTTACGTGGTCAGCCAATGAAAACACGTTTTACAAACAATTGACCAATCGACATTGAGTACACAGTATACAGTATTCTCAACGAATTTTGAATCAGTAGTAGTTCATTTAAGGCAATTACCAGGTCAATGATCATGACATTTACATAGTAAAAAATAAAAAAGTAAACACAATTAATAAGATAAAGTTCACTTTTTATGATCTATAGTTTTTGTTTTTGTTGTCATTATCACATGTTTTTAATTAATATCTGCTTTATTAATAATTTTTTGATGTCATATTGTTTGACAATGACTGACTGCAGAGAAAATTTAATGGCTTATTTAATTCCTTAATGGGATAAAATGTGCGGTCGTTACTACTATGACACAACTTCTGTCATCGTGTGGTTAATCACGGATATTGCAAACGTCCAATATGTTATTCTTTGTAATACTAAAAATAGCATTCTTCCTGTAAAAAAGAAGCTGTCGCATATTTGTTGGTTACCATGGCTACGACAGCATTGATCATTTATGATATATCTTTTCTAGTATAGTGTGAGTATATTATATATAACAAAGTCATTATTTGTTGTTAATGTCCTATTTAATGTTACATGGTGTGAAGTTTATGGCGTCAGTAATTCTATCAGTTTGAAATTAGTGTGTCCAGTTGAGATGAGATTTTAACACAGGTTCAGTATTTCTGTGAAGTTTTTGTAAAGTAAAATGAAACTTACGATATTATTACAAACACCGAGATGTGAAATTTGATCAAACTTGTTAGACACCTCTGTTTATGTGACGATATAATGTATTGAAAACAGGTTTATAGGCATGTGAACTCATGGTGCACACAATCAGAGTACTGAAAGTTTAATCTAATGCGTCTTTTCATTGGATAAAAATCAAAGCCTGATATTGATTTTTATGTCGTAAATGATGCCAATACGCAAGCTAATGCCCATATATATGTATTATTAACGATAATTCATTTATGAAATACCAATCAAGTGGTGTCACAATGGCCTTGCAGTAATGCAACCTTCATTATGGGCAAAAAATGAACGGTTTATTTGCAATTTATGATATTTGTGTTAATAAATAATTGAATTTAAGGCTCGTTTTTACTCTTTGACAAAATGAGTTTAATAAATTCTTAATTTATGACCACTGCTGTAATATCTATGGTGTGTTATTAGAACATTAGATATTTTTTTTCCTATAGTAGTGAGTGATACTACAAAGTTTTATTCTAATACTAAAAAAATGTCATAGATACAGCTGAGGACAGAAGTACGGACGGATGGACCATATCCTGACGCTAACAAGACTCTACCGTGCCTTACCTTGATACTGCCATATTGTTTTGAAGTTAACCAATGAAATCCTTCGTAACAAAACAGCCATCTTTCCCATGATGCAAAATATAGAACAAATATTGAAACTGGTAGAATAACTGCTGCCTCAAAATATTTTGTGACCAAGAAATTGTATATTTCTTTTACATTGAACATCTTATGGGATTGAATGAATATATCAAAAATATTGAATTAATATTTATAAAACTATTTTCTTTTTCACAATAAATATTTTACGAGATTGAATAGATATGATAAAAATGGACAATATTATATATATCAAAGATATAATATTGCAAAACATTGCATGCCATAAATATTCTATAATGTTATGTCAAGTATTGTCACACTAGTAGTCCAAATATAGAGGCTCATAGAGAAGACTGGGTTTGCCCAACTGTGTTGCCTCTTTAAATAAAGTCATTATTATTATTATTATTATTATTACTAGTATCATCGGTATTTTCTTTATATTCATTTTTTACCCCACCCCCCCACCCTTCGAAGAAAAGAAGGCATATTGGTTTGCACATGTCGGTCAGTCGAGGTAGCAGAGGAACCCTATTGTTTTTGGGGTCACAGGGTCAAAGGTCATGGGGGGCATAATGTTTTACAAACATCTCTTGTTATATTTCTGTAGCATAGTAAAAATGCAGTTTACTTTGTTGTGGTTGAGTGACTGATTGCCACTTTTATTTTCATTTTAGCCGATTGATTATGAAGGCTTTCGATTGTTCATGGAAACTTACCTGGAAGCTGATATCGGAGAGGACTTGTGTAAACATTTATTTCTTTCATTTAACAAAAAGACACCTATTTCTTCTTTACCGCCATCCCAAGGTAGTGGAGAAAAAGTTTATGGTGTTAAGGACGTTGCTGCGGTAGCGTCACAGACTGTTTGTGCTCCTATTACCCACCAGACCACGGAGATTCATGTGGATGGAAAGCAAGAACGTAGTGGACTAGCCGAGAAAATCCATGGAATTACAGAGAAATTACATAGTCTGGGTCACAGCAGCGATAAAGGTAGATAACTAATTTATGAATACTTTTCGTGTAGTTAAATGATACAGTTAACTGCCCGAAATCTGGATTCTCTGAAAACCGGAATTTTTTACCATTTCCGGACAAGGAGTTTACTGTAATTGGTTCGAATGTTCTGACAGGGTCAGGGCTCTAGAAATTATCTAATACAGTTGTCCGAGACTAGTGTACATGTTAAGTTTGACTTGTCCGACATGGGAGGCTAGTTGTACAAGCATAGAACAGATTACCTGTTTAGTAGGCGTGCATAACAAGACTTTTCCCGAACTAAGTCAACTGTTGGGTAGACCGAATCGGCAATTAGACTTTTCAGGGACATCGGGCTAGTGGATTTCTAGAGCCGTGCATTTTTATTACTCGCAGGTGCACTAACGGGTTAAAATATACAAGCTTTGATTGAATTATTGATAGAATGATAAAATGCAGGTCAAGTTGATTTTGTTCACAATCCACCAATTTTTAGGAATTATAGCCCTTTTTCGACTTAAAAATTGGTTTCCTGATCAATAACGTTTGAAAAACCCATAGTGGGGGGGTATGTGTCCTATGGACACATCTAGTTTATAAATGATATTAGATACTCCCTTGCTTACATACATTTTGCATTGTGATGGTCTTAGGATAGTTAGCGCGGTGTCGGGTCTATGTCACTGGATGTGGTGTCATAGTGTGGGAACAATGTGTCTGCTACATGTAGACACTGTTTCAAATGCGCGCCAAATGACCCAAAATATGAATTTGTTTAATAACAACATTAACAAAGATAATAATCAAAGCGCTGAAAGCACTGAAGTTGTTCGGTATTGAACACTGATTTTGTATTCGACACTTCCAGATTCACAGAAGGTATGAATCATTATTCTCCATTGTTGAACCATTAAATTGAATTGCAAAGTAAAGATTTCTACAAGTATTGAGTATGTTATGCAGGTTACGCTCAGATGTTGAACTATTTTTAACCGATTCACTAACCTGTTATTCTTCCGCCACTTCTGGAAAAAGTAGTTTTTGTATTAAAATTAAGGCAATGCGACTGTCTTAAATTTTCCACAGAACTAAAGTTGTTGGAAAAAATGAGAATGTGAATAGTGAATTGTATAATTTGACATTTGGCAGTTTGGCAGATTTTGATAATACAACATGTGTTCTGATTAAATGTAAACACATCTAATTTGGTTCAATGATTCATGAGCATTGTTTTTATGAGAGTCAGGTTTCTATGACGATATTGTCAAGAATTTACCATCCTTGAATGAATTTCTAATATTATCTGTCAAAGCAATTATGAGTGTCCTGATATTCTATGGTTAGGATAGTTAACAAAAAATGGGTTTTTATCAATAGTCTATTTTATACTTGTCTTTCTTCCAATTAAGTTTTTTTGTCGCGAACTAACCGAGAGAATTCATACAATGTACTTGAGAAAGTTAAGCTTTTACTATGAAAAATGTATCTTATCTCTAAATATGTAAATTCAGCCTGATTTGTACAAAGCAAAAATACTTTGCCACTTGGTCAATTTATTTTCTGGCCAGTTTTGAAATTGATTTATTTGAGTTGTCTTTTAAAATAGCCACTGAGTAAATAAGAGCAATTTTTCCTTCATTTTGAAGAGTTAAAACTTGTACCTGGTTCCCATGCAGTAAAGACTTTGCTACATTATTTAAATGGTTGTTACCTGACAGTGATTGTATTATTTGAATGCTCTTCAAAATGAAGGAACTTTTGTAATGATGTAAAAAAAAATGTGATTTAGTCTTTATTGATTATTGAATATTCTTCATGTCACATTGGCCACATAAAGATTGTCAGAGGCTTAATTAGAGAAAATTTAAGTGCAAAAAAGTCACGGATGCCACACCCCACCTTATTTATTACTTTAGCCAGTAAGTGTCAAAATATAAACACCATGTATACATAATGAGATTTTTTTGTGTCAAATCATATCAAATTGGAAAAGTTTATAGCTATATTATTGGGATGACATCCAATCCGTATTGTGCTGATTCTGTATTTTAGGGATGGCAATCAATCTATATAGGACTTGTCTATTTATATATTTTAGGGATGGTATTTGATATATATTATAATGGTCTATTACTATATTGTGGGGATGATATGCAATCTATATTGGACTTGACGTTTTCTGTATTTTAGGGATGGCATCCAATCCGGCCATTGAGAAAGCTCAATCCAGTGACAAAGAGTATGATGCTTCAAACCACTCCAGATCTTCGTCCAAGAAATCCAATCATAGTATCCACAGTGTTCATAATGGTATGTTCCAAAATTTTACAGACCCATGATGAAAGTTTGCACGCTCCAAATTTTAGCTAATCTGGGTGAAAGTTGGCACACTCCAAATTTGAGCTCATTTGGGTGAAAGTTGGCACACTCCAAATTTGAGCTCATTTGGGTGAAAGTTGGCACACTCCAAATTTTAGCTAATCTGGATAAAGATGGGCACGCTCCAAATTTTAGCTAATCTGGGTGAAAGTTGGCACACTCCAAATTTGAGCTAATCTGGGTGAAAGTTGGCACACTCCAAATTTGAGCTCATTTGGGTGAAAGTTGGCACACTCCAAATTTTAGCTAATCTGGATAAAGATTGGCACACTCCAAATTTTAGCTAATCTGGGTGAAAGTTAGCACACTACAAATTTGAGCTCATGTGGGTGAAAGTTAGCACACTACAAATTTGAGCTTATGTGGGTGAAAGTTAGCACACTACAAATTTGAGCTCATGTCGGTGAAAGTTAGCACACTACAAATTTGAGCTCATGTGGGTGAAAGTTAGCACACTACAAATTTGAGCTCATGTGGGTGAAAGTTAGCACACTACAAATTTGAGCTCATGTGGGTGAAAGTTAGCACACTACAAATTTGAGCTCATGTGGGTGAAAGTTAGCACACTACAAATTTGAGCTCATGTGGGTGAAAGTTGGCACACTACAATTTTTAACTGATCTGGGTGAAAGGTGGTCAAGATGAGCTATATGATCATAAGGATTATAAGGCAGATTGCTCTGTAACACCTGAGTTACGGCCTATTAATTTGTCCAAACTATCATGTTTCACATGGTTATGCCAATTTTACAGGCCTCATTTTTAGGCATTCATCATGAAACTTGCACAGTGGTCATACAGTCATGAGATCTAGCACAAGTTCATTAATGGATAAGACTGTTGGAGAGCACCAAAGCTAATGCCATTGAATATGTCAAATTGTTTTATTTGAAAGTGATAATACATCAGCAGCCATTTTCTGCACGTAACTTACAGGTCAAGTGACTAAATTTTTCAGGTGTCCAATACAGCTTCATCATAAACCTATTGATACAGACTCTCTCTCTAAAGAAAATTGATTTGATAACTTCAAAAATTCACATTCTTTTGCCTACATTAAAAAGTGTTATCATCCAAATTTTATGTAATATACTCATAATTATGGGATATGTCCTACAGCTCCGGGAATGGGTTGTAAAACATCAGATAGGATACTGTAGTATCATTTGAATTCGCGCAGGTCTAATTTTCGCGTATTTCGCGCTAGAGACGAAGCGCGAATTTAAGTCCGCGCGATTATTAAACTTCCGAAACTAACATGGCTATCCAAATTTTTGACACTTCGAAAATGTGTGTATATGCACTTACGTTTTTTCTTTTCATAATTTGTCGCTGTTTCTTCTGATAATCTGTGTGGAATAATTAGGAACAAGGAATATTTTGACACAAATCTGTGTGGAATAATTAGGAACAAGGAATATTTTGACACAGTTTGATTACTAGTACGTAAGAGTGGTTTAAATGGAGCATTAATTCATAAATTGATTTTTCTTTGTTTACGATGTTTATACATGTATAAAGAATACACGACTGCATAAAATCGTTGTCATCCGGATTGCACGCACTGCAACGTTTTTCTTCATACTTAAATTCTTGAACAATTCGTACAGTCGTGTCAATTAATGCCAATTAATCGTTGGACGTGTCATATAGTTTGTGGTATTGTTATGGGGTATGTTTTAATTCGTTCCCGACTGGTTCGCTGAAATAACCAGGAAATCAAGCACTTGGTGACACTGATCAAAATATGACGCGAACCTCGCTAGTCATGTTGTTTATTCAAGTTTCACACGTTTCTATTGTATTCAGATATGACAATTGGCAATAAAATTGTTAATTGGCGACTCTATTACAGAGATAACCCCCAACTTACGAGTTCATACGCAGAATATTGCTATTTACAGCTTATGATACGGATGTACGAAATAATAACACGCGCTGCGATACCGTCATTTTTGTCTGATTTTTTTTCTTCAAAAATTTAAAATGCGCGAATTTAGGCCCGCGCGAAACTGCCTTGTTTGCTGTTTGCGAGAAATTTCACCCCCGCAAATTTAAGTGATACTACAGTACAATAAATGAAGAAAGAATAATTTACATTTCCAGCCATAATAATTGTACATTTCATGTTTAGTCTCTAACCAAATTAAATGAAAAAAGCACTGAAACAAACTGTACCTAATAAAAGTTGCGATTGATATGAGGCCTCATTCTATACATTTTTATCATAGATATTTTTTTAAGTTTAAGACTTTTAAGTGGATATTACACTGACTGTAAGCATGTGATGAAGATAAATCGGGCAATATGTATTGTGGATTGTTTGACTGTTGTATAAAATATGATATTACACTTAATTATCAAGATTTCATGATATTTGACCATAAACACTAAATTCTTACATCTTAATTACAAAATGTTACTGTTTTTGTTACAAAAAAAGAGTGTAGGAATACATGATGATGCATTATTATGTTCCAACTCCCATATTGTATTACAGTCATTTGTCCAGTAATGTGTATGTATCATGTATCAAGAAATTAGGAGTGACTGATTGTATTGTATATAATACAGAGATATATTTACATAGATCAGGGTTATATCAACAATAATGAGAATTAAGTGAGAAAAACACTCACTCTTGGTTGCCTAGTTATATTGCCTGATTGATCATAGAGGTTTATATTGTTGGAAATTCAAGCAGAATGGTTGACCTCAGGTCAGAAATGTAGTATCATAGTTTTTTTATACATATTTAAAAGGAAATTCAATAATGTGAAAAATCCTTTGAAAACATATTCAAGCATAACATATTACGTCAATTGCAAACTTATTTGATAAAATACGTCCTTTGTGTAATGTTTTATTAATGTACAGTTTCCGTGCTGTCATTGAATGTACAGTAAACCCTCACTTAAAGACCACCTCAATAATAAAACCTGACCTAAAAATTAAGGACACAATTTTCTAGTCCATTTTCACTGTTTTGCTCTTTATTCAACCCTCAATATTAAGAACACCTCAATATTAAGACCAGTTTTCAAGGGTCCCAATGGTGGTCTTGTTATTGAGGTTTTACTGTATATTGAACCAAACTGCCAGTTTGTGACATTTTGTTACATCCAAAGGCATTTGTCCACTGCCTCTGATTCATGTGTTGTTTGTCGAGGAACAGGTTAGCTAGCACTCGGGTTAGTAACCCACGAATACTGGTTTGGTTAAGGTGAATAAATCGGTAATTTTGATGTCTATGTTGAATGAACAAGAGCGTTGAAATCAAAATTTAGCACATTTAAAATACCATATATGCTTTAAAGAAATACTGATGGAAGGAGAAGTTTGATTTTGTCAGGTTCATCAACATTTGTAAACAAATAAGACAACAGTAATATGTAAACGTAGAGATCTTTCTATATAGACGCAAAGAGAGATAATAAGTTGCTACACGGTAACGCCACATACATAAGACAGTGCCTCTCGACACAGACCTCTCTGGGAAAACAACAATCCATAAAACATAAGGCATTTGAGGAGCTAAGAATGGTTACTGATGTTTAAAGTGTAAACACACAACTTAAGATGTACACAAACTGAATATTTTATGCCCATGTAAACAAAGAGCAAATGAATTAGTTCCATATCCATCCGTCTTTTTGAGATAAGTTATTTTGATGTGTGTTTTTTCCTAAGAAGGTGTTTAATTAAAGAATATATTCTAAACTTACGGTTAGAAATAATGATGTTGATTTTGTTGAGAGGCCAGTCTATCACTGACCGCAATATAAATATATAACTGAAATGATGTTGAAAAACACAACAGTCTAGTTAAGTATTGATTGTTTTGCTTGAAACTTTCTGTTCCTGAAGCAAAATCTCCTCTGTGTGTTTGATCATAGTTGACACAACATAATTTATGAGTGATTATGTTCTTGCTACATTTATTGTAACCTGTATAATACATTTAATTGCAAATAGTAGCTTTTATGTTGTATGCACACCATACTATTATTTCATTGATAAGATCTTGCTCGCTTGCTCACACTATGATTTTTTATATTACTACTATTCTTATAAAATGCCAATAAATGTCAACCTGTATGTAAGTAATGGGAATATAATTGGAATTTTAGTGTGGATTTGTTTCTGTATTAAAGGAGTTATTATGATCAATGTGACCCAGATGTTTTGTTGACAATATGTAGGTGTTTACACAACTAGATGATGATGTGTCATGTGACATGAGATGGTCAGTTTAACTGATTTTCTGCAGCTTTTATTCAATTTCATTACAGTGGGATTAGTTTAAATCTATGTATTTTACATTGATGTGAAACAAGTTATGAAGTAAATTATCAATCACTCTCAATAACTGCTTCCTGGGTAACTAACTGGTCCTAGTGCTTACTTCAGAGATTTTGAAGTTTATGGCTCAACTTGCCAAAGGTGGGATTCGAATTTGCAACCTAATTAGGAGTCAGAGTGTTTACCCCTCGACCACTATGCGGCCCTATTTATGCCTCAATGGGACAGAGTGGTTCTCCCACCACTGTAAGTTTGAGCCTCACCAGGCGTTGGTTGAGTCATGTCATCCATGTGATCCAGCTGGCTGGCTGAGTGTCAGTAGTTTTGCCATGATCATCACTTGTGCTTAAAAGTTAAAATGATGCCCTTTCCATAATGTTGATAGGGTTGTCTACCATCTTCCAACACCAAACATTAGAAATATACTACAGGATTGTGAATGGGATTTGATTGTTGAGGGGAAAACGAGTCAAGTCAGCGACCATAACCTTTTACTCGGTCATACAGGCCCGCCCCCCAATGTGACTTTAAAATCAACAAATTAAACAACATATATTTCCACAAACTTCCACACTAATGTTTTCTTAATTATTGCTTCAGTAAGCATTTCAGAAAACAGTTTTGTATTACTACTAATATTTTGAATGCGGAGTCATTCCAATCTACTACAAGTCTTTGCTGTGTGAATAGACTAGTGAACCTATCATTATTATGTCTATCTGATCTCCAAAATGCCATGAAGTTCAGTATTCCCTGTGACGGTGATTGACCACAGGTCATGCTATCAATCATTCGAATTATTGTATAATGTATATTCATTGATCAGGAAGATCTTTGTTGGGAGGTAAAGGAATAAGTTGACTAACATTGAGTGTATAAGTCTGCTTTATTTGTGAAATCGTTTTGTTTATCTTAATTTGACATGATAGTACTGTAAATAGTCTTTAATTTTCGCTATAATGCGGGAATTGAATGCATTGCACATTCTAAAATCCACACAATTTTTCATTCATATTGTACAACATATCCAAAATATAAAATATTGGAATATTGTACCAAGTAGACATGTTATGCACACTAGCGATATTTGAAATTTATTGAAGCATCTCTAATAATCTATTTTTAATTAGCCATCAAACTCGATGAAAGTGATCAGTAGTAACCTTTACATATTCAAACCAAGTAATTAAACTGCAATTAATAGATAGTTCCCACAACTACCATATTTTATACCTCCCTTGTTCTTAGAACCCAAGTCCATGATTAACAGTCAATGATTGCTTTCCAAAATGTCAAATTCCAAGTACAGAGAGAATATTAACACTCTTAGGAATAGCTTGGAAAAACTAACCTGAATCTCTTGATCTCTATTAGCATAATTGCACTGTTAATTAATTGTATATATTTATCTTCGATTTACAGTATTTAAGATCATGCATATATAAAGTGATTTACAGTATTTCAGTTCATACAAATATAAAGGGATTTACAGTATTTAAGATCATGCAAATATAAAGTGATTTACAGTATTTAAGATCATGCAAATATAAAGTGATTTACAGTATTTCAGTTCATGCAAATATCAAGTGATTGACAGTATTTAAGATCATTCAATTATAAAGTGATTAATTTACAGTATTTAAGATCATGAAAATATAAAGTGATTTACAGTATTTCTGTTCATGCAAATATAAAGTGATTTACAGTATTTCAGTTCATGCAAATATAAAGTGATTTACAGTATTTCTGTTCATGCCAATATAAAGTGATTTACAGTATTTCAGTTCATGCCAATATAAAGTGATTTACAGTATTTCAGTTCATGCAAATTTAAAGTGATTTACCTTATTTCAGTTCATGCAAATATCAAGTGATTTACAGTATTTCATTTCATGCAAATATAAAGTGATTTACAGTATTTAACATCATGCAATATACAGTGATTTACAGTATTTAAGATCATGCAAATATAAAGTGATTTACAGTATTTAAGATCATGCAAATATAAAGTGATTTACAGTATTTCAGTTCATGCAAATATAAAGTGATTTACAGTATTTAACATCATGCAATATACAGTGATTTACAGTATTTAACATCATGCAATATAAAGTGATTTACAGTATTTAACATCATGCAATATAAAGTGATTTACAGTATTTAACATCATGCAAATATAAAGTGATTTACAGTATTTAACATCATGCAATATAAAGTGATTTACAGTATTTAACATCATGCAATATAAAGTGATTTACAGTATTTAACATCATGCAAATATAAAGTGATTTACAGTATTTAACATCATGCAAATATCAAGTGATTTACAGTATTTAACATCATGCAAATATCAAGAGATATACAGTATTTATTGCATATCAAGTGATATACAGTATTTAACATCATGCAAATATCAAGTGATATACAGTATTTAACATCATGCAAATATCAAGTGATATACAGTATTTAACGTCATGCAAATATCAAGTGATATACAGTATTTAACGTCATGCAAATATCAAGTGATATACAGTATTTAACGTCATGCAAATATCAAGTGATATACAGTATTTAACGTCATGCAAATGTCAAGTGATATACAGTATTTAACATCATGCAAATATCAAGTGATATACAGTATTTAAAATCATGCAAATATCAAGTGATATACAGTATTTAACATCATGCAAATATCAAGTGATATACAGTATTTAACATCATGCAAATATCAAGTGATATACAGTATTTAACATCATGCAAATATCAAGTGATATACAGTATTTAACATCATGCAAATATCAAGTGATATACAGTATTTAACATCATGCAAATATCAAGTGATATACAGTATTTAATATCATGCAAATATCAAGTGATATACAGTATTTAACATCATGCAAATATCAAGTGATATACAGTATTTAACGTCATGCAAATGTCAAGTGATATACAGTATTTAACATCATGCAAATATCAAGTGATATACAGTATTTAACATCATGCAAATATCAAGTGATATACAGTATTTAACATCATGCAAATATCAAGTGATATACAGTATTTAACATCATGCAAATATCAAGTGATATACAGTATTTAACATCATGCAAATATCAAGTGATATACAGTATTTAACATCATGCAAATATCAAGTGATATACAGTATTTAACATCATGCAAATATCAAGTGATATACAGTATTTAACATCATGCAAATATCAAGTGATATACAGTATTTAGAAGCACTTATACTATCACAGATTATCATGGGCTGGTATGATGTGGAAAACATTGAATTTATTATGAAACAAAAGCGACTGTAGGATTGGCTCCTTATAAGGTGATTTAGGGGATACATTGATCCGTGAGTAATGTTAGCTGCCATTTGATATTATCATTCAACTGAACTGCTTAAGCTTCACATGTATTTGTTTATTGAATAAAAAAAGACCATGGATTCAGTGCTATATTTAGACCTGCCATTGAATTTTTTTTGGTCTTTGTACCAATATATTATAGTAGCCCATAAACGAAGCTTGTTTGACAGGAGGCAATCCAATAAAAGCTAGTATGATTTGATAGATTTGTTTTCCTGGGATAAATTGTACACTTTCTATCCTAGATTGAAGATTTCTATTTTCAGTAGAGCGTTCAGTCACTGATCTTTGACATTTATCTGTCAAACAAATGTTTCTATTTGAAGTTAGTTGGAAATGTTCAAAGTTGTCTTGGAATGTTCCTATTTCAAGTTAGCTTGGAACGTTCCTGTTTGAAATTAAATTATAATGTTCCAATTTTGAGTCAGCTTGGAATGTTTGTATTTGGAGTTAGCAGGAACTGTTCCTAATTTGAAGTTCCAATTTGAAGGTAACTTAAAGGAACATTCCTATTAAAACTTAGCAGAAAAAGTTCCTGTTTGAAGTTAACTTGGAATATTCCTGTTTTCAGTTAGCTTGGGAATGATTAGTACATATTTGAGGCCAGCTTGGAATATGTTCCTATTTAAAGTTAGCAGGAAATGTTCCCATTAGTTAGCTTAGAACATTCATGTTTTCAGTTAGCTTGGGAAATTAGTACATATTTGTAGCCTGATCAGCTTGGAATTATTTAAAGTTAGCAGGAAGTGCTCCCATTAGTTAGCTTAGAACATCCTTATTTGAAGCATTCCTATTTGATGTTAACTGAAAAGATCGGAATTTTCTGTTTTGAAATGATCCAGATTAATGTTAACTTTGCACAGTTTTAGTTGATGTTAGCTAAAATGTTCATATTTGAAGTTAACTTAGACCCTGAATCTTAGAAGTTAGCATGGAAATGTTCTGTTGAAATGTACTTATTTGAAGTTATAGCTGAGAAACGTTCTATTTTAAGTTAGCAGGGAATGTTTCCCTTCAATTTGGCTAGTTCTGTTCTGTTTTCCATAGCCTTTTATAGCAAATATTTAGAGTATATTTCCCTTGAGGATAATGTTATCATGCATGAGTATGGGATATCCAAATTACTAGATTATATGTATACAGTCAATCAAGTTCGTGTGTATACTGATTGTTGTAAATATTTCTTATTCCTGATCAACTTTTAATACTTAATGCAAAACACAACTCTTGCTATATTGTTTGACAAAATTCATCTTCATTGACAATGATATTTTAATATTTTACTTGCACGCTGATAATGTAGCATATTCATACATGCGAACGAATATTCGAATGTTCAAATATGGGTTGACGTCCTTAAGATATAACTAAAATAAAGTCAAGTTTTGAGGAACACGAAAAATCGGTCAATGGTCAGATTTTGTGTAATGTAATATTCTGGTTGTCAGCTTAAGTTGGCAGAATGCTGATATTTAAAGTAATATAAATATATATGTAATATATTCTCATTTTTTGTTTACCTAAACAAACATGAAAAATATATTTCCTATAGTTAAAACATCAATAAACATGCATTAACAAAGAATGAACTCATAATGTATTGATCCGTATTTGTTGAAAAAAGATATTTGTACATCATAAAATAAAATAAAAAAGCTTCCAGTTTTTTAACAATCAGGCTATTTAACTAGTTTTGTCAGTGTTAGTAATATGGTATAAAAAGACATTTTCAATCGGTTATACATTGCAATAGTTCTTATTAGAGATGTTTTAGCCAAATGTAACAACAATACAAAATGTACTGAATGAAGCCAATTCAAACATTTAATGTTCAGATAAGCCAGAAACATATTTAAGAACAAGTATGACAAAGTATAATTTGTCAAACTGCTGTTTAACTATGGTTATAACATGCAGGAACAGTCATCATAATTATTCCAGTAAAATATTTTGTTTCAGAGTTATTAAAAGTTTGATGTATTTTCCTGCAAATCATATGATTTTATCTTGGTTAAGGCACATAATTTATATTTTAATATGTATCTCCATGGCAATAAGAACTAAGTAATTGTTACACAGAATCATCCTGTTATTCAGTTATATGTGACCATTTAGCAAATGTGCATCTTCTATTAATTAAAATCTAAAAATATTTATTTTTCAAAACGGTTGTCATGGGAACATTAATTAAACTTGTTGAATTATGAGATACTAGTATTCTTTTATTTGTATTGTCTTGCTGAAACAAGATTGAATTGAAAATATATTTGTTCAGATTTGATTTTAAAATTGTTTCTAACTGTTTGGTCAAGTTTACTGAAATAAATCTGATCCATCAAAAATTTGACCACAAGGGTGGGAGTTCGTTATGGACAGGCTTTCCTGTGGCCCTAAAATTCCTAAGAATTCCAATTTTTTTTTTTTTACTAAAATCAAAAAATATTTCCGCGAGGGGTTGCAGGGCTCTAGAAATTGTCAGGGGCTAATGGAAATGTTAAATTAGACTTTTCCGGGACATAGAAGGCTAGTTGTCTTAGAATTTCGGTCAAGTATTTGACATCATTGGGTCCTGATTAATGTATAATTAGGCTTGAATAAACCACTTTTATTTGTATTCACTTATTGAATGATGATAAGGTTTAAAACAGACTTGTCCGGGACTAACTTCCACTTAACTGTTGGTAGTCTGAATCAGCATAGATTAGTCCGGGACGTCGGGGCTAGTGGATTTCTAGAGCCCTGGTTGGGCCTGTTTTTGATATATAAATAGCGCGCTAAAGCACAATCAGTATGTTAAAGTGAACGATATAATCTTGCTTACACGGCATGTGGAGCCAACATATTCTATTGAGAATATATTTGGTCTATATAAGGTCTTGATTGATATCAGTCCTGGATCAGTATTTGTGGATGGATATGTGGGGGTGTTTTGGCAGCTACTCTATGTTGTTTCTGGTACAGATTTTGTTGATTTTTATGCTGTTGTGTCTCTTGTGAATAGAAATCATTGGTAAAGCTTTTCTCTGCATTAGATTTGTTCCAATAACCTATTACTAGCTGTCTTGATATTACAATATCGAAATACATGGTCTCTGGCAGATTAAAAATGGAAATGGATTTATATTTGTAGTAATAGTTAGAACTGTAATGTTACCACGTTCCATGGTAAATTGAAGACATCTTCAGGGAATTGATGAGTTCATTTCTCATTGAACTGTATGGTGAAATTCATTATATTAATGAGGTGCATTAAAGTGGCTGCCATCGAGATTTACTGATTTTCAACCAAAGTGGGAAATATTATCTAGTTCAATAAAATTATACATGAATGTTGTGAAGTTTGACTTTGTTGTTGGTTCCATAAAGAACAGTTTCTACTTTGATGCTTTTAAATAGAATAACATTTTTCTGTGTTTTTTTTCTCTCAAAGTAAACCGTAAAGCCGCTGAAGTGAACATTGCCATGTAATATAATTATTAAGTTCTGACTTTGAGTGATTAGTTGAAGCCAGAATTGTCAGTCTCTTTCATACTTTTAACCTTGATTTAATTCTCTTTTGACCCCTATTTGACCGCTACCATATATGAAATCTATTTTCAAGTGTCTTTCATGACTTTCCTCCAATATGTGGACTGATAATATTTTGAACCATGAAACAATTTATGATTAAGTTGTTTCATAAGTGAAATTTCATAGGGAGGTCAGAGGTGGGGTACATTTACATGTTTGGTTTTCAGGAAATGGGCATTTGTACAGAGGCATGCGGTCAACAAAATTATGAAAACGTTTTGCAAGTTGATGAAGAATTGCTTGCATATTAAGGCATTATAGAAAGTGTTTTAGATTTTAAATTACATGTAGCTTAATGTATGTAATGTGAACTTGTCATGGAAAATTTTATCATTGCTTGCATTTTTCTCATTTTCTGGTCATAATTAATTATTTACGTAATTATTCTCCCCATCTGCCCCTTATTATTATCCCTGTCTGCCCCTTATTATTATCCCTGTCTGCCCCTTATTATTATCCCTGTCTGTCCCTTATTATTATCCCTGTCTGCCCCTTATTATTATCCCTGTCTGCCCCTTATTATTATCCCTGTCTGCCCCTTATTATTATCCCTGTCTTCCCCTTATTATTATCCCTGTCTGCCCCTTATTATTATCCCTGTCTGCCCCTTATTATTATCCCTGTCTGCCCTTATTATTATCCCTGTCTGCCCCTTATTATTATCCCTGTCTGCCCTTATTATTATCCCTGTCTGCCCTTATTATTATCCCTGTCTACCCCTTATTATTATCCCTGTCTGCCCCTTATTATTATCCCTGTCTGCCCTTATTATTATCCCTGTCTTCCCCTTATTATTATCCCTGTCTTCCCCTTATTATTATCCCTGTCTGCCCCTTATTATTATCCCTGTCTTCCCCTTATTATTATCCATGTCTGCCCCTTATTATTATCCCTGTCTGTCCCTTATTATTATCCCTGTCTGCCCCTTATTATTATCCCTGTCTGCCCCTTATTATTATCCCTGTCTGCCCTTATTATTATCCCTGTCTGCCCCTTATTATTATCCCTGTCTGCCCCTTATTATTATCCCTGTCTGCCCTTATTATTATCCCTGTCTGCCCCTTATTATTATCCCTGTCTGCCCCTTATTATTATTCCTGTCTGCCATTATTATTATCCCTGTCTGCCCCTTATTATTATCCCTGTCTGTCCCTTATTATTATCCCTGTCTGCCCCTTATTATTATCCCTGTCTGCCCTTATTATTATCCCTGTCTGCCCCTTATTATTATCCCTGTCTGCCCCTTATTATTATCCCTGTCTGCCCTTATTATTATCCCTGTCTGCCCCTTATTATTATCCCTGTCTTCCCCTTATTATTATCCCTGTCTGCCCCTTATTATTATCCCTGTCTGCCCCTTATTATTATCCCTGTCTGCCCTTATTATTATCCCTGTCTGCCCCTTATTATTATCCCTGTCTGCCCCTTATTATTATCCCTGTCTGCCCCTTATTATTATCCCTGTCTGCCCTTATTATTATCCCTGTCTGCCCCTTATTATTATCCCTGTCTGCCCTTATTATTATCCCTGTCTGCCCTTATTATTATCCCTGTCTGCCCCTTATTATTATCCCTGTCTTCCCCTTATTATTATCCCTGTCTTCCCCTTATTATTATCCATGTCTGCCCCTTATTATTATCCCTGTCTGTCCCTTATTATTATCCCTGTCTGCCCCTTATTATTATCCCTGTCTGCCCCTTATTATTATCCCTGTCTGCCCTTATTATTATCCCTGTCTGCCCCTTATTATTATCCCTGTCTGCCCCTTATTATTATCCCTGTCTGCCCTTATTATTATCCCTGTCTTCCCCTTATTATTATCCCTGTCTTCCCCTTATTATTATCCCTGTCTGCCCCTTATTATTATCCCTGTCTTCCCCTTATTATTATCCCTGTCTGCCCCTTATTATTATCCCTGTCTGCCCCTTATTATTATCCCTGTCTTCCCCTTATTATTATCCCTGTCTGCCCCTTATTATTATCCCTGTCTGCCCCTTATTATTATCCCTGTCTGCCCTTATTATTATCCCTGTCTGCCCCTTATTATTATCCCTGTCTGCCCTTATTATTATCCCTGTCTGCCCTTATTATTATCCCTGTCTGCCCCTTAGTATTATCCCTGTCTGCCCCTTATTATTATCCCTGTCTGCCCCTTATTATTATCCCTGTCTGCCCTTATTATTATCCCTGTCTGCCCCTTATTATTATCCCTGTCTGTCCCTTATTATTATCCCTGTCTGCCCCTTATTATTATCCCTGTCTGCCCTTATTATTATCCCTGTCTGCCCCTTATTATTATCCCTGTCTGCCCCTTATTATTATTCCTGTCTGCCCTTATTATTATCCCTGTCTGCCCCTTATTATTATCCCTGTCTGTCCCTTATTATTATCCCTGTCTGCCCCTTATTATTATCCCTGTCTGCCCCTTATTATTATCCCTGTCTGCCCTTATTATTATCCCTGTCTGCCCCTTATTATTATCCCTGTCTGCCCTTATTATTATCCCTGTCTGCCCTTATTATTATCCCTGTCTGCCCCTTATTATTATCCCTGTCTGCCCCTTATTATTATCCCTGTCTGCCCCTTATTATTATCCCTGTCTGCCCCTTATTATTATCCCTGTCTGCCCCTTATTATTATCCCTGTCTTCCCCTTATTATTATCCCTGTCTGCCCCTTATTATTATCCCTGTCTGCCCCTTATTATTATCCCTGTCTGCCCCTTGTTTTAAATGCTTCTCCAGCAACAGCAATATTGATTGCATTTAGCATCATTTGATTGTCAGAAAAGTGCGGTATATACTTTGTACCAAAATGTGTTCATTGTATTTATTGACTTAGTTTTATTTCAGGCAAGTCCATCGAGGGAGCTGACCCTTGGATCAGACAGTCCAACTCTTCCTTATTGAAAACAAGTGTAAATACCTCAAAAGACAGTAAAGACAGACAACAACAACAACTGTTTCGTTCGGACAGTATGGAAATTCGAACCGGACACATATTTATCAAAGACTTGGTTTGTTACCTCTCTCTGTTAGAAGCGGGCAGACCCGAGGACAAACTAGAATGTAAGCTCATGTAAACTCTATGATTTATGCCAAAATGTCACATTTACTCCTTTGTACTAGAAACTTCTTTTCCTTTTGATATTACCATAATTGAGCGCCGCTGTACGGTTTCCTGCCTCTTGTTAAAGTGACATCAATTCCAGAAAATATCACATGTGACGTCAGCAAGTACTAACAGTAGGCAATATTTGTACCATACGGCAGTATGAAAACAAAGTGATCATATGTTTAGTGCTGACAAATAGTGACATCACATTTTGTGTTTTCTTGAAATGACCTTGCTTACAGAAGATGTTGTAAATCCCATAGTGGCGCTCATATACTTCCTGACCAAGCCTCTGCAGTAACATGTAGTCTGGTTTTCTATATGAGTATTATTATTTCATAAACTCGCTGATATATGAAGAACCTCATTGCATAATTTTTGTCCTTATGGAATAAACTCCATACTTTCGAACAAGTCTGATAAAATAACTGTCATTACTTTTATAAATATCATTATTCTATTTTTTGAAAATCCATTTAGTTCAGTAGTAATATGTCGTTGTGCTTTAAACTATCGTCAAAGTAAGCTAATCATGAAACATCTGAGTCCTGGTTTTCACCTGCTTCATTTTTTTTCGGCGCAGCCATACTACGAGGTTTTGCTGTTTGCATATCAGTGTTGTTTAAACCAATCAAACTTTACGTTAAACCACCAAGGCAATTTCTCTTCAACCGAACAACGTTTGTTAACCTTGACTCAGATTGCTTAACCTTTTGTTACCAAAATCGATTTTTGATCTGGAGTGACCCAGAAATCGTAACATCTCAGCATTTTTTATGTTGCACAACAAATCTTAACCTTCAAATTTTCCAAGATATTTCTTGTTATTGTTCTTCAATAATGAAAGAGATTTGGACAACAGTAACCATCTTTTTCCAAGATATTTCTTGTTATTTTTCTTCAATAATGAAAGAGATTTGGACAACAGTAACCATCTTTTTCCAAGATATTTCTTGTTATTTTTCTTCAATAATGAAAGAGATTTGGACAACAGTAACCGCATGGATATATATTATTTTCCCCTTTTTGGACGGAATAAGTTAAAAAATTCCCCTTTTGTTCCCTTGAAGAAAAGGGAATTATGATCTTGTCTATTATTTTATTATGGTCTTATGACCATAGTCATTATTTACCATTCTTGAAATATGTCTGTCTGCATTTAAGTTTTGTACCATATTGTGCAGTCTTGCTCTGAAAATAACATTGAATCATTAATCGCTATAACAGATATTTTTATGATTAAAAAATGGGGGCTTTGTGTACTGGACGTCAAATTCATGGCTGCTGTATAAAACAGCATTCTGGGCTGCAGTACAGATTCTTGTAAGGATAATATTGAGAGGCAGAAACAAAATTAGTCTATCAACATAAAAATATGGAAGCTGATATAATTAAATCAGTATAATAAGTCACTTAAATAGTATTGTTTATAATTTGAAAGAAAAATGGAGTTTTTAATAGTGTCACTTGAGCATTTATGAATTTTGAATTTTTTGAAATATACAAGATTCCAGAGTTATTTTCAGAGCACAAAACCCAAATATTTGGAACACCTCTCACTTGTGAAAGAATTTTATTTTCTTCCTCCCATTTCATTTGATTGGTCACATCTCCCTAATTTTTGTATGTTCAGCACCATTATAATTTATTTTCAGTTATGTTTCGACTTTACGATGCTGATGGAAATGGGCTGCTTGATTCCTGTGTAAGTATGAGCGATATGGGTTTTCGTTATGTTCATTACTTTTCGTTTTTGTGATTAGTAAGTGTGTTTTTTTATTTGATGTATTTAATTATACAACATTTTAGTTCTTATAAGTGTTAATAAATGAGTCTATAATGTTCTGATGAAGTCTGAGTTTGCCAATTTAATTCAAGGTTGTATTTAATATGATGTTTGGTTTTAAAATAGACCTTATACTCTTTATGGAATCATCATATTTTGTGCTTCAAAAAAAAGTGTTGAGGCCTGATGTTTTTTTTTACCCAACATTTGTGATGATGAAGCTTTTGGCTGTACATAAATATTGAAGTCTAATTGGGCAATCTCTATAGGCATTAAACTTGACTTCTGTAAAACTTTATTCCTGGATCCTACAGTGATGTCAGTTACGAGATTCTCAAACATTTGGACAGATAGTGAGGTCCTGATTTGTTGTGCAGTGTGGATGACTTCTTTAACTCGGGACAGAATTTCAAAACCATCAGTTGGAGTGAAATCACAAGCCTTTGTTTATAATGTTATCGAATTAATTTTTTTCTCCATAAGATTTGATTCTGTTTAGCTCTTGTTACTTTTGATCCTGTTTCGGATTCTTATTCTTTCTTAATATCTCTTAGTTAGCCTAGCTTCCACTTAGTTATCATGTCAGAAAGCTATTTTGTCCTTAGTATGCTGCACAATCTTTCATTCATTCATTCACTTGCAAGGGCCGTTTTTGAGACAATTTAAGCCATCTTTAATGCTTAAAAGTTAGGAGCTTCAGCTGCCCCTTGGACCCCTTGCCGAATTTTCAGCTGAATCTGAAATTTTGCATTCTCATGTCTGACTCATTCACACTCATTCACACTCATTCACTCTCATTCACACTCATTCACACTTATTCACACTCATTCACTCTCATTCACTCTCATTCACACTCATTCACACTCATTCACTCTCATTCACCCTCATTCACACTCATCCACACTCATTCACATTCATTCACTCTCATTCACACTCATTCACACTCATTCACTCTCATTCACACTCATTCACACTCATTCACTCTCATTCACACTCATTCACACTCATTCACTCTTATTCACACTCATTCACTCTCATTCACACTCATTCACTCTCATTCACACTCATTCACTCTCATTCACACTCATTCACACTCATTCACACTCATCCACACTCATCCACACTCATTCACTCTCATTTTCACTCATTCACACTCATTCACTCTCATTCACACTCATTCACACTCATTCACTCTCATTCACTCTCATTCACACTCATTCACTCTCATTCACACTCATTCACACTCATTCACTCTCATTCACACTCATTCACTCTTATTCACACTCATTCACTCTCATTCACACTCACTCACACTCTCTCACTCTCATTCACTCATTCATTCAAGAGTGAGGGGTCATAGCCTGAAAGTAATACTTATAACTGGGGGAAAACTTTTAACGCAAGAAAATGGAGAGGTTGCAATATGCGTGTTTTAGATGTTCACTAGATATAATGAAGAAGGATATCGAATCAAGGGGCATGACTACCGAGGTTTCGCTTATTCTTGTGACTTTTAAGAGCCAGCCGCATACATGTAGTTAGCTTGTTATTGGTTGACCTTCTCACATCGGTACCATAGTTTGGACATTAATCATTGACTAATTGATTAATTACATTATCGTTTTATTGCAGGAATTAGATTGTATTGTGAACCAGATGATGTCAGTGGCGGAGTACCTCGGCTGGGATGTCTCAGAGCTCAAACCTGTAAGTCTGCAGTCATTAATTGAAATGTGTTAAGAAAATGTTTCAACTGAGAATTTTGAAATCACTTTGTGTATTATGATTAGAGGAATGGAAATTAGTCTCACATGAATCTTAACAAAAGTTAACTCATTTTATAAACTTCACCTTGGAATTTGTCTAGACTGGTTTCGATGTCTGACTATTATATGTGAAGGTCTCAAGATCTGAGAAATTGTAGGAGAAAGTTTCAGTGAATTGACAAGGGGACCCCGTTAGTTAGCAAAATGGAAATACATCGTTGGTCTGAAATTGTTAATTTCAGTCCCTATGTTGGTGAAATCACAGGTCTGAAAACCTTGAATTTACCTTTAAATTGTGTTCTTTATTCAATATTTCATCAAAACATCATTTTCTGTTATATTTTTCTTCATGTCATTTCTTGGAGGATTCAACTGCGACAAATTGTGTTTGCTGTTAAACATTACTCAGGAGCTCTCCTATACTTTTATTTAAACAAGCCGTGTACAGTTCAACCTCTCTAGAGCAGCCCTCTTGTGAGATACAACCCTCTCTGCAACAACCTTACCAGTTTTCCCATATTTAACATTTTCGACCAATTAATCCTCTATTAATAGACAGTCTCTCAACAACCGCCAAAATTTGCATCGCCAGAAGAATGTTCATATAATTTAGAAAATACAGATAAACCATTCTTGCTCTCCTGAAATGTGACTTTTTCAAATATCGATGTACATGTGTGTATTATTGTCAGAATTTAGGTAGCTGGAGTATAGTAAAACCTCAAATCAAATAGCTCAAAATTAAGAACACAAATATCAAGTCCATTTTCACTGTTTTGCTCGTTGTTCAACCTCAATATTAGGACCACCTCAATTAGAAGACCCAATGGTGGTCTTATTATCGAGGTTTTACTGTATGTACGAAGACTGTAAAACAACAGCACATTTCTAAGAGTAAAAAATAGAACTAGTCTGTCTTCATAAAAATGACGGTGCTGATAGGTTAGTTACACATTTACGCCTGGAGGATTTGTTAGTCATGGAATGTTTCTATGGTAAACACCTTCTCCCCTACCAAGAGTCTCGCTAAGTAGGATGACAATTAAAGGCCCTTCAAGTTATTTTCATCCATTTAAAAGTCACAACAACAATATCATTAGAGACGATTAAGTGTATGCTAATAGGCTGATGGTTATCAATAATATTTTTTTAAAGCATATTATAAAGCCATCATCTCGTTTTCAATATGCACCATGTTTGACCTTGTTGCGATTTCCGTAAATTGCTGATGTGCTTCCTAGACTTTCCATATGCAATATAAATGTTCATACAAACCCATGTATGGATGCTGTCACACTCAACTACAACTAATCATATTTGAAATTGTCATCATGTGATGTGACATCACTGACTTCTGTGCACCTGCCTTGCGTTCAGTTACAGCTAACACAAAACGCTCGAAGTTAGCGTCACAAATAATTGTATTGAACGCCTCGTTTTTATTCTGGTTACCTGCCTCAGTAAAGGCAGGGAACCAGCCTAGCATTCATTTGGCAATTTGGTTCCCTGTGTGCAGTCATTGTGATACGGTGGGGCAGGGATACAAAACAAAATATGAGTGACTGTTAGCCGTAACTGAACGCAGTGATAGGCTCAAATATTTGCGTGCTACCTCCGAGTTGCGATAGCCAGTGATATGAAACGTTTTTTGCTAACACGCCGGTCAATAGCAATACTCGCTCACTGTTTCGCAACGTTTTGGAACGATAGCCGTAACTGAACACAAGGCTGTCTGATGCAGTAAGGAATATCAGCATACAGCCAGTGTAAACAAAAAACGTAAAAAACTAGGTTAAGTTAACTGGTCGACAAGATAAGAAGTCACAACTTTTTGCATTGATAATGAATCCTTTGAAATTTGATGGGACACTATTAGTATGTGAATAAATAAATTTTAGGGCATAAACTTTAATATGGTATTGCAGATTTTATGACCCTTTATTGGGACTTTAAATTACTACAATGGCGACATAGGTCACATAGCTAATCAATATCTAATGCAGGAATTCATTAAGGTATCTTACTCATTTGGTTTATATGAATGGCTCATTTTATAATCAAATTTTGTATAAATATATATACGACTCATAGTGGACTTGAAAACCTTCTTTTTTATATATTTGAAACAAAATATTCAAGATGTGATAATTCAAACACAAAATGTGACCAACCAATGAACTGTGAATGACCAATAGCAAATATTCTGAAGCAAATTACAATATAGATGAATGAGTGGACTGGTAGCTGGTAAAAGAAATTCTTAATGTAATGGATTGAAAAGCAATGTTAAGCTATATCGCCCAGTAACGGATACTTGATATTCAAGCTCTATATTATTCAAGCAAGTATGAGCTCTATATCAATGAAGCAAATTTAAGCTCTTTATTATTCTAGTCAAATTGTGCTCTGTCTTTGCAGAAAATTTGAGCTCTATTTTATTCAGGCAAATTTATGCTCTATGTCATTCAAGTAAATTTGAGCTCTTTTGTCATTCAAGTAAATTTGAGCTCTAATATGTCATTCAAACAAATTTGAGATGTGTGTATTTCAAGCAAATAAGAGCTCAATATCATTCAAGCAAATTTGAGCTATACATCATTCAAATAAATTTTTGAGCTCAATATTATTCAAGTAATTTTGAGCTCTACATCATTCAAATAAATTGTTGAGTTCCATATATTTCAAGTAATTTTGAGCTCTACATCATTCAAATAATTGTTTAAGCTCTATATAATTCAAGCAAATTGAGCTCTACATCATTCAAATAAATGTTTGAGCTCGATATTATTCAAGTAATTTTGAGCTCTACATCATTCAAATAAATTGTTGAGCTCCATATATTTCAAGTAATTTTGAGCTCTACATCATTCAAATAATTTTTTGAGCTCTATATAATTCAAGCAAATTGAGCTCTACATCATTCAAATAAATTTTTGAGCTTGATATAATTCAAGTAATTTTGAGCTCTAACATCATTCAAATACATTTTTGAGCTCCATATAATTCAAGCAAATTTGAGCTCTTTCTCATTCAGATTATTTGTGTAGGTCCTTGGTCACAGCAGTCTCTGCAACATGATTAATATAAAACAGTTAATCAAATCCTGGATGGATGAATCATCCAGCAGCCGAGAGCTTATTAAAAATTTATTTCTATTTCTACTGTAAAAATCATGGAAAATGTCATTTTACTTTTCTGATTACTTGATCTGATTGTCATCAGTTTAGCATTTACTTTTACTTGTTGATTTGCCCTTCTAATTGCTATTTGTAAACATTACTATGACAATTAACATTTGCATCTGTCCACACTGCAAAATCAACTGCTAACTTTTAGATGATTAGGTGATGCCGTCATGAGAATATGCCCATTCGCCCACACATTCTTCTATAGTAAGCACCATGAAGTGTAGGTCACAGGCATGCATTGTTGCAAGAGGATAACACTCTTATTATTAACTTGTTGACTTTTGATGTCCCCATCCCTTCCATGAAACCTCATTGCTTAGTGAGTGACATTTTGTGCAAATATCATGTGATTGTTTTCAAGACTGATGATGCACAGGAATCCGATTGTCATGAGTTCTCTCCCTTTATCCCTTCTTGAGTTCTCTTCCTTTATCCATTCTATAGTATATGTATTGTACTATATATACATAAACTATAGAATTGATCAAGGGAGAGAACACTAAAATGGATGATGGGAGAGAACTCATGACCATCTCCTGTGTTGAACTATAAATTGCTATGAAATATTTGCTCTGTGTGGAATCTAAGAATTATAATATTTTTCCTGACACACAGTTTGTAATTATTCTGCTAGTATATACAATTTATTGCTATTGTTTAATACTGATAACTGATATTTGATGTTTCAAGCTATCAAATCAAGTAATGACTCAATTAATCAGAATGATTTATTAAATTGGTTTAATTGTCTCCTGAGATTAATATTGATATTGTGGTATAGTGAATGAGCCGAGAGCTTTCAGAGATACTGATACATGTATAGTGTATTCTGAATATGTTACTGTTAATGTAATGATAACATTTATTGCAAAGCAGAACACTGGCATCACCAGTATATTAATCTATATGTATACTGATGCGGTGTTCTGATTAAAGGAGAACTACAGCATCACCAACAATAATATCTTTGGCATTTAATTAACATTATACAATTTAATATTAATGTACGTGCATGGGTGAGAATCAGAAAAGTGCAATAATTGTGTCAGTCTGGATGAATTTTTACAATGTTGACTTTAAAAAAATAGACAAGTCTTGTTTATCAGGTCCATATGTAAACAGCAAACCGGTGATACAGTGGAACCTCCCTAAACCGGACTCCTTTGGGACCGGTTGAAAATTCCAGTTTACAGAGGTTTCCGGTTTATAGAGGGTTTTGTCATTTTGATGTTATTTCATGCTCTTACCTAGGTTCAGGTCATTATTTCATTGAATAATTGTACATCTTTGAATTTTACATGGTACCCACGTAATATTTCTTTATTTTAGAAGAAAATGAACACAGTTATAATAAATAGGACTGCCTTTATTTTAAAAATGTGCAAGCAAACTCGAAGAAACTCTTATCTTTTACTTTGTGATGCATTTGAAATAAAACATTTTTTATGAAAAGAAAGACGTGTCACAGTGATAATTACTGCTTTTGGACAACATTGTATGTTTATGTTTTCACACGAGATTGTATGTTTGAAACAAGCTATTTCAAACTTGATATTTCTCTCTATGATCTTTAATAATTACCCATTTAGGACTTTTCAATAATAATCCAATCATGAACGTAATCAACAGATTAACAATTACCATCGGCATTAATCAGACCCAACTTCTGTAACAATATGTGATTTTCACACTTAGTAAAAACGTTCGCCGCCTTTCGATGTAAATCAATATGTCGTACTGTTAAAAAAAGGTCAGCAGAATGCAAGTTTATTCATGATGACACGTGCTGCCGAAAGTCGTTCCGGTATTTGGAGGTGAAATTATATAGAAATGAAACCAAATTAAGTTGAATTTTCATCCGGTCTCCGGAGTTCAGAGGTCCCAGTTTTCAGAGTGTTTTTATACAATAAAAATATAAGAAGAAAAAAATTGGGACCGCAAAAAATATCTGGTTTCAGGAGTATTCCGTTTTTAGAGGGCCCGGTTTGGGGAGGTTCCACTGTATTGCCTTATTTGTACAAATTGCCTGTTAAAATGATGATTGCAAAGTGCACAGAGCCCTCTGTTCATTATTCTGATTGCTTCTGGAAATATTGTGATATTGGCACACTTTGTTGCATACTTCATACTTGTCCCATAGCTCATACAAGAAATGGAAGATTTATGAGGCAGATATTGTCATATTATCATTGTTTTACCAAGTGACAGGCTTGTCTTCTGGGACTGACATAAAATCAGGAAATGCAATTTTCAGTTACTCTCAGGAAGCAACTGGTGGCTTGAATTATTGTACATGACAAAGTTGTATACATAATATACCTTCAGCAATGCCATTTTAAGTAATATAATGCTAATTTTTGTTTATAGTTTTTATTTCAACAAATACGAAAAAAATAATCATATAGTTAAAACATCAATAAATATGCACTAGCAAAGAATACACTAATAATGTATTTCTTTGTATATGTTGAAAAAAAGAAGTTTGTAATGTCTATAAATTAAAAAAGTTATATTTGACAAGTAGAAGTCTCAGTACCCACATCAGAAAATCGAAGGGAAAACCCTGGGTTTGGGAGTTTTCCTTAATAAAATAATTTGCTATGTATAATTCTGTAACTTTTAAGTCTTATTAAGTGGTCTTAACTTTGAGATGATCTTAAAGCGAGTTTTTACTATACAATTAAAAGCATTGGTGTGTCAACCATATACCAGGGTCTATGATGAGACGAAATGATTTTTGCATAATTTTATATTGTCCCCGCCGTTCAAAGAACGGTGAAGGGGCATAAAATGTTACCCCCTGTCCGTGTTTCGGTTCCATTCATAATTGACTTTGTAAAACTATAGACACATCTAGTTCTACAACAAATGAAATAATTGACTTGGTAAAAATCATCAAGTTGAGAAAATTTGAAACCTGGGCCATAATATTGTTACTTAAATTATATATCATTAACTTGTAATTTTAATATGTTTAAATATTTCAGATTTTACAAGACATGATGATTGAGATTGATTATGATGCTGACGGCACAGTAACATTGGAGGAATGGAAACGTGGTGGAATGACGACGATACCACTCCTCGTATTACTTGGTCTGGACACTGTGAGTTACTGCCCTTGCTTTTTCTAAAAATTACCTCCCTTGGGTGTTGTGAAAATCATTGTAATTGCTTCCGTACGTCAGTTTGATTTTATTTTGTGTGCATTCTATTGAGTTTATCTATCAGTTTAGTTTCATTTAGGTAAAAGTAAGAGAAAAATGTTATTACCTCCCTTGGTTATTGTGAAAATTGTGATCGTGTCCCTTGAATGATTGTTTTTCTGTGCATTTAGATGGCTGTAAGCTTTTAAGCGCTTGTCCACAAAATCACCTCACATACAGCTCTTAAAAGTTTGTAGCATGTATTTAATATAACAAGTTTCAAAATTTATTGTTCATTCATTGCAAAGGTGTAATCAAGTGACTTTGTTCAACTAGGTAATCTGCTTGGTCAGATGAGAATGATAGCTACCCTAAGAATTACTCTGTACATTAAAAATATGCAAATTTATGTGTTTTGATGTTTTTTATGCTTGCTGCATGGAAAGTTATCTGCTTATTTTCGAAATTATTTTCGAAAAGGTACTGCTGATAGTGTTATGCATTTGATAATGATAACTTTGCTGCCATGAAACAATTTACTCTTCAGTTGCACATTTTATTAGATTATCTGTTGTGGAATATTCTCTCACTGCTTCAGATCTAGCTTGCTCTTCTGGAACCAAGGTTATTGAAAATGAGTTTCAAAAGATCGTGCTCATGACCAACCAATGGAAGGTTGGGTTTTATACCTGTCTACCAAACTCTGATTTATGACCTTATACCCTGACCTTTCAGCATCTAGGTTGAACTCTGATGAATGAGAATGTTTATGTAATAGCAGGTGCTTTTAGAAAGGAAATTTGACAAAAATAGAATGCACCATTTTTTATCAATGATAATTGAACTCAGGTATGAATTATTTATTCAAGCCCTTCTTTCAAGAATCATATAATCAACATACCTCCTATATGTGTATTGATACTATTTGCATACCGTGGTCAGTGTTTAGCTGACCACATATATATGCATGTTATATGAAGCATTTTATTGCATGATTCTATGAAAATTAATTATACATCCCATCTCTGCATGCATATTTGCCGGTCAATTTCCCTTGGAATTTTACCAGTGAATTTCCATTAATACATTAGGAATGTAATTTTCCATCCCAAATAAAATTTGTAAATTTCCACTTGCATAGCATGGATGAAATTTCACTAGTAAATTTCCACTTTTATGCTTTAACTTAAGATATGAATAGAATTACACCAGTAAATTTCCACGTTTATGCTTTAACTTAAGATATGAATAGAATTACACTAGTAAATTTCCACTTTTATGCTTTAACTTAAGATATGAATAGAATTACACCACTAAATTTCCACTTTTATGCTTTAATATATGAATAGAATTACACCAGTAAATTTCCACCATCCACTTGGATGGAATTCCTATTATAAGGCAGTGGAACCAGTAACTTTTCCCTTGTAAGTGAATGGAATTTTGTACGTAAATTTCCCTTATTTCTAAGAAATATCACCAGCCATTTTCTATTTTTACATCATATGAATGAAAGTTTCCCAGTATATTTACCTCATCTGAATGGAATTCCACAAGTAAATTTCTTTAAATATGAATGGAATTATACCAGTTAATTTATTTAATCAAAACATAAAAATGCTTGATTTACTGTTTACAGTTTGATTTTATCATTTTAACAGTTGACATCCATGGTATTCATTTTTGACGGTCATTTGTTTCATGACCATTGAAAAAGTTAAGGAAGCTTGGATTGCCTGGACTTGTAAATTAGGTTTTGCAGGAAACACTGGCAACGTTTAACCATATTTTTGGCATATGCATAACCTAAGACTTTATCTGTCTGTCCTTGATATTCATAAAAGACTTCAGCCATTTCGAAAATTTATATGGAACAAGTCTCTTCATTCCTGTAAAAATTGTAATGACACTTTTTATTTTCAGCTCGTTCCTTGATTGTTTTTTTCTTATTTTGTCCAAGGTTCTTGTCTGATTCTTCATCATCGTTATTGTCAGTTTATTGACCCTTTTTCTGCGTAGATTGGTGCCGTATTATTGCATCCTTATATGAAACAAGAAGACAATAAGAATGATATTGTGCTGAAATATCAGTGTATATATGACAGGAACGACTTCTTCCAATGTAGTTTATCTTAATGAAATCAGTCTAGGAAAAGATGATTATATTTTTGAGTTAGGATCTGGAAGCAGAGATATAGAAGCAGTGACAGTTGATATAGGAATAGAGATAGACACGAAGGCTGTTGAAAATGTATACGGGGGGGGGGGGGGGAATATACGTCATACCAGGGTGGCCTTCAGAATTATGGCATTGTCTGAAAATGAGGAAACCCCTTATCAGTTGTGGAAAATCTTGTTTATGTTCTGTAAATTTATGTTTCTGGAATGTGATATTTGTATATGAAATATACATAGAACATTGTGGAATGTACAGAAAATATCTTTATTTGAATTACAAAGTAAAATAGTAACTTTCTCTAAGATTTGTCAGCTTTAATTGACCTGTTCATCTACTGTGTTTGTATTACATACATTGTTATTGATGATGAATGCCAAGTTATAATGAACGCTTACTTAAGTATTTTTGTCAAGGATGATTTTGAAGTGTTTTACCATCTTCAGTGGCGTCACTTTATAATTTCATCAAAGGCTGTCCTCTTCCCTATCAAAATTAAAGAAAGGGCCTTGCAATTTTAAGAAAATAGGGGACATGGGGCCATGCATTTATATGTTTTTTTATCATACCTTATGAGTTTTATTTGCCCCGCCTTGTAATGGCGCAAAACCACAACACAACAGGGTCCAAAAAATGCCAATTTCTTTTTTTTCATTTGCCCAAAAAATATAAATATTGAATTTAAACTTTTGTCTGAATAAACAAATAATAAATGAAAACTGTTTTGCGATATGCCGATGCTTTAATTACGATAAATACAGAATTTCTTGTTTGCATCAACTCATCAATTACATCGGGAAACATGTCAATTGTCTATTTCTGCCTGCCTCTCTCTCTCTCAAACTATGCATCAGCTTGTTGACCTTTTGAGTAACGATGAAAGCGCTGAATCAGCACTAAACGTTCTATGTGCCACAGACGGAAAAACATTTCTTCCTTCAGACTTCAAAGATGCCACATCTAGACTTGTGTCAGTTGTAGAGGGCACAAAATCTAATCTTTGTTGGTTATCTGTCCTAGGTGGTGATATTGTCACTGATGCACTTTTATTATTTATTAAAATGACACGAGGTGAATGTAATAATTAAATTTGACTGTGGGTGGTGTAACAACTGTAGATCATGACATATCTCACGTGTCACTGATCCAATCAAAGGTTTTGACACGATGGATTAGCATTTATACTGATGAATGTCTGATAAATTATGACAGCTATTAAAACATGATTATTCAAATTATAGCGCAATTACGAATAGTCTGCTGGCAATTTAGAAAGATTAGACAACAGTTTGACACCGATTGTTGTTGGCAATTTTGGCTGACGTTACTGGTTTACTGTAAAGAAAATTGGATGCTGGGGGAGAAAAAACGATCTCATTTTTTATGTCTGAGGTTAAGTACAATCTTAAAATTAGTGGGGTGCATCTGATTGGGGGAAAGCATTAAATAGGACTTATACAACAGGTTTATGGAGTAAACATTGAATTCAAATGTATGGGAAACTTTCAGACCTCCCATGTCATGTTATGGATATTGACCCCCCAATACCCCTTCCTGGATGTCATAGATCAACTTCTTGATTTTCAGGGTGATTGTGTTTCTATCTCTATACAACCTGTAGTTGTTCTGTGACATCTTGTGTTGTAGTCTGCCTGTCTGTTTGTTTGTTTGTTTTATATCGTAATTATGTGCATTTATATTTTGTTGTCATTGCATTTATTTTTCAGTTTGCATGGTTTATTTATGTTTTCAGGAGGTAAATGAGTGTTTCATAATCCACACGTCAGGTTGTACTTAACACATTTGTATTTTATGTTTCATATTTGCCGTTCACACAATCTGTCTTCCTCTGCTGCTAATACTTATTTTGCTACTTGCATTAAAATACATTGTTGCATGTCATGGATTTGTCTTGACTTCCGCTGATAAAAAATCTTGACTGGGGATTCAGCTGTGGAACGTTGTCCATATTTCTGATAACATTACCTTGGTAGATGAAACTTTCTCAGATGTTTTATTAAATTTTAGGATCTGTTATTGAATATTCATGAATATCATTTTATATCATAGCATAATATATAGTATTATTTCCAATGGGTTCAGGAACCTCAATTTGTTACATTTTCAGCTCTACTGGCCAAAGGCAATAAGAGCTTATGCTATGGCACGGTGTCCGTCATCTGTGTGTCTGTTAACAATTGCTTGTGAACACGATAATGTCCTCATTTTTCATTGTACTTGTATCTCAGTCATTCATATACAACCAGGCAGATCCGCCCATGCATGACAGGATCATGGCCCTTGAAATTGTCAAAATTGCTATATTATAGAGCTTGTGAACACAATAGCATCTTCATTTAATATCCGATGTTTACCATACTCATACAGTTGTTAGATATTTCTAATCTCCATCTGTAGAAAACCTGCCAAATACGGTCATGCGCGACTGGATTATAGCCCTTTAAAATTTGAAAAAACTCCTAAACTTGAGCTTGTGAACACAATAGTGCCTTCATTTATTATGTTTAAACTAATCTATGAGTGCTCAGTTCCTTTCGAAAACCAGCTGCATCTGCCCATGCCTGACGGGGTTGTGGCCCCTTGAAAATAATAAAATTGCTATACTTAAACTTGTGAATAGAGCTTCCATTTTTTATTTGATCTTCAACAAACTTGGGCAGTAGTTTAATATCCGTGAGACCTTGGTTCCTTTTGAAAAACTGACAGATCCATGCTTGCATGACTGCATTATGGCCCTTGATATTGGCAAGATTTCTGTAATCAATAGAGCCTCCATAAATGCCTTATAAGAAGTTAAAGACAAAATGTGACCAAATTGGCCAGCCAGTAGAGCACAGGCCCTCATGGGCCTCTAGTCTATTTCAATATCGGAATTGGGGCCACAGGCTCACATAACTCCGGCTTCCTACCTGTTTCAAAAGCAGTGAATTTGTGTCAAGAGAAATTCAGGACTTTGTTAGTTGCTATCGACTAAAGACTGAATGCTTGTGCTTTAACACTAACCTAGATACTGCTACATTTGTATAATACTAACCATATATTACTAACCCTTTTAATTATATCTTCCTTTAGGGCACATAGTCATAAGCTCATACTAGAAATGGGTTCTTTGATCCTTTTTAGACTTATTTTATTGAAATATACTAGTCATGAGTATAAGCACTAGCTTAACTTCAGATTGAGAACACCCCTGTATAACCAGAATTTCTCGTATATAATTGGAAAATCATATAATTCTTAGTTGCCTCTTGCTTTAATTGAAACTTACAAAATGTAATTTGTCTCCTTCACAATCGTACAAGTTTGACATTATTTTCCTATTTATTTAACATAAAGTTTTCTTTCGATGAAATTCATATTGAAGGGAGCATGAAACTTACAGCTCTGGTTGAATGAGAAGGCTTGTAATATACGCATGTTTGAATGCTTCTTGGTTGGTTGGAGATAGAGATGATCTCTGTACTAACATGAACAAAATAATTCGACCTATGTCTAAAAGTATCAACTGTTTCTAAGTTAATGCTCTCAGTATCTGCTTACAGATCTTTAGTGCTTTGATATATACCCTATGGTTTCGAATCTCAGTGTACAACTCTCAAGGTATGATAATCCGGCGTCAGCTGAAGAATGCTTTAAGAATAGCCTTGAGATACTATATTGCCTTATTCTGTATTGAGTGAAAAACTTTTTGTTAATGAATGTTGAGATTAGTCTTACCACACCTAATGTTACTGTTTTAGTCTCACCATACCTTGTAATCAAGTTCATCATTGTCTGGATCATGTTTAATGATCTGCAGCGTATTTGGCAATTTTAACGTAGTGATATTTATATCAAACCTTATGTATTGCACTTGTTCAAATAACTTTTAATAAAATTTACTGTAAACCCTCGTTATCTTGAGGAGTCTAGAAAGTTTGCATACATTTTTAAAGCAAACATAATTTCTTCGAACATTAATCCTATTGTCACCATACTTTGTGTTGAATCTGTTTGACTATCACAACTATAGAAAAACGTATCAAGGCTTAAATGGAACAAGGAAAGGAGTGCTCGAGACAACTTTGAGCTCGTCATATCAAAGTTTTTAGTAACTATCATGTTGGTTATAAGATTATGTTCATGCTTTTTAGTGCCCCCCCTTCGAGAGAAGAGAGGGCATATTGGTTTGCACATGTCGGTTGGTACGTCTGTCCGTCGGTCCGTAACCTTTTTGTTTCCGATCAATAACTCAAGAACCCCTTGACTTATCATCCTCAAACTTGGTCCACACATTCACCTTGGGTAGCAGATGAACCCTATAGATTTTCAGGTCAAAGGTCAAGGTCACAGGGGGGCATTATGTTTTTACAAACATCTCTTGTTAATAGTTTATGTAGTAAATGCATTGAAATAAAATATGATAAAATGCACTTATGAACATATATTGAGTGACCTTACAATTCGGAGGATACTTTCTAAACTGATATTGATTTTTAGAACAAACCTTTCAGAAATATCTGCATCTAAATTTCATATTTTACATCCGAAATAATGTTACTGACATTGTGGTGAAATGTAAAACTAACTACCTATGTGTGGAACTTACTTTGCATAAACATCAACCACATGAAAGATATGTCGAATTTTTATTGTTATGAATTTTGTTCATATGTTTTGTTGTATTCATTCCTTATTATATTTATTTACATGTAACAAGAGGCCACATTTCAAATAACATACAAACATTTTGTCAAGTATTTTTTGATTCCATTATGCTATATTTCAATGGTTGTCTGTCACTCATGCGCATACAGATTCAAATAAATATTTATTTTTATCATCACAACCTTTGTCATTTTGATGTAAAGGTTTGGTTTGAATGCTAACATGGAACACATAATTGGAAGTATATACTCTTACTGGGCCTGCCCTGTGTTCAGTAAAGGTCTTTGCGGCTAAACTTTCGTAACATTTGCAATTTGGTTCCCCGTGTGCAGTGAATGTGATACGGTGGGTTAGGGATACAAAACATAACAGTTTCGTAACGTTCGCAATTGTTAGCCGTAATTGAACGTAGGGCTGTTTACACAAGGTATTTACACAAGAATTGCTCCAAAACCATTGTATCAATACCTTAGTAATTTTGCCCCTCTGATAAAACAAGTAATTAACAATTAAATAAGTTGAACGGACCATCATTTGAGCGCAGATAATTATCAAGATAACAATGCTTGTCATGGACAAGTAAAACAATATACAACTGGGAACATAATTCCCAGAACTTTTAAGACTCCTCAAGATAAAGAGTGTGCTCGTAATGACAATGCTCGAGATACCGAGAATTTACGGTTTACGTTTTGTGCCGAGAAATCAAACTCAAGTCTCATTTTCACTTGGCCTCATTTTATTGCACTTTGTCGAACATCTTAGGCTTAATGGCTACCGTTTTAGTCTATCCTCCCTTGTGGAATATTTCATAGAAGTTTTAAAAGCCGAGTTTTGATTAAAAAATTTAAGTAATCAGTTTATAAATGATAATTTGTAGCTAGCAAAAATGAACTATGGCAGTTTTGCACAGACATTTTTAAGCCATGAATGTACATTTATCAAGTTGTATTTTGAACATTTTCAGAATGTGAAAGACGATGGTACGCATGTCTGGCGGTTGAAGCATTTCAATAAACCAGCATACTGTAACCTATGTTTGAATCTCCTGGTGGGGCTTGGCAAGCAGGGCTTGTGCTGTACATGTAAGTATACTATTGTTATATTGGAATCTCCTGGTGGGGCTTGGCAAGCAGGGCTTGTGCTGTACATGTAAGTATACTATTGTTGGTAGATGGTTGTTTTGTTAGCTCAGTTGATAGAGCTGATGTACCAACATGGAGGTTGGTGGGTTTGAACCTTGGCCAAGGTGTATGTTCTTATAGACTCTCATTGGTGATAGTACACCCAGTCTTTCGTCCTCCACCTCTGATTCAAGTGGGGCAGTTTTCAGTTGCTTCAATTGAAAAGAAGTTCGGACTGAAACCCAGTAACTCTGGTTAGGTCCACTGGTTGCTGTACATATTTAAATGAAATAATGTTTGTTCAGAAACAACTTAAAAATCAAATCAACAAACTGCAGAGAGAAAGGAATACATTTGTATGGTTTCACTTTATGTAGTCAGTTGAATAAACAAGAGTTCCTGAGTCTTTGCACTAGAACTGTGTTATTTTTGGTCAGTAGCTGACATTATACATTGTTTCTTTATGTCATGTATACATGCCATACATGTATAATCAACATTCAACAAAGTCAAATTGCCAGTGTTGTGATAGTTAGGTACCAAATGCAATAAACAGACCTTCCTGAATTTTAATTTTTCTTTTGTAATTGTGATGCCTTTATCTTCAGGAGGCATCCAAACATATGTCATGCAATACGCTTTAATGCATCCATGGAGCAATGTCACATTGACTGATTTTTATATTTTAACATAATACAATAGATAAATTAATTGTATATCAACAAATGTCAAAAACAACTTGAGCACAGTATAGGTATCTTGTATTCAGGCATGAGAATTTTCCGCGGATTCACAGACGTTCGCGAATTTGAAGCTCGCAAGGTCCGTTTTTGGGACAATTTAAACCATCTTAGATGCTTAAAAGCCAAGAGCTTCAAATCCCCCCCCCCCCCCCTGGACCTCTTGCCGAATGTTCAGCTGATTTTGAAATTTTGCATTATTATGCCTGTGTATTGTTGACAAATATTGTATCATATAGTACATCATTTATTGACTGATTACCCCCAGCTCTATCGGACATCACTTACATGTTGACAGAGATGTAAGTGGAGGCATAGCAGGAATTGATGTTTTGGATCTGGAATGACATCTCGGCATTTTTTTATGTCACAACCTTCAAATTGCGCAAACCATCTTTTTTCAAGATATTTCTTGTTTCTTTTCAGTTTGTAAATACACTGTTCATGAGCGTTGTGTGCACAGAGCGCCTGCTTCCTGCATCACCACTTACGTTAAATCAAAGAAGACATCCCAAGTAAGTCAGGCAAGTTACTCAATGTTGCGTCAAGATCTTCACTTGACTTGCAGCTTTTACTTATAACATAACTACTCATGCAAATAACCGAACTCTTCTTTTTTTCCATCTTCTCTCTCTGTGTATCATTTATGCTGACTTTCTGATCTACGTCACTACCTGGTAGTGAGATATAACATGTAGCTCTATGCTCTAAGTGGATCGTTTTGTTTGATTTGTTTAGTTTATCTGGCTTGTTTCTGATAACATATTTCCTGTCCTGTTTCATATCTAACACATCACTGTAACCATTTTATTTTTTATTTTGCTTGATTTGTCATCACTTAAGATATTTATGTTTGCATTTTTACAAAATATTATTTAGGCCATCATGGCAACTTTTTTTTCAAAGTCTTAAAAAGTTTTTATCAATTTCTTGGCCCCTTTCTCCTACAGTTGGACCTCTCTACCTTTAGCAGTGCCCTTGGTTACTGTGGATGATGTATTTTGGTGCTGCAATTTATTTGGTTGCTAGGGGATATCAATCATGAAAATCTATCTTCTATGTCAGAAATTCCACTAGGGGCTGAATCTCGAGGGTCCTTTTGATAAATTTTGACCAGATTTGACAATTTTTTAGCCAAATACCTATAATTTTGAGGTTCAAAATGAGGCTTTTTGGGAATTTCAGGGGTCAAAGGGTCAATTCCAGGGTCAAATGGAACCCATGTGTGTGTCAACTTTTTATTTTTTTCATTTACCTTATAATAACTAGTTGAAATGATAATGAATGAAATATCACTGCAAGCCAGAACAAGCTCGCTGTCCAAGTTTCAACCCTTTGCCATTATCAAAATAACAGTATTGGTAGATTTTAAGTTTATATTTTATCGTTTCAATCGTAACATTTTGAATAAAGATCTTGTGTCTATTTTTGATGTTGTTCAGTAGTCGCTCTTGTTACTTTAGTACATTCGCGTACAGTTAGTAACGTCCCCTTCTTGTACTGTATTAACACTGATCAATACTTTTGATAATCATATCTTTTCCTATCGTTCTCTACAGCAAATATGTATACTCTTCAAACACAGATAATTCTTTAAAAAGACAAACTTATAGGTATCTGCAAATACATGTACATGTATTTACAAGACTTCTACATGATTTACCCCCCTTGCTTTATCTATCCACAAAAGTTTATTTTGCAAATTTAACTCCCAAAAACATGGTTTTAAGTCATAAATATTTTATGTTTTGCATATAATTTGTCTTTTTTTCTCTACATAACTACATTTCTACTTTCTATAAACTATATCCATCTGTACTATCTTCCTAAAGCAGCCTTCACAGGTATGTATATTATCCATAAATAATTTTCTTTTATTGTGATTGTCTATGGCTTATTGTGGTACTTTCTATATGTATATTGCACTACTACTGGATTGGGTTACAGTTTACATATTGCACTAATGAGAATACAATTGGATTTTGGTTCATTGTATATATAATACACTTTGGTTGGATTGTCCATCAGAGTACATTTTGCCTTGTGGTTGAATAGTGGGACACCATATGTATTGCCCTGTGGCTGGATTGGGGTAGATTGTATATATTGCCCTGTGGCTGGATTGGGGTAGATTGTATATATTGCCCTGTGGCTGGATTGGGGTAAATTGTATATATTGCCCTGTGGCATGAATAGGGTAGATTGTATATTTTACCCTTTGGTTGGATTGGGACACATTGTATATATTGCCCAATGGTTGGATTGGGACACATTGTATATATTGCCCTATGGTTTGATTTGGATACATTGTATATATTGCCCTATGGTTTGATTTGGATGCATTGTATATATTGCCCTGTGGCTGAATTGGGGTAGATTGTATATATTGCCCTGTGGCTGAATTGGGGTAGATTGTATATATTGGCCTGTGGTTGGTTTGTAGTACAGAGTTCATTTTGTCTTGTGGTTGAATTGTGTAACATTGTATATATTGCCCTGTGGCTGAATTGGGGTAGATTGTATATATTGCCCTGTGATTGGATTGGGGTCCATTGTATATAATGCCCCATGGTTTTATTGGGGTACATTGTATATATTGCCAAGTGGTTTGAATTAAGTACATTGTATACATTGTCTTGTGTTTGGATTGGGTACATTGTATACTTTGTCCTGCGTTTGGATTGGGGTACATTGTATACTTTGTCCTGCGTTTGGATTGGGTGCATTGTATACATTGTTCTGCATTTGGATTGGGTACATTGTATACTTTGTCCTGCGTTTGGATTGGGGTACATTGTATATAGTGATGTGTGGTTGGATTGGGGTACATTGTATATAGTGATTGTATATAGTGATGTGTGGTTGGATTGGGGTACATTGTAAACATTGACCTGTGTTTGGATTGGGGTACATTGTATATAGTGCTGTGTGGTTGGATTGGGGTACATTGTATACATTGTCCTGTGTTTGGATTGGGGTACATTGTATATAGTGCTGTGTGGTTGGATTGGGGTACATTGTATATAGTGCTGTGTGGTTGGATTGGGGTACATTGTATATAGTGCTGTGTGGTTGGATTGGGGTACATTGTATATAGTGCTGTGTGGTTGGATTGGGGTACATTGTATATAGTGCTGTGTTGTTGGATTGGGGTACATTGTATATAGTGCTGTGTTGTTGGATTGGGGTACATTGTATATAGTGCTGTGTGGTTGGATTGGGGTACATTGTATATAGTGCTGTGTGGTTGGATTAGGGTACATTGTATATAGTGCTGTGTTGTTGGATTGGGGTACATTGTATATAGTGCTGTGTGGTTGGATTGAGGTACATTGTATATAGTGCTGTGTGGTTGGATTGGGGTACATTGTATATAGTGCTGTGTGGTTGGATTGGGGTACATTGTATATAGTGCTGTGTGGTTGGATTGGGGTACATTGTATATATTGCCTTGTTGTATCCATTGTGGTACAATTTGTTCATATTGGGCTTTGGTTTGATTGTGGTCATTCGGTGTGAGTATATGCTTTGCTTGTTGCCACTGTACTGTGAGAATTTAGTCCGGAGTGAAGCCAAGGGTTTATTGTTTGTTAGTAATTGTGCCAGATGAGAGTTTTGAGTGAATCTTTGGTGTGCTAGTAAGTTTTCACAAAAGGGCAAATAAGGGCCCTGTCGTGAGTATTGCATAGTCATTTGGGTGTCACTGTACAAAAAAGATGTTATGGTCTATGGCCCTGCTTCCTCAACTGAAATTCGTCAGAAACTCATATTTCAAGATTTGATATATTTGGATATGGAATGCATGTCCTATCAAAACAGCTGGAATGAAAATTAGATATATTAGCACCACTTTTAATGACAGAACTGTCTGTCACTAATTTTTAGTTTACAAAAAGTGAAATATTTGACTTTATAAGTGTCACACTTTTAGAAGTTTTGTGGAACTGGATGACTGAATTGTCGAACTTATGATTCACTTATAATGTAATATAATAATTGTTTTTCATGCTCGGACTCGGATTGCATGATTTGATGACATCGAGTGAATTGCTTGGCTACAAGCTATTCCTGTAATACATGTACTTTTATACCTGTATTTAAGTGATCTAACTTAATGTAGGTAGAACCTTTAGATTAGGGGATTTTGTTTATTTTCTTCGTTAAATTGTAGCAAGTAGAAAAAATTACTTTTTCCTTAGTGACTTTTATAACTATGGCCCTTTGATCTTGTGTCTAGCCAATGGGTTGTGAAGCATCTTACCCATTTGTTTATATGTATGTACTAAGCCCTATATTTGCTGCCATCCCGAGTAGAAGAATCAAATTGTGTGCGCATAGTTGCATTAGTTACGAGTTTTATAAAACATTCACTTACCAGTAGTTTGGTAATCTGTCATTTAGCTTGTTATGCCTCTTATTGCATGATACAATGATGAAAAGCCATGGTTTTTATCATTTGGTGCTGTACTGTAGTAACTTTAAATATTTCCAGAAATAACAGTTTTAGTAGTGCATGGAACCATTTTCCAATTAAAACAAACCACACTTAAGTAAATATTAATACAATTTGATTTAAAACTTAATGGAAATTTCCTCAATCACGAACACCTATTCAACTTACTTATTTTACTCCAGATTTGCCAGGCCCCTTTTTCTTCATTAAGAAGATGAAATGTAGGGGCTGTATAAAAAGTAAAGACAGGGAGGGATGATTATCAAGTAATTAATTTGTTATGGATTAATGACAATTTGTCAAGAGTTTCTGTTGAATGTATTCATGCAATCAAGCTTGTTTTTACGAACAATTAGTTTCACTTTGCAGTCATACAAACAGGTGTCAGGATATTTGAGCCATTGTAGCAGAAATACTTTGCAGCTTTATGTTTATTTCAGGCTATGAATCACCACTGGGTGGAAGGAAACTGCTCAGGAAAGTGTGATAAATGCCATAAATCCATTAAATCCCTCAACGGAGTAACAGGTCTACACTGTAGATGGTGCCATCTCACGGTATGTTACATTTTAATATTTCTGTGCTAGTTAACGGAACAGCAAGCACAGCTTTACTGTATTACCATTTGCTACCATTGTAATTTCATTGTTACCATGATTACAGTTGAAATTTTCTATATATTTTTGACAAAAAAAAAGGGAATTAAAGTTGTCTAATTTGGTCAGATATGTCCAAAAATGGCAATTCTGTTCGAAGATGCTGGTGTTAGCCTCTGGATTTGAACATTGCTTCTTTTTGGCCAGTGAGTGTTCTCACCCATGCATGAAGTTGCACATGGGAACGTCCTTTTGACATTTCTGATGAACCTCAAATGAAATGTCCTAATGAATCACACAGGGAGGACTGAATAATGCCACACAATAGTTTGTTACATGTACAAGGTTGGTATACAATAAAGTTAGGTTAAACCCCTCTAAAATTCATACTGATAGTTTTAGTTATAACTGGCCATTACTTACCAATGTACTAAATCTCTATAATATATTACTGTTTCAATTTTTGCACAGATTGAGTAACTTTTAATGGTTTGCACTAAGGTACCCATTGAGGGAGTAACTTTATATGTCTTGTTTTGTGAATGTAGCCTTCTGTGTGTACTGCACCTTTCATTCTTGTCACTTTCTATGCTGGGCTGTTCTAATGCCTTCTTATTGATACTGTATGCTGCCGCTGACTTGTTGCCGTCAAATTTGATTTTACAATTTAATATACTGTCAAACATGTCTTATGCAGTCAGTCAAGGAATGCATCCAACCTGGTAACTTAATGCAGGTGACTGTCTAATACAGGTATATTTAATATAAAAATGCCCATTTTGGATTGTTAAATATTGATTGCTTAAGACAGGTGGTTGCTTAATGCAGGTGACCACTGATACAGGTTCTGCTGTATTTATTTTTGAACGTGATTTCTCTTTTATTCAGCTGCACAACAAATGTGCATCGCAAGTGAAACCAGAATGTGATTTAGGACCGTTAAGGGAACATATTCTGCCTCCAACTGCCATATGCCCTGCTGTCCTGGATCGTAAAACTGGTGAAAAAAGGGCGTTGACGAGAACGGACTCGGCTGTATTTGATGGCTCTGCTGTAAGTTTACACCTGCCAGAGGTATATCTAGTTTTTTACAATTTTTCTTGTATGTGAATGTTGATGGTAAATATATAGTCATTTATTTTGTAGTTTTCTCCCTATATTGATAGTCTTCCTGCTGTTTGCACATTATGCTTCTATATTCTGTTTACTACAACTTCAAAAACTGTTGTCTGATGTTAGAATCTACATACCAGTTTCCAAATGTCTGTTTCAGCATTTTCAAAATTCGTGTTCCCTATGTCCTATATTTTACCTTCTGTTATCTAGCACTGATTGTAATACTTTATTGTATTCACTGGTATTTCTTTTTCTAGCTGCCCTAGTAGTCTGTTGACTTGTTCCTGGTTTCATTAGTGTATATATGAGCGCCGCTGTACGGTTTCCAACCTCTTCTTTAAGTGGCGTCATTTCCAGAAAACGTCACATGTGACGTCACCATGTACTGACAGTAAGCAATATTTGCTCTAAATGGCAACGAAGTGACCATAATTATGGAGTAAATAGTGTTTCCTGCTTGCAAATAGTGACATCACATGTTGCGTTTTCTTGAAATGACTTCACTTACAGAAGAGGTTGTAAATCTCATGGCAGCGCTCGTATATATATATATAGTGGTTCCGTAATGTCTTTGTTCACAGTACTCTCTTTGCGTGAGTGTATAACGCACCCCCCCCCCCCACTATGGTGTTACGTTGTGTGAGTGTATAACGCACCCCCCCCCCACTATGGTGTTACGTTGTGTGAGTGTATAACGCACCCCCCCCCCCCCCCCCCACTATGGTGTTACGTTGTGTGAGTGTATAACGCACCCCCACTATGGTGTTACGTTGTGTGAGTGTATAACGCACACCCCCCCCCCCCCCACTATGGTGTTACGTTGTGTGAGTGTATAACGCACCCCCACTATGGTGTTACGTTGTGTGAGTGTATAACACACCCCCACCCCCCCACTATGGTGTTACGTTGTGTGATATCTGTCTCCTTGTTGTCTTCCTATCCTTGTTGTTAATTCGTCCTCATTCCCCAACTTTCTTGTTAAATTTTATTAATTTTTTTGTTGGTATTAGAAATTGATATAAAAATGGAAAATACCAACTTGAAACATGACTTAACATTATAGTGGTCATTGACCTTTAGTAGAACTTGATGACTTGTATAGTGTATTATCTGAAGAAACCTTTGTTTAGCATGGCTAGTTTGTAGCTTGTATAAAAAATATCTACAAAAAATATAAAATCATAAGATTGTTGAACAAAATGTTAAATTCTAGAAAAAAAATTCTTAGACAATTATTAAAATTATCACTGTTATTAAATATTCACATGTTGATATATATCAGTAACTCAAATTTATTTAATTGAATTACATTTAAAGTAATTATGGTGTGTACAGGAACAGATTTGGTTCTTTGAAATAAAGATTCTTTGGTTTAATAAAGATATATTGTTTTTCTTTCGGGGTCTGGTGCACTGTGTGTGTTTGCGGCATTTCCTACCCAACTTCTTTATCCATTTTTCTTGACATTTGTACAGAAAATACTACTAAATCATGTTAAAGGAATGTAGGTTTTCATTAAAATGTCTGGATGTCGTTGTATATAGTTTGTGTTATATTTCAGGGTCAGAGTTCATTTCAAATCAGTCCAGTTGATAATGCTCATCCATTGTTAGTGTTTGTTAATCCAAAGAGTGGAGGTAAACAAGGTAGCAAGTAAGTATATTTCCCGTACTTTCAGCCAATAGATAGTTACCACATTTACAATATTTACCTCCCTTGTTCTGAATAGTCGGCCATATTGATAGGCAAATTTCTGGATTTTGCAGCCAATTATGTAACATCCATGAAGCTGCAGTAAAACCTCACGTAAAGACCATCTCAATAATAAGACCACCTCAAAATTAAGAACACAATTTTAAAGTCCAGTTTCACTGTTTTGCTCTTTATGCAACCTCAATATCAGGACCACCTCAATAAGAAGACCAGTTTTCAAGGGTCCCAAGGGTGGTCATATTATTGAGGTTTTACTGTACATGCGGTTTTTAAGTCTTTTTTTCTGTATTTTTTTATGCCCCCGTCATTCGAAGAATGGTGAAGGGGCTTAAAGTGTTACCTCTGTCCGTGCAAAGAATTGGTTTCTGATCAGTAACTTTTGACAGGATTGGTGAATTCAATTTAAGTTTGGCACTTATGTATAGGATAATAAAATACAGGTCAAGTTCAATATCTGTAACAAATCACTAATGTTTGAAGGAGTTATGGCCCTTTTTCCTGTCTGTCCGTGCAAATAATTGGTTTCTGATCAGTAACTGATTGAAGGATTGGTAGATTCAATTCATATTGGGCACAACCATACAGCATGATAAAATACAGATAAGTTTGATATCGGTTACAATTCACCAATTTTTAGAGGAGTTATGGCCCTTTTTCGAATAAAAATAGGTTTCCGATCAATAACCCTTGATTGGTTTCCAATTAATAACTATTGATAGGATAGATGGATTCAATTCATATTGTTTCAAAATTATTTAGCCTTTACAAACAAACAAAGTATTTGCAGTCTGCTGAAAAGCCCATAGCAGGGCATCCGTGTCCTATAGACTCATCTAGTTATTTCTTCTTTCCACTTAAAAAGATTTTTATTTTTTTCCATTTGTATTTTGTCTGCTGTACATGGTAGCTTGTGCATTTCTGAATTTAAAATTTGTGATATGTTACGTCGCTGATTTTGAAAGATTCCAAAATGTTGGGTGTGATTGTGATAATACTATTTCTTATTTTATCATTTATATGATATAAGTAACTACAGTGCAGGACAGGGACCTTTCACTGACTAACGATTTTTACATTAAATGCAATTTTGTTTATGTTTTTACTATGTTTTGTAATTTGTTTCGAGAGAAAAAAAGGTTTATGCAATTGTATCAAATATTTATTTAGTTATTTTTGTATCTGTTTCAGAATTATGAGAAAGTTTCAGTATTTATTAAATCCAAGACAAGTATATGATCTTCTGAAAGGTGGGCCATCTGTAGGGTATGTATATATTGTCAAGTACTAGTATTTGGTTCAAGATTTCTTCAATTGATATTACAAAATGTCTGCATATTTCTTGGTCATACAACTTATTTTACTAGCTTTAAATTTTATGATGTACAAACATCTTTCTTCAACAAATACGTATCAATAAATTATGAGGTCATTCTTTGTTAATGCATGTTTATTGATGTTTCATCTATAGGAAATATAGTTTTCATGTTTGTTTAGATAAACAAATGAACAAACAAATGAGCATAATATTACTTTAAGGGTCAACAGACTGTCAATCAAACAATGGTTTATTTCTTCAGTATATCAAGGTCCCTTCTGTTTATAGTGTGTAATGTATTGAATATAAAGGACAGTAATGCCTCCTATATTTTGAGTACTTAAATGCTAGGTACATGTTTTCCTGACAACCCAAGTATACTAATCACTCTCTATGACTGCTTGGTCTTGTATACATGACTACCCAAGTACTGGTGCATCTACTCAGTTACTCATTCCTTTTATTATTTCATATTTTTGTTTATTCAGGTTACAATTTTTCAAAGATATAAAACATTTCCGAATCCTTGTATGTGGTGGTGATGGCACAGTGGGTTGGTTACTTGAAGCAATGGGTATGTATATGTTTGTTTTTAATTTGCTGTCACTTTGTGTTAAGTTGTGTCACTTTGTGTTACATTTTGTCACTTTGTGTTACATTGTGTCACTTTGTGTTACATTGTCTTTCTTCAGATATTCCAAAGTGTTTTGGGATTACATGACATTCAAAATTCATAGAATAATTATATTTTGAAAATATTTGCTCTCTTAGAAACAAAAAAGGTGTAATTTTAGTCAGAAATATTGCCGGACATTCAGACCATCCATATTGAAATTTTAGTCAGACCAAAGACCTAAATACCACAGATGCGCTACTCGGCCAGATATCGTAAACTCTCGCGGCAAATAAAATCTCGCGAGAGCAGGTTACCAGATATGGCGCATCGATACAATGTTAACGGCAGACGTAGTCTAAAAACAATATATTGTTGTCAAAATAAAATATGAAACTCTCTGTCTGTTTTGTTATTCATACTCAGATTAAATATATATTGTTTATAGTTACTTTTAAAGGAATGTCTTATGAAAATGGCACATAGCGCTAAAATCCATAAAATAGTTTAGACATCTTTCGCGGCTGGCCATTTAATTTCAATGTTTAAACAATTTCTGTGTTTTCATATAAATTGATAATTGACAGTAATAAATGAATGTTCTTGTGTTTTAATTAATTTGATTGGTCGATGCCTATTGTTTTGCAATTCATAAACCACGCCCCCGGCAGATTAGTTCTTCTGGTCAATGCTGTAATTGAAAATTGCCCTAGGTGTCAGCTGTAAAAACACGAGAGTCATAAAACCCCAGGAGATCTTTGTTATGTGTTAATTCATACTGCTATTTCCTGTTTAATAGAATAAGTGCCTTTGATAATTGAAGTAATTAGGTCATATCAGTCTGTGATCTCAATTTGTAATAAACACAATCGGGTTTCAACGTCTGTCATCCAGAAATGTTCATATTTCAAAGACTAAACCAGCCTCTTCCGACTTTTTTTAATGTTAATTCTTGTTCAGAATTAAATTGCTGTCACCACCCTGTTACACAGACAATAAATACATTGATTTGACCTACTAAATTTTTATTTTTCACACCCTTGTGCTGGGGAAAATAGACGACTTGTGTACACAAACATGACATGCACGCGTGATTTACATCATTTGTTTAATTAATCTTTACACAATTTTAAGATTATGTGAACACAGATTGTTTTTCACAGCAGCCTTTTAAAATATTTAATTGACATGGAAGTGTGTTAGTACAATTAGAATTTGATGAAATATCAATAAATGAAGCGGAAATAACCGACCTGTTTAGAAATATAGTTATGAAGCAATAATGTTGTGAACATTTCTTTTATCTTGGATTGTTTGATCGCCGTTTCTGGAAAAACTATAAATATTAAACACATTTTTTTGAGGATTTGACGTCCTAAAAGATTGCTTTTTGCATTTGGGTAAGTTAGATATATGGTTCTTATTGTGAAAATCCGAGAATTGATAGGAAACTTAACGTGAGTCTGTGAAGAAATTACGCTTCAGCGTGTGCAGCCTAAATTCGCTGCCTATGATTACTTGAATGCTGTTAATGCAAAAACTTGAATATATTGTAACCTAATATTTTTAATATGCTTTAACTTAATACAAGGATTTATCGTTTGATAAGAATAAATAAAGTGTCCGATTTGTACGAAAACATGAATAAATTTGCGACCGAAATTCAGAGGCGTGATTCGGCTTTCATTTGAGCAAAGACCTAAAACGTCTTTTAGGTCTTTTTTTGGAGTAAAGGATCTTTACTTATATTAACTTTTTATCATTGAAAGCTTCTTTAAGAAAATAATGGTTTCAAAACTGTCCAAACTGTGTTTTGAAATGCAATACAAAATGGCGACGTCTAGCAGTTTCCAAATCTCGCGCACCTGTTTCGTTTCTCGGATCGTCGAGTGAACGAACGAGACTTCGTTCTATGGTCCCAACTAGTAGCGCATCTATGGTATTTAGGTCTTTGGTCAGACCGATCTGGAAATCACTGGTCAGGTCTGTCGGACTTGGAGCTTTGTGAATGTCTGCTACATGGTGTTACTTTGGGTTACATCATGTTTCCTTGTGTTACTTTGCTTAACTTTGCTTTACATTGTGTAACTTTGTGTTATAATGTGTAACTTTGTGTTACATTGTGTAAATTTGTGTTATAATGTGTAACTTTGTGTTACATTGTGTAACTTTGTTAAAATATTCAGAACAGTTTCATAGTATTGTAAATAATTCATGTGTGACCTTGCTATTATTTGCCTTATGGGCCAGGACAATTTATTGTGTTGCTGAACATCCCTGCTGAGATCCAACATCTTGAAAAAAAATAATTTTCTCTTTGACAGGTTTCAAGGCAGATTGATTTCTTTTATTGGGGTAAACTAGTTTGATGTAGAATAATATTACTTTGCATCAAGTGGAGCAGGATTTGATAAACAATTTGGACTAGTCCATAACTCAAGGGTAGGGACCCTTCAGAAAAGTGTATGGCTCCTAGCCGCCTGTTGCCTTGGAAGTTCTCTTTTATTTGTATATTATTATTGTTGGTCACTGGATTGAACGCACTTACAGTCACAGTGATAATGAGAAATTTATTTTTGGTTAGAAAACATGGATTCATTTGAACATAATCAGATCTGCTTCTTTTCGTTTCAGATAAATTGAACTTTGACCCCCAACCTGCTGTTGCTGTGTTACCACTTGGAACAGGAAATGACCTTGCCAGATGTTTACATTGGGGTCGTGGTATGTATCTTCTTTGTTCTCAATCCTGTGTAGTATGTACAATAAAAACAGATTTTTGTGTGATGAACAGTGTGTTTCTGTATACGTTGATATTTGATAAAGTTCATGAATTAGTATTGATACACTGAATAGTGATGTACCGGTATGTAAAAACTGCATCTGTGAACAAGGAAATTTATGCTGGTATTTTCTCAATTTTGTAAATTCTTGAAATTCACAAACATTTCCATGTAGCAAACTTGTCCTTTTATACAGTATTTTATTACATAACCTTTCAATAACATTATAATACTGACATAGTTTTCTTAAAACTGCTCAGATTTGTTTCTACACCAATGATGATGGCAACATATTTTATATGAAATACAGCCAAACTTTTCTTAAGTAGCCAGTCAAGGGCACTAGAAACGGTGGCTGCTTAGACCTTGTGGCAACTAAATAGAAGTAAAAAATGTATAATAAATGCCAAATTTTACTCTCAAACTGGCTGCTTTAAACAGGTATATGGCTCAATACAGGTGACCATTAACACAGGTTTGACTGTACTTGTTTCAGGTTACGAGGGTGAAAGTTTAAATAAAGTTTTGGACCGTATCTTACGGGCAGAGACGATACTTATGGATCGCTGGCAGATAGAGTTCAGTAAGCCAGAGGACGGGGAGGAGGAGCAAGGGGATCCTGTCCCTTATAATATTATAAATAACTATTTCTCAATTGGTGTTGTAAGTATCTTTTTGAGATCATTTCTGCCATAAACTAGTGTCAATTTGTTTCATTTTTTTCTCCTAACTCCAATTTCTGTGATGTTAAATTGTTATTCCTAGACCAAGAACTTATCAACAAACTGCTGTGAAAACTGCATTTCATCATTCTTGCTCCTCTATCAGTGGATAGACTGATTACATGTATAACATATTGCATACATCATGCAAGAAACGACTTACATATATTTTGTATTAGAAAAAATCCTGATTTGTGAAGTTTTATGAAATTTGGGCCTAGCTGTCCATATGATTTGATGTTACTAGACAGTTTGAATAACTTAAGTGTGTGAATGCAGTTTTCGTTGTTTCATTCAAATATAACTTTTATGATAAGTCTTCCATGACAGTTTGACATGTCTGCTGGGATTTCTGTTGGAAAAAAAAGTCTGAATTTTGTCTGTTTGATTTGTGGACATTGCATGATCATCAGGATGAACCTTTATTCCACTACAAATCACCCTCATTAACATTATTTATAAATACAGTCTGGAAAAGATGTATTGTTTATTTTTCATTTCAGGATGCCTCAATTTGCCATAGATTTCATTTGATGCGAGAAAAACATCCTGAAAAGTTTAATAGCAGGTAAGCATCAGCAAGTCAGGCAGATCAACATTCATGTATAAGGAAATTCTTAGTGTTTAAAAATAAATCATACAGACTTCAATAAGTTGCTTTTTGCTCAGTGGGCAAAGCAATCTCATTTTGTCTGTCATCTGTTCCCCGTTATTCTGTTAAAAAAACATTTTCTTCTCTATCATAATGGGATGATAATTTTACCGCCACTTGGCATTTTTTTACTGCATTTTTTGACAACATCCAGCATCATATTTTAGATTGATGTAAATCTGACGAGAAATATTGGGGGAAGGGGGGGGGGGGGGGGGTAACAAAGTACAAAGTGATGACCTTATTTCTGCAATACAACGGGAAATTCAGCACCCTGGATGTTACATAGTGCTATTTTTAGATGGTGTATTCCATCGTAAGCATAAGGTTTCTGTTATTTTCGTGCTTTGTCATTCTCATCCCTGTATAAATTCTGAGCCCATCTTTCTCATATTAAGACATGCAATTTTTCGCGGATTTGACGTTTGCAAGGGCCGTTTTTGAGACAATTTAAGCCATCTTAGATCTTCAGCAGCCCCCTTGTCGAATTTTCAGCTGATTTTGAAATTTGGCAGTCTCATGCCTGCATATTTCACAGGAATTATTCTGGTTTTTTACCAAATATTGTTTAAAGGAACTTAATTTACACAAAATTCTGCCTTCTTTGATGATCAAAGGTAAAAAATGTCGGAATTTAAAGAACAACTTTTTGTAGTAATTATCATTATGTGACCCTCAAACAAACTTGTTAAAATGAATTTGCTTTATCAAGACATGGGAACAGGAGTGAATGAAATCATTTTATGACCGTTTTATTCTGTTTTAGGATGAAAAATAAATTATGGTACTTTGAATTTGGTACGTCCGAAACTTTAGCAGCGACATGTAAAAATTTACACGAAGATATTGATATTATGGTAAGTAACCTTTCCTCAGACTTTTGTTTATATGATCATACCAGGATCAAGACATCTGATGTTCGGTAGGACAGGGTTCATCCCTTCAGCAGGGTTTTCCCTTGGATTTTTCAAATGGGGTCCTGGGACTCCCACATTTGCCAAAATGCACTAATCAGAAGCTTGCAGTTACCGTGGATGCACACATGTGGGTCCTCGGTCTGAAAATTGCATCAGAGATGCAGAAAATGCGCATACAGGAAATCCCTGGCCTTGCTAAAGTAAGGCTTTTTGTAGCTCCATGGTGAAAAAGTATACTCTGTACGATAATTTGTGTGATTTGTCTATAACAGTTGGGTTTTTAAAACATGATGTTCAATTAATGTAGTCAATGTTCTTCTGTAACAATTATTTCCGTTAAAGGTATAATATTGTTCTCAGACTCTCATTTATGACTATGAATGAAGATCAGGGTTATTTGAATAAGTCCCTGCCTGTGAATGAAATTGGTTACTTGAGACTGTTTATTAATTTTCTATAACAGACTTCAATGTTTCGCAGAAGATTTATCTCAGTTCTTACTGTTATCTAAACTCAGAATTACTGAAATGTTATCTTCTATTTCAGTGTGATGGTTATTCGTTAGATTTAGCGAATGGTCCTTCATTGGAAGGCATAGCATTACTAAATATTCCCAGCATTTATGGTGGTACTAATCTATGGGGAGACAATCCAAGCCAGAAAAAACGCAGAAAAGCCCAGAAACAGATGAAGAAAGAGAAAGATAAAGAGTTATCTACCAGTAGTATGTCTTCAATAGAGCTTGGCATTGCTGTACAAGGTGAGTTGTCTGCCCTTGTTAGAACTCTTGATTTGGTTTTAACTAGGGATGTCAACGAATGGCAGTTTTGGTATTCGAATATTCCGTCAACCTTTTGTACGAATATTCGAAGATTCAACCTTCTTATTGAATAATAATGCATTTGAAATTGAACTTTAACTTTATGCTTATCAGTTTTGTGTTTTAAACTGATCACTCAAGTGGCAAAAATCCCTACTAATTTAAGGCCCTAAGTGTCATCATCAGAGTGTAATGTCTCTCTTGACCCCAAGTATACAACATGACATGTCAATTAACACCTGTAGATATTATTTTCACGTGTAGAATGACATTCAATGCAATATTTCTTACTACTGAGGGTGTTATGTCCAACTTGTAAAATTCATGAAGGGGATTTTGTCCGCCTTGTGCAAAATGAGCTAAGGGGATTTTGTCCAGAAGGGATTTTTTCTTATATTTCTAAAAGAGGCTTTTTTATAACTTTGACCTGGAAATGTTTTTAGGGGTCTTGGTAGAGATTGTAAGAGGGCATCTAAAGGTGACTATCACACATGAACAAACTTAAGGCCCAAATTAAAAATTCACAAGTTTGCACTGACTTGACCTAAGATCCATTAAATCCTTATTTTTATATTTCTTCAGATGTTGGAGATAAGCAGATAGAAGTGGTTGGCTTGGAGAACTCTATGCATGCAGCGCAGGTATATGCTGGACTTCGTGCATCGGGGAAACGACTGGCTCAGTGTTCGTCTGTTGTCATCAGGTATTGCACTTAAGGATATTACTTGAGTGGTCGTAAATCACCAAATTTGTTGAAACGAGAGAAACATGCTTTTGTCAGGTTTTTATTTTTTTCTAAAAAAGGGGAAATCAATAAATTATGAACACGATTGTAATGTTTCGTATCATAAATTGGTCCCTAAGTGTTAGTATGGTGTAAAAGCAGGCAGCTTTATTGCATTTGTAAAAAACAAACATGCATATTTTTAAATAATGATATTGATCTGAATCATGAGATATTTCACCTGTAGGCTGTAAGATGTGTTAGAGATTTGAAGAAAAACTTTCGATAAGATTTTTATTTGTATCTTTTTCAGATCACGGAAAAGATTTCCAATGCAGATAGACGGGGAACCTTGGATGCAGCCGCCATGTACGGTAAGTATATCTAAAGCTCGGAACCAACTTTACCCGAAAAAATTGTAATAAGCTTATAATTAATAAAAACAAATGAATTGTGTTTTTGAGAATCCAGGGTTTCATGTCAACATAATCTAACACAGTGACAAATTTTCATTGTGGTTTTTACATTTCATTGGTCTTATTGGAATGTAGTAATGTCAGAAAAAGCCAATTTTGTGTAAAATTAAGTCCTAAAAAGCTACCTAAAACTATTATAATTATATATACTAGTAACTAATTTTTATTACAAATCCATATACTATACACCACATTTTGGAAACAGAATATGTGCAGAGCTGTAGAAATCCACTAGCCCGACGTCCCAGACAAGTCTGATTGCTGATTTGGGCTACCAACAATTGAGATGAAGTTAGTCCAGGACAAGTCTGTTTTTTAAAGCTGATTAACATTGGACACTCTTCATATCAAATGAAAATCATGCAATACCGATGTCTTGAAATTGGTGACAATTCAAACTGTCAACAAAGTTTCTCAGACAACTAGCCTCCCATGTTGGACAAGTCAAATTTAGTATGTTCAGTTGTCCAGGTCAGCTGTATTCTTAAAATATTTCTAGAGCCCTGAAGTGATCATGGTTGACATGTGGTCTTGGTAAAAAGGTTCAAATACACTGTAAGTCATTGAATGGGAAGTTACAGCAGAGACCATTTAGTTTGTTCTGGTGTATGTGGAATATTTATGTAGGCGGCCTTACAGTGCAAGTTTAACCTTATATTGCAGATATCTGTTACTCACAAGAACCAGGTTCCAATGATGATTGGTCCTCCTTCAAGAAAGAAATCCTCTATTTTTAATTTTTTCAAGATTTGAGGTAAGGTTAAAATTCTTTGGTTTGACAGAAGCTAGTGTAATATCTTTGTACAGTAAAACCTCAATTATATTCTTTTTGAGGTTGAATAAAGAGAAAAACATTGAAAATGGACTTGAAAGTCTTATTATTTAGATGGTCTATAAGTGAGGTTTTTTAAGGGAGGCGCAGTGGTTGAGTGGAAAAGCGCTTGACTCCTGTTCGTAAGGTCATGAGTTCGAGCCCCGTGTTGAGCGGGGTTTGATCATGAACTTCACAATGCCTAAATGTGGCGCGAGTACTGGTTGGTTGCTTGGAAGCTGTCATCGAGAGTGATGAGTATAAGTTGTAAGAACTTGTTTCACAATTGATGTAAAATAAATAAGTTTAAACTAAACTAAGTGAGGTTTACTGTGAGGCAGTTACCATGATGATTGGTCCTCTTTCACATGAGGCTATTAAGAAGATAAGAGTCAGGTTTATGTGTTAGATTTTTGTTCAATAATTTCACAGCAAAGATTTCATCTAGCTCATTTAAAGTCAAATTATGTGTTTTGGTAGGAATGATTAATAGATTTAGAAATTGATCAGTTCTTGTTTTTGTTTTCAGACTGTATCTCCTTGACCTGCAGTTGCTCATCTGTTCTCATTACAGACTACAGACATACTCACATCTATAAATACCAGCCAATCAACTTTCAGGGAAACCTTCACTTCATGTCACATGACTTCTAAGTGACCAATCAACATACTCTCTATGAAAACACTTCGTTATTTTGAATTCTTGTGTTTTTTTTATATTAATGTACATGTTATTTTGTACTATTGGCTTCATATTGATAACTGTTTAGCATAAATGTTTAGTGAAGTATTTTGTATTGTTTTGGTATCTTGGTCCTGTTTTTTGTGTGTACGCGTGTAAATTACCCCTAGTAATGTAGTCCTATTGTTAGCTATTTATAAGATATAATGTGTACTGCTTGTCCAGAGCTAAAATTTGCAATAGCTAAGAATGTTGAATCATTTTAATTTACACGGACAGTTTGTCATTTATTTTAGATTCCCCATTTGCTTATTTATATTTTATTTGCATTTTGCTGAGAAGTTGTGAATTTTTCATACCTATTGTTTTATCTGATTTCTCAGTCATATTTCATAAGTTTTTCCCTTGTTCTGTTGATAGAGAGTATTACCGTATTCGAAAAGACTGTTAAACTTGTTTGAACTGTTTAACTGTTAAACTTGTTTGAACTTATTATGTTGCTATGTTTCTGTGCATTGTGTATGGAGTCATATTTTGGTTACATCTTATGAATCCAGTATGGAATGAACAAAATTGTCTGCATTGCTTAAATCTAAAAGTTATCAGAATACATACCTAAATACAGACTATTCGCGATAATTTGAATGGTTGCTGGACTACGCAAAATATTCGAAAAATGGCATTATCACAGTTTTCACATCTATTGTTGTAACAACTAATACCATTTGTACAGAAATACCATTTTATCCATTGTCATAATACTGAGGTGTTCGTGAAAATAACCATTAATATACACATTCGATCAAAACCATCGATAATTCCGATGAAACCGTTTATTTTTATGATTTTTCAAAGTTTATGTCACATACATGCAGGGAAAGGAGGGTATTATATTTGCAGACTTTACAAACAATACGGTATTTAAGTTATATAGGCTCATAAACCATGCACCAGAAAAATTAAACCCAAACTGCTTTTAACAAGGCTGTTGATTAATTCTCTAATTGATCTTATCCATAGTTCGCATAGCAACATCAAGATTATGATGTAATTAATAGACTTTCACTCCGTCTGGCCCAAGGTGCGAAAACACAAAGAGTTGTGATTAATATAGCGACACTGCGTCCGAGTTTTTGTGACTATTTTGAGCTGATTTGTTGATGATGTGACCTAAACATCATCAAACTATCACATTTACAAGTACATTTGTAATTGCATATTTGAAAAAATGTACTTTTCAATTTGAATAAAGAAGAATTTTTGACGGAACTGGTGCATATATTTGAATTTCACCGTCATTTGAATTTATCACATTTTGAAAAAACGCAGATCAATTTTATTGGAAAGTGTCTTCCCTCTGAAAACGTGAGGATATTGTTGATTCAGAATGTATGTTCATGTGTCTGTCTGTCATTTGATTAACTAACTGAAACAATTCAAGACTTTTTTTATTTTCAAAGACCCATTTGGTTTTGATGTATTAACTCACAACAAAATCCTATGTTCATTATTCAATGATATGTATCAGTAATCTCTTTTTTATTATGTGTTTTTTTACAAGTCTGTAAATTGTTATATTTTCCCAAAAAGATCCCTTTTATCGACATTGATCCTCACTTTGATATCTGTTCCCATAGCAACAAAGAAATAGTGCTGAATCTCAATAGTACTTCTTTATTTATGATCTGGTCAATGTTTTATTGTATGTTCATGATACGTCTGTTCCGACAGTGTCACATGTTTTACTTGTGTACTTGTTTTTTTATATTTTCTATTGTACTACTATGTTGAGTTTTTTGATCGAGTCACACATTGTTAAGAATGTAGCCGAGTCTTTATCTGAATGCCATTAGTTTATTTATTTTGCAGTGCTGTTAAAATTATTACATTCACTATTATTGAAATCGTCATTATTTCACGTAAATAATATTCATCAGTTGACACGATGAATGTATTGAATTATGTGGTATAAGTAACCGTTTCAAATTGGCTTAAAAGAAAACAAACTCTATACTGATTACACATGTCTATTGTAGAAGGCTTTTGGTGAAATATATTTAAGCTACAAGGTGTATGATATATGTTGGTTTTAAAACGGCATACTGGTTTCATTTATTGTGTTCTTCCTACCTAAAGCATGTGATTGTTGCCCCTGTTCACATGATGCTGTCAAGCATTTGAAACATCTAAACTTGCTTATGTTCATCTTCTTGGATTTAAGCATTAAATGTATGTTAATAATATTTGACTTTGGAGAAATCACTTATTGTATTAAACAGTTTTAAAGTCTTAATTACAAGACATCAAGTGTAACATAAAGCCCTGAAAGTCAGTTGTAGCTTATTTATTACTGATATTGCAGCAATTTGTAGATAAAGACTAGCTTTTCCCGTCCAAAATATGGATTAATACCAAATTGTCCAGTTGATGTTATCAGTAAAGACCAGAGTGCCCTTGACAAGTTATAGGTAAACGCCTGCTTGTCCAATTATTTCAATTATATATGTACATGTATATTATTGAAGACCACCTTGTCCTGTCCAAGTTATGGATAACGGTCATCTTGTCCAGTCAAAGATAATAACGTGATTGTCCAGTCCAAGTAATGGATAAATGCCACATTGTTTAGTCCACTTTATGAATAAAGACTAGCTTGTCCAGTCCAAATTACAGATAAAATGCAGCTGGTCCATTCAAAGTTATCGATAAATGTCAGCTTGGCCAGTCCAAGTTTTGAATTAATCTCAGATTGTCCAGTCCAAGTTATGGGTATAGTACAGTGTCCAGTCCAAGTTATGGATAAAAACCAACTTGTCCAGCCCAAGTTATGGGTATAGTACAGTGTCCAGTCCAAGTTATGGATAAAAGCCAACTTGTTCAGTCCAAGTTATGGATTGAGACCAACTTGTCCTGCTAAGTTATATGCAGATGAAGTTATGGCTAAATACCATCTTTTTCCAGCCCAGCTGTCCAGTTACCTTATGATAATAATATTAATGCCTTACTCTTGACCTTGATAGAACAGTTATTCCACTATTCCACAATTACTTGCTTTATTTCAATCACTCTCAGGGAATTCAATTGGCAAAACAACTTGTAACCTTTCAGCAAAAATTAATCATTGTAAATGACTGTGTATTAGATATACATTTTGTACTACTTTAAAATGGCCCTGGGTTTAGCCTGTTAGTATTGGACAAATATACACAATTAAGGTGGATGGGAGCATATCTTCAGGTCTCCATAATCTTGTAATTATAAATCTAAACATTTATTTCAATTTAATATAAATGAGCTGATCATATTCCATGACAATAAAATAGTTACGTTCTATTGCAGCTAAAGTACATTTAAATATACATATGTCTGTAGTGGTGGTTTTAGTTTTCCATATTTTTTTCAACTGTTATGGCAAACAATGACTACCTCTCTGGTAGGTTGTGATGTACCCTTTTGCTTTATTTTTGTGCTATCATGTACTCTTGGCATTTTTTTATTATACTGGAGCAGTCCTTGCATATTATTGGTCAAAGACTGTTACCCATCAATGTCGGTATATTTCTCATGCATCCCGGTTGTCTTGATCAGTACCACGTATCCAACCTTGGATGCATTGAGAAGATCTCTATTCAGTTGATATCAGTTTGGTTATATATACATAGTTCCCACACATACAATATTTACCTCCCTTGTTCTAACTGTCGGCCATTTTGATAGGCAAAACTGATAAGCTCTTATAGGAGTAACTTCCAAATATGTGATAATTGAGAAAATACCAAGAGAATTTGCATGTGACAACCACTTTTTGTTCAACTTATTGAGTCAAATGCCTAAATGAGCACAATGAACAAGTTATTTTTTATATATCGGATTAGTTTATAGTCGTTTACATTTATTTTCCCCATAAACTTTGGGAAATTTGCCTATCAAAATGGCCGACAATTCAGAACAAGGGAGGTAAATATTGAAGATGTTGGAACTATCGATTGGTTGTTTTTTCTGTGCTTAAAAACTCATTTAGCTGTATGTGTACACAAACCAGTTCCATTTTGTAGACATAACAGTCAAGTTAGTATTAGATACAATGCTAATCTCGACCTAGTAAAATAACTCTTGATGGTTGAAACATTGCTATAACATTTTAGGCATGATTCATAGTAATATTCAAGGCATTGTTACCATTTGTAATCGTGTGTGTTAATAATTGCTTTGCAATCCTGTCAAATTGTTATCTCTTAAACAAGAGGCAGTCATATAAAAATATATTTTATTGTCAAGAATTCATGAAAACAGCTCTCCAGTTCCTGATTTAGAATTTTTATTATGTGTATCTGTTTGATTATAAAACTAATGATTTCTTTTATAGCCTTGATCAGGCGGAAGATTTCTTTAAAGATACTCATTCATTATACATTTATCAACCATATGGCATCATAAATTTATAAGAAATGTTGCATTCCCATAAGAAACGACAGAGGAGCAAATTTCATTGTGTCATATTCTTACTTAGTGATAGTGTATACTAGAAGATGTTAACATTTGATTTCTTTTCAAGTTGAAAACCTTTGATTTGTGTCTACATAATGGTCATAACAATATTTATGTATATTTTTTTCAACAATTTTTCAACTCAAGAATGAGTCTTTTTCAAATTGAGAACAAAATTTGGAATTTTACAATAACAGCGCCTAGCACTAAAATGTGCAACTTAATGTATGCAATTTGGGATTTACTGAAAACTGATATACATGTTTTGTGTGGTTTTTTTTTAGATTGATATAATGTTTACCTTTTAAGGTAAAATCTGAAAACCAGAAATCTCTCATAAACAGACATATGGCTGGCTCCAGACAAGTCTGTCCGAAATGGATTTCTCATTTTTAGTATTTCTCTTTTGGTTTGAACATTAGTATAACCTTGTTAATTTTGTAGATTGATCTTTATGTTACATGTGACTTTATTGTGTAAGGAAGTATTTGATTTTGAATTTATTTGCTAAATTCGCCTTAGTTAGTATTTGAAATTGAAACAATTTCATTATATAACCAAAGTACACATAAAAACTAGTCGTAGACTGTGACAGTTAGTCATAAATTTATTCTTTTGTTTGATTTGAACTTTCTAACGTATGTCTTAATAATGCTTTTAGTGCGATGAAAATCAGTCGGCATGGACTTAACGATGTAGATTGGTAGTTAAAGTGAGATGCATAGTTTTTAGCTCACTGATTCGTGCTCATGGCGAGTTGTTGTGACCACTCAATGTCCGTCCTGCGTCGTTAATGTTCCTTCAAATGACAACTCCTTCTAAACAGCTTGGCCAATAATGATGAAACTTAGCATGTTCCTTGCATGAAGCTCTAACAAAGATGCTCAAATAATTTAATTCCATGCAGAACTCTCATGGTAATCGAAAGGAAAAACTTTGAAAATCTTCAATCTTCTTGTCCAAAACTAGAAGGCCTACAGCTTTGATGTTTGGTATACAGCAACATCTAGAGGTCCTTCACCAAGATTGTTCAAATTATGCCACTGTGCTAAAAAATGATCCCGCCCCAGTCACTTATTTTACGTAGACTTGTTTAGGGGAAATTTGAAAAAACTTCTCTAAAACCACTATGCCTAGTGCTTAGATATTTGGTATGTAGCATTGCCTAGCGGTCCTCTACCAAGGTTGTTCAAAATATGCCCCTGGGGTCAATAGCAGCCCCACAATGGGGTTCATAGTTTCACATAGACTTATATAAGGAAAACCTTTGAAAACTTCTGGTCATACTTATGCTTGGGGACTCAGGTGAGCAATTTAGGGCCAACTTGGACATCTCGTTTTATTTTCAATTAGTTGGATGTCAAAAGGTTTTATTTTATATGTGGACAGATAATTTTCTCTGTCATCGTATGCTTGTTTAATAGTATAGCTCAAATGTTTTATATGTTTATATAACTTAAAGAATTTAATTTTAATGGTGTCATAATTACTTGGTGGCAAGTCGTAATTACCTGGTAGTAATATTATATATGATGTTTAGGAAGTATAAGTAAATTGTATTTTCATTATTATTCAAGTATGTCTTTATATGGTCAGTTTTGTTTTTTGACCACTAAGTATCACGTATAAGGGATATAGCATTAAATTGAATATTACCATGTTTGCTTAAATTACGTTCCGTAGTCATGTGATGCCAAGAATTTTGCCATTTTGTACAATAATTCAGTTAATAAGTAGTCGCTAATTAAATTATAACCCTATATGTAATATTTATCTTGTTAAATCAGTTAAATATAGGCACCTGACAAATTATTCATTTTTACATTGCAGTAATTTACAGATGTGGTAATAGTAATTGTTGCATCAATAATATTAGCTCTTCAAGCTGCATTGAAAGCTTCGTAAGTCACATGATCGGTAAGTCACATGATCCTCAGTGTTGGAATCAAGCCAACTTAGATCGAGATGCTGTATTTTAAATAGGTTTTTATATTACCATGCAATTGTAAGAATGAAAATTTTGTCAGTCACTTTGTTTATAATGTCTAATATTCTAGTAACATAAGCATTTTTTTCTTTGTTTTTGTTTTAAATATTAATTAACGTGTTTTATTACTTTGTACCTCCTTGTATCTTGTAATATTTTAATTGTCTTAAAAAAACGTTCGTTATGTCATTCTTAACTTTAATATGTTAACTGTTGAAAATAAGTCTGTGAAACTTAGACCTTAGGCCATAACAAACTAATTGCTAGATTATCAGACCCTATTTTTAACGGAGCCTTAATTTCTCATGAAATGAAATAGGGCATTAGAAGCTGCAGATTGAGACAGAATCAGGTCGATACAAATATTGCCGTGATAAAGAATACTCGACCGGGTGCCTAGTTAAGATAGAAGGATGATAATCTTCCCATTATTTCATACTGGCCTGATGTGAAGTCATTGTGGACTTGTGTTTATATGTATGTATTATGTTAAGTTTTAGTACTTTCATATTAATAATTGGTTGACTATTGAACAATGTGATTACTTATTTTTATTTGTCTGTTTATTCTTTGTGAATGGACTTTGCCGAAGAATATATTCAAAAGTAAAAAAAATAACTGAACATTGTGTCATTGTTCCTGTTGTCTGAACATCTGGGCAACTGATAATGCGCCTATCAATGTTTGGCTCCTAGAAGTGAGCAACAAGCATACTAAGGACTTAAGACGGCGCATTATTCCCTACTCTTGGGAATTACACAGACGGTTTACAAATTATAGAATGCTTGAACTTTTAGGAGTTAGACAGAACTCAATGCTCTATGGATGGGATTTAGACCGACTAATTCATAATTCCCCCCCCCCCCCCGAGTGTGCCTGCCACCTACCCTGTATAGCAAAATATTGATAGGTGTATAAGGGATCATTGTATGGTATCGGGGTTAACATAAAATGTGTCATCATTTGGACATTAATTTTCTGGTCAATAGTTGCACAAATCAGTTTGAAGATCATAGTATACATTATTTAGTACATTTAATAAAGCACGGTGTGGGATTTCTAAATTTTCATTCCGACTTAGGATACAAGGAGAGCTGGACACAACATTATTGCACATGTACCAATATTTCATGACAATCGACACTTATTGTAATAAAAAATGAGTTTCTAAAGTGATAAAATGAGGTTTGGTAGAAAAAATTGTGCGTTTTTAAATGTACCGAGTATAATTATACACGCTGTAATTGGAGAAACAAGTGATGGAACTATCTAGGCTGTGCATATCATATATAGACCTTTTAGGAGCCAAGTTATAATACTGGGGTTATAAGGGCCACAATGTACTCGAGAACCTAGCACAACATAAAAGGGCACCTGTGCCCAGAATTATAATAGATAGTTACACTCGGCACTCAAATCACAAAAGTTACACTTATTACAACAAGTGCGACTTTGAGCAACGAATATCCTTTTTGGTTCATTTTCTTTTTAATAGTCGATTTCAAGAAATGGTAATAATGTTTTAGTACCACACTCGATACTTTATACTCTCAAATCCCAGAGAGAATTGGCTACAAAGAATATTCAGCACTCCAGTTAACAACATCATACATTTCCCGCTACAGGACTAATAAGTGTAAGTATCCATTATAAGCCCGGGTCCACATTCAGTACTAGTTTTGGAATTGTTCATCTTCTTGTAGAAATAGCAACCTGGACCCCAGCATACCAACAACCAATGCGTGCACAATTCATACAAATCCTGGGTATCCGTCACACAGCATTCAGTTGCACTATTCTGAACCCAAAATAATCCAAGCAAGTGTTTCTCCATTCTACTTGCCGAATATTGAGAAGTATCTATCATGTATAAGGAGGTATCACAGACATAAATATAAACAGAAAATAGAACAAGTTATATTGTTTAAATAGGAATTTATTTGCTCGAAGTGGCAGAAATACAAATCACAGACATACAAAGTTCACATCAGCGAACAGGACTCACACACACACACACACACACACACACGGTCCAACAGTTACATCGTCAGCTCCTGTAAAGAGAAAAACTTTTTATAGAATAATATGCCACTAGAACACTTCAATTGCAACAAAAATGTAAATTACGTCATCAACAGATCGATATTTTGTTACTCAATAGATTTAACTATATACATGTAGTTAAGTCTGCAGCAAAAATTAGTCTCTTCTTAATGTTACGAGTTAAATGTTTCAATTTCATGAAACAAAAAAATAAACAATTCACTAAATGGGTTTTACCTCTTCTGCGACGTAATTTCAAGATGTCACTATTTACAAGCAGGAAACAATATTTACTCCAAATGGTCATTTCGTTTTTATATTGCCATATTGGGCAAATATTGCTTACCGTCAGTACATGGCGACGTCTTCTGGAAACGACGTCACTTAAGAGGGTTGGAAATCGTACAGCGTCGCTCAAATATACTTGGGTTAAAGTAAGCCCGACTTGTAGTAAATAAACATTCTTTCGTTGCTTGAACATGTATACTTAGCACTGGTTGGTGCCAGCATTACGAGTTCAAGACCATTTTCAGCGGACTTTCAACGGCTATCATCTCAAATGTACTCTCAAAAAACATACGGAATGAATTCAAAATATGAATATTTCATAATTTATATATATAACCAAGCATATCAATACTTGACTTACCATAATAGCATTAACAATATCGTTATTGTTATTTTTGAGTGCTTTAACTGCCTTATTTCTTGATACATTGGCCTGTGACATAACAAGCTCAATGTCTTTAGATTCCACACCGGCATCATCAACCTGAAATTATACACAGTACATCATGAGTTATAAGCAACATAGAGACACAACTTTGGGACTGAATAGAGCCAGTTTTTAACAAATTGAAAAACTATTTCCTCCCAATGTTAATACATGTAGTAACACTTTTCAATTGTTTACACACCAGAATATTTTTTTATTGAGTTAAGACAAGACAAATTATTGATAGAAAAGTACCCTAAATGAGTTTCAATAAATATTTTGTCAATTTGATTCATACACAACAAGTATCGACATTTGTAGATGAGCATTTATCAACAGAGGTCTGTCATTATGAGCAAGACTATTTTGTCATTCAAATTTTGGCGGAGCTACTACCGTAATCAATATATTGTTAAGCAGAGTGGGGACACCACATGCTTGTGTGACATCATATTTGCTGCTGCCGACTCATTTTTGACACTACAGTCGAATTTGTAGAATTCCAGTGTAAACTGCTAGTATTCATGAAAAATCTCTATTCTATTATAATTCTATACAAAATCATGTAAAAATGCGACAGAAAACCAAGAGCCGTAGATTAAAACTGAGCTTGCATCAGAAACATTGGCTTGATAAAACTATCATTCAATCTCGTCATATGTCGATAAGACGGGGAAAGAAATTTTCATCATAGCAAGCAACAATTGAAATTACAATATGATAAAAGCAGCAATTATAATGGACCTAGTGAAACACTGTAATTTGACAAAGATCTGAAACTGGCAACAATATTCACATCTCAACTTTCAAGGAAACGGACAAGACAATTTCATAACTGTTTAAAATCATATTTCAGTATGATGGCGATTTTTAATCCTAGCAAACGGACGTTTGTTATGTAAATATGTCGAGCTTAACATATTGGTCTCTTGCATCAGAATTTATTGGCTTGATAACAATACATTCCACATCTTCATGTATCGATAAGACGGGGAAATAAGTTCTCATCATAGCAAGAAGACTCAGGTGACCATGATCAACACAAAATATGCTATCCCACCTCGCTTATATATATAGTGTTTTTTTATTACAAATTGTAGGCAACAAGTAAGGAATCAACAGCATATGATTAAGATTTTACTAAACATCTCGCTAGGGCTTAAATAATGGGCAAAATTAAAAGCAAAACTTACAATCTTAAATATCAACCAAGCAAACAAATTTCTCCGACACAAACAAATCTGCTGTATGAAAACCAATGCATGACAACTTGATGAAATCAGGTAAGTTACTGCAGTTTAAGGCTCTAGCCTATTTTGCAAAACTTGCATCAGAATTTATTGGCTTGATAACAATACATTCCACATCGTCACTATTATTAGCATTATTGATAGGAAACCAATTTTTTAAATCGACAAAGGGCCACAACTACTCCAAAAATTGATGAATTGTAACCAAAATCGAATTTGACCTTTATTTTGTTACCCATTGCTTATTGTATCATTTCAAGAGTTACCGACTAGAACCCAAATAAAAAAGACCATCAATCGTAGAATTTGATTTTCAAGACTTACCATAATCAACAAAGCACAACAATCGCATGATAAATTCCAAGGTACAAACAGTAAGGCAATTTAGAAACCATTTAAAGATTGAGTTACTCTACAACTTGCATCAGAATTTATTGGCTTGATAACAATACATTCCACATCTTCATTTAACGATAAGACGGGGAAAAAAGTTCTCATCATAGAAAGTGCGCAGCAGTGAATAAAATACAGAAATACTTTCTAATATTGTTAAGTTCATCACAAAAATGGAGATTTAATTCAAGTGAAATATATCAGAACCAAATACTGACTTGCTCTGTTTGAGAAGTATCATAGTTATCCTATATGAACTTTGATTTTATCATTTATCTCAACAAAATACTGTTTAAATTTATGCCTATTTAAATGCACTGGTCACCTAAAAGCTTGCATCAGAATTTATTGGCTTGATAACAATACATTCCACATCTTCATGTATCGATAAGACGGGGAAATAGGTCTCATCATAACAAGCAGACACAGGTGACCATGATCAACACAAAATACATTACACCAACTTGCTTACATATAGTGTTCTTTATAAATTGCAAGTAAAAATTAAGACACCATGAGCTTGTGATAAAGATTTTACTGAACATCTTACTCCAGGGTTACTGGTAAACAAACCTGTCCCGAGATATTATGCCCATACACATTCTAACCAAATGTGGTGAAGATTGGACCAATGCTTCTAAAGTTATTGATCGCACAAGACCTATTTTAGGTAAATTCTATAATTAAAGGGTGACAACTCCCAAGTGAATCCAGCACTCTGGTTATCGAACTTGTCCGAGATATCATACCCATAAACATTCTGACAAAATTAAGTAATGATTGAACAAATGCTTCTGAAGTTATTGACCAGACAACTTACTGGACGGGCGAAAACTAAAAAAGCCTGTCAATCATCAGAATTTGGTTTTCAAGACTTGCCAAGATCAACAATCACATGATAAATTACAAGGTACAAACAGACAATTTCGTAATAATTTAAAGAAAGAGTCACTCTACACCTTGCATCAGAATTTATTGGCTTGATAACAATACATTCCACATCTTCATGTATCGATAAGACGGGGAAATAAGTTCTCATCATAACAAGTGCGTAGCAGTGAATAAAATACATAAATACTTTCTACTATTACTAAGTTTCCTCACAAAAAGGGATAATTACTTCTAGTGAAATACACTGGAACCAAATTTTGACTAGCTCCATTTGAGAAGGATCATAGTAACCCTATGAGAACTTTGATCTTGTTAATTATCCCAACAAAATACTGTACAAATCTAGTTGAATGCATTTGTCTCCTCAAAGCTTGCATCAGAATTTATTGGCTTGATAACAATACATTCCATATCTTCATGTGTCGATAAGACGGGAAAATAAGTTCTCATCATTGCAAGCAGATAAACGTGACAATGACAAACATAAAATACACTTTACCAACTCACTTAAGTGTTTTTTTAAGAATGGCAGGCAACAAGAAACCAATTTTTCAAATTGACTAAGGGGCATAACTCAAAAATTGATGGATTGTAACCAAAATCGAATTTGACCAGTATTTTGTTATCTTACGCTTATGTGCCCAATATGAATTGAAACCTTTCAAAAGTTAATGATCAGAAACCAAATTAAAAAATAATAAGAAAGACTGTCAATCATCAGAATTTGATTTTCAAGACTTACCAAAATCAACAAAGCACAACAATCACATGATAAATTACAAGGTACAAACAGACAATTTCGTAATAATTTAAAGATTGAGTCACTCTACACCTTGCATCAGAATTTATTGGCTTGATAACAATACATTCCACATCTTCATGTATCGATAAGACGGGGAAATAAGTTCTCATCATAACAAGTGAGTAGCAGTGAACAAAATACATAAATACTTTCTACTATTGTTAAGTTCATCACAAAAATGGATAATTAATTCTAGTGAAATACACTGGAACCAAATTTTGACTAGCTCCATTTGAGAAGGATCATAGTTACCCTATGAGAACTTTGATCATGTTAATTATCCCAACAAAATACTGTACAAATCTAGTTGAATGCATTTGTCTCCTCAAAGCTTGCATCAGAATTTATTGGCTTGATAACAATACATTCCATATCTTCATGTGTCGATAAGGCCATCCTTAAAAGATTGTTTGTTTGCCCTTACGCGACCGACTCACGAAAATCCGCCCGACTCACTTTTTTTTTTGGCTCTGAAAGTTCGAAAAAAAATTTTTTAGCCGTCCGCGTAACTCACATTCCCATTTCGGTAATTTTTCATCTTTCCGCTACTCGTATTACTTTTCGTGAAATAACACCGTTGAAGCGGTGATCCTCGGTTGTCTTCGTTATAGCGTAATCAAAATGGACGACAGAAAACGAAAGCACGCTGATCTGGTTACGTTTTCTGTCACAATATTGACAGTCCAAGGAGATGAACGAAAATACAGATGTAAAAACGTTATAAAAAGGTTTTATACAGATGACACGTGGTTCGACGTTTACTGTGACTTGACCTCGGACGGGATATCCAAAGAAATTGACAAAAAATTCGAAAAAATCGCAAAGATCGAGGTTTCGACGTCTCCAACTGACACAGTTAAATTCAATGCGGACCCATATGATGAAATTTCGGTGTTGAGTCAATTCGATCGGGCACTGAAGCATGTAACAATAACTTTAAAAAATGAAAATCCATCAAATGAAACAACAGAATGTGATACCTCACAAACCAAGTCAGCCTTTGATATTTTCAGTCATGATGTTTATTTTCATATTCTGTGATACTGTTACTAACCTGAACCCCAAGGTCCAAATACAAGGCTCACTCTTGACACTGTCAGATTGACATTCAATAGCTTTAACTTCAAATTTACATTGATACAGATTAAATGATTATACAACAGTATTAAACTTTTAAAGCACTCTTCCAGAATAAACCCTGTTAAGCACTTTGGGAGCCTGGCTATAAATGGCTAAAATGATAATGTGCAAACCACCACCCATGCAGATATGTTACGAAGCAGGTTAGCATTCTACATAGGGGTGCTAATAGCCAATAGGTACATACAACAGATGGAATATAGAGATATTAGGATATGAAAGGTGAAAATATTAAGCTATGCGGGGTTAGAATGTGTACAATATGCACTAATCTATTATACAACACACACATATTATATATACACATATTACATAGTTAATACAACATCTATAAAAACAACATAAAAAAATATAAAAAAAAATATTAAAAAAAAAAAATTACCTACCTACCTACCCACTGAAAAAAATCTGGGTCGCGTAAGGGCAAACAAACAATTTTTTAAGGATGGCCTAAGACGGGGAAATAAGTTCTCATCATTGCAAGCAGATAAACGTGACAATGACAAACATAAAATACACTTTACCAACTCACTTAAGTGTTTTTTTAAGAATGGCAGGCAACAAGAAACCAATTTTTCAAATCGACTAAGGGGCATAACTCAAAAATTGATGGATTGTAACCAAAATCGAATTTGACCAGTATTTTGTTATCTTATGCTTATGTGCCCAATATGAATTGAAACCTTTCAAGAGTTAATTGATCAGAAACCAAAAAGAAAAACCGTCATACATCAGAATTTGATTTTTAAGACTTTCCAAAATCAACAAAAAGCACAACAATCACATGATAAATTACCAAGTACAAGCAATAAGACAATTTCGAAATAATTTGAAGATTGAGTCACTCTACACATTGCATCAGAATTTATTGGCTTGATAACAATACATTCCACATCTTCATGTATCGATAAGATGGGGAAAGAAGTTCTCATCATAGCAAGTGTGCAGCAGTGAATAAAATACAGAAATACTTTCTACTATTGTAAGTTCATCACAAAAATGGATAATTAATTCTAGTGAAATACATCAGAACCAAATACTGACTTGCTGTTTGAGAAGTATCATAGTTAACCTATGAAAACTTTGATCTTATCATTTATCCCAACAAAATACTGTTTAAATATATGCCTATTTGAATGCACTGGTCACCTCAAAGCTAGCATCAGAATTTATTGGCTTGATAACAATACATTCCACATCTTCATTTGTCGATAAGATGGGGAAATAAGTTCTCATCATAACAAGCAGACACAGGTGACCATGAAATACATAAAATACACTTTGCTTAGGCTTAAATTAAAATTAGGTTTGTTTGCCCTTTACCGACCGACCCGAGATTTGGCCGCCGACTCAAATAATTTTATTGCAAAATTCGGATTTTAATAATTTTTTTTTTTTATTTTTTTTTTATTTTTTTGGTTATAAACCCGACTATACACCATTATGTCACACTACGATGTGTGCAGTTTGTTCTTCTTAGTTACAAAACAATGACTATTTTTGTTTCATTATGTTTGCCTTATGATAACTTCCTCTTGCTTAGAAAAACTTTGGAACCCAAAGTTAGAAAAAAGTATGACACAAAAATGGTCATAGTTATAATATTTTCATCAACAATTATTGAAGCCTCGTGCTCATACTCACTAAAACAGACGGGCTATATAAAGTATTAAAAATAAGTACACATAAAAGTGTCCATTTTGCTTTCATTTTACCAACATTAATTTTTTCTGAATTGATCCAAGCTTATGTTAACCATGTATTTGACAACCACATGTCATTTAATCGTATTAAAATTTCCACAATAAAATAAAATATTTTTCCTACCTACCTACCCACCTGTAAAATCTAGGGTCGGTAAAGGGCAAACAAATACTTTTTTAATTATGGCCTTACATATAGTGTTCTTTATAAATTGCAGGTAAATTAAGACACAGTTTATGATAAAGACTTAACTAAACATTTTACTATGATTACTGGTTAACGAGCTTGTCCGAGATATTATGCCCGGACACATTCTGACCAAATTTGTGAAGATTGGACTCAAGATTCTTAAGTTATTGATAGGACAAGGCCTATTTTAGGTAATTTCTATAATTAAAGGGCAACAACTCCTGAGTGACTCCAGCGCTATGGTTGGTTATCAAACTTGTCTGAGACATTATGCCCATAAACATTCAGACAAAATTTAGTAAGATGATTTAACAAATGTTTCTGAAGTTATTGATAGGACAACTTACTGGACGGGCGTATAAAAACTAAGAAAGACCATCAATCATAATTTGATTGGCAAGATTTGCCAAAATCAACAAAGCATAATGATCGCATGGTAAATTACAATGTACAAACAGCAAGGCAATGTCAAAATGATTTGAAGAATGAGTCACTCTACACCTTGCATCAGAATTTATTGGCTTGATAACAATACATTCCACATCTTCATTTATCGATAAGACGGGGAAATAAGTACTCATCATTACAAGTGCGCAGCAGTGAATAAAATACAGAAATACTTTCTACTATTGTGAGTTCATCACAAACAGGGATAATTAATTCTAGTGAAATACATCAGAACCAAATACTGACTTGCTCCGCTTGAGAAGTATCATAGTTATTCTATTTTATCATTTATCTAAACAAAATACTGTTTAAATTTCTGCCTATTTAAATGCACTGGTCACCTAAAAGCTCGCATCAGAATTTATTGGCTTGATAACAATACATTCCACATCTTCATTTGTCGATAAGATGGGGAAAAAAGTTCTCATCACAAGCAAACACAGGTGACCATGATCAACACAAAATACACTATACAAACTAACTTAGTGTTTTTTCTTACCAAGTAAGGCATCAACAGCGTTTGATTCAGATTTTACTAAACATATTTCCAGGGCTTAAATAATGGGTTATATGTCTACTTTTCAAATTCAAAGCACAATTTTCAAACTTAAATATCCAACAATAATTTCACCATTGACACAAACAAATCTTATCATGACAACCAATGCGAGACAACTTGATGAAATCAGGTAAGTTACTGCAGTATAGTTTAAGGCTCTAGTCCATTTTACAAAGCTTGCATCAGAATTTATTGGCTTGATAACAATACATTCCATATCTTCATGTATCGGTAAGACGGGGAAAGAAGTTCTCATCATAGCAAGCTTATAATGTCAAAGGATTTTTGTGTGAGCTTAAAGTCATTCTTCTTCTTAATTATATATGCAAGAATGTGTATTAAAACTTGTCAGAGGGAAAGGAAATTTTGCTTTCAACACAATATTTTGAGATTTCATTTCAACTTTTCTAAAAATTATTTCAACAAGTATAATTCAAACTTAAGTAAAATATCTTCTTCCACAGCAACTTTAACAACAAGAAATGCAGGAGTACAAGACTTGCACAGTTAATGTATGACCTAACAAAGCATTCATGTTTTATGATCAATTCAAACTATTTTACATGTCCATCATTTAAAAGTGATTCCGCAGAAGGAACTCAAGTTCACAAGTCTTGCAGTAATTACTCGACTTGCATAAACATTCATGCTGATGAATAGAAAATCTTTACCAATAATATATTGGACCGGTCATGCAAACATTTATATTGATTTTGCTTTAAAAGTAAGCGTGTGAACAAATATCTGTAGACTTACAGTTTTGCTTAAAAAGATTGCCTAGCTATTCCAAAAAGTTACGAAATAAGTAGACATGGTACTTTTTGTTGCCGGCATGGTAATTTTTTTCTCTTAACAAAATTCAACAAAGACAAACTAATTTTAGACCCCTAGGCACCGAAACAAATTACTGACTGATGTTCATGTACACTTACATCATCTTCCTCTTCAGATTCTTCTTGTATAGGTTGAGATACAGTGCTAGGAATATCGAGACCAGCAGGATGATCTTGACGCTGAAAGTCCTTGGCTGCAGCCATCTGTGCTTGTTGACTCAGATCTTCAATCTGTGTAAAAAGTTACAATCATTTTAAAAAACACTTTTAAAAACTAACCAAATTTGGTGAGTCAACTATGAAACACTGACCAAAAAATAGGTGCACGCAGAACAACAGCAGGTGTTCCCGAAAACCCTGCCAATCACAGAATGAAATGTGTACTTCAAGAATGAAATCAACTTGCATCAGAATTTATTGGCTTGATATCAATACATTCCACATCGTCATTTATCGATAAGACGGGGAAAGAAGTTCTCATCATTGCAAGTCATTTTAACACAAGAAAAAAAACCCAGACACTTGTTTTCAAATTCATCTGTATTGCTAACTGTATGCTATTTAAAACAACCTATCTAAAATTGGTTAGAGCATATAAACACAAGCAAGTTTAATTCGGTGTAAGCCTGATAAACTCATAACAGTAATTCTATAAAAATCAGTGCTGTAAATAAATTGTTGTCACAACATGTCTAAAAAGAATCTTCAAGAAGATTAAGACATAGCTCGATTGAAATTCCTGGATTCAAGTCTTTCACTGTCCATTCACAAGCAGAGTTAATCAGTACTAAAATGTTAGGACCCAATTATGAAATAAGAACATAAATTTATTATTCAAGATTAGAACATATTTAAGCAGCTTGCATCAGAATTTATTGGCTTGATAACAATACATTCCACATCTTCATGTATCGATAAGATGGGGAAATAAGTTCTCATCATAGCAAGCTGCTTGAAACAAGAGAAAGGCAACATCAACGTTAAATTCAGTCACCACACCTCACTACTTATCTGCGACATGCAACAGAATTTATCAACCAAATCGCAACTTTGAATATGCAAGCACCAGTCAAAATAAGCTATGAAGTCCGACATTTTGTGACAAAATTTAAAAACAATAGTGACAATCAGAAATCACTTACTCAGTTATTCAAACAGAACTACAAGTAATATCAAATAATTTTTTCTTGTACACCTACATTTATGACGCACACACTATTCATTAGAAATTCAAACAGCCTGCATCAGAATTTATTGGCTTGATAACAATACATTCCCATCTTCATGTATCGATAAGACGGGGAAATAAGTTCTCATCACAACAAGCTGTCTGAAGATCATAAGTTTGCTTTTCTCAACGGATTTATTGTTCCAATACGTTCCATACCTGAATTTAAGCTCGACAGTATTTCATTGTAACTTTTTATCTGCACTTACAATCGGGTTTGGGTTACACACTACAAAAGCTTACCTTTGCTTCGCCGAATACAATGTATGTGTCCGATGCAGGACTCTTGTATACGTCTGGTCGTCCGATAACGAACAGGATATTTTTGGATTTCCTGATGGTGACTCTAGTCACACCAGTAACTTGTTTCAAACCTGAAAAAACATACATACATATAAATTATTTATTCCATCATTACAAATTAGTTGTTAATCAATTTTCAAAAACCTTTATAAATAATCTACCATGAAATATCTGTGCCCATGCTTTGTTTAAAAGGACTTGTCAGAATCAAAAGAAGAATTCTTTTCAAGTTATTTAATCAGTGGTTAAGGTAAGTTCAATACAACTTCAACCACTTGTTTTTCATACTATTCATCTGATGCACTGAAAAAATTACCAAGTTTAGACATTGCCTTTCTTGCCTTCTTTTCACTGCGGCTCTGTTTTGCCTTGCTGACGAGTTCTTCTTGGATACCAGCAGCTTCAGCAACCTTGGTAAGAACAAAGTAAAAGCAATACAATGAATGTTATCTGTTTGTGTAGCACAAAAATCTTCTAGCAAATACAGAGAGCAACAGAATTAACATTTATCAGGATTTTGCTTCACCACTTTTCGAAATTGGTTGCATGCACAGGTGGCCGGTGCGTAGTCATGACATTTTAAACCCGCATTGAAAAAAAATATTTTTCACTCTGTTCTTATAGTAAGATAAAGGTGTCCAACTTCATACGCATTTACAATGAAAATATATACACACATTTGCTTTGACATACTTTTCAAAGCCATTTCTCAACCGATTTTTATCACTGATGTCTTAACATACACACAAGGGATTTATGTCGACAGTGTATATACTCAAAAAAAATTCACCAACAGAAGAGACTGTTGTTTCTAACGTCAAACATCAAGAATGGCTAGGTCGGACAACTTCCTACCGTTAGACCGAGTCGGTATTTTCAGAACAAAACTACGATAAATCGCTATTCACCTGACGAACGACTTTAGATTTCAATAAGAAACATTTAAAAAAGTATATTTCAATATCAAACAACTTACAAATCGTCATACAGACGCGGAGATCGCTATTTTTTCGCTCTCAACTTTCGTTTTACGCGAACGCAGCCATTTTGAAAGGTGGTACCCGGCTCTGCGTAAGAACACATTACGTAAGCCGAAAACCAAGTTTTTTGGTTTTCGGCTTACAAAATGTGTTCTTACGCAGAGCCGGGTACCATCTGTCAAAAAGGCAGCATTCGCGTAAAAGGAAAACTATGAGTGAAAAATAGCGATCTCCGCGTCTGTATGTCGATTTGAAAGTTGTTTGATATTGCAATATACTTTTTTTAATGTTTCTTATTGAAATCTAAAGTCGTTCGTCAGGTGAAAAGCGCTTTATAGTAGTTTTGTTCTGAAAATACCGACTCGGTCTAACGGTAGGAAGTTGTCCGACCTAGCCATTCTTGACGTTTGACGTTAAAAAAAACAGTCTCTTCTGTTCGTGAATATTTTTTTGAGTAAATACACTGTCGACATAAATCCCTTGTGTGTATTTTAAGACATCAGTGATAAAAATCGGTTGAGAAATGGCTTTGAAAAGTATGTCAAAGCAAATGTGTGTATATATTTTCATTGTAAATACGTATGAAGTTGGACACCTTTATCTTACTATAAGAACAGAGTGAAAAATATGTTTTTTCAATGCGGGTTTTAAATGTCATGGCTACGCACCGGCCACCTGTGGTTGCATGAAGTCAAAATCGTTTCAACTTCTACATTTAACTTTCTGTAAGCTGTACTAAATGAAAATTTAAAAAAGGCTTAAACTACTTGTATTTTAAAATGGTATGTAGCAATATTTCATGCTTTATAAATTATATGCCACATACATTGCATGACATCATGCAGCCATGAAGACTTACATACTAACACAGGTTTATGATCACTCAATGCTTTACCATAAATATTTTAAGCATGAAGTTCCATGATAAACTTTTAAATATCATGATGGTGACGAGCACTGGATAATAGCTTCATTCATTACCCTGCTTTGCTGCGCCATATCCTGTTCCTCTAACTCTGGCATGGAGTCGTCACTCTCCGAATCGGTGCCAGACCCAGACTCATTCTTGACATCCTCCACAGTGGGTTTCTCAACAGCTTCAGTTGGCATTTTGATGGCTAGAAAAAAAACAATTTATAAATTAGCGGCAAATCTAGATCTATAATTTCTTTCCGTCAACAAATGCTATATTCAGGTTCTAATATATAGAAGAGTTGTATAACTTTCTTCTGCAAACGCTGAGTGTACGAACAAGCAACAACACAAAACTTTTCAAAAGGTTAGTCAATCTGAATTTTGTCCAAGGTCTCTTAGTCTTACGAATTCAATATTGGACTTGAAACAAATCCTAGTTGGTAACACGCGAGAGTTTCTAATACAAGTCTTTGATTTCTTGGCCGAGACAACACTGATCCGCAGAGCATAAGACGAAAATGTCACATCTGATCAACTGATAAAACATGAGCTACAGCGTTATTTAGGGCCATCACATTGGCACCAATGAGACTTCAGTAAAATACCGGATAACGAAGCATTCAAGACGAAAGAAGTATAAATCATTAGAAGCATTCGATTTCAAAAAGACATCTTTCATACACGATTAACTGAATAAACGGCGCACAATACTAGATTTTGGCGGATTCTTACCTAGGTTCGCTGGAACTCGACAGCTTCAACAATTGCAATGTCTGAAAAGGAACTTCCGGTGTTAAAACTTCCGGTCGGTGCCCGAGCTCTTTATTTGGAGATAAAAATGGCATCTTGACAACAACAAGTAAATATTGATAAACAGATAAATTTTATTTGCATTTACCGGGTAAGTAAGCTGCACTTGCATTTATTCTTAGAATATTATTTCGCTTGATGAATAGGCCCAATGAATGTTTTAAATCAGTTCTAAAACCTATTTTGGAGCATTCTATTTGCCTGGAAAATGAAATCGATTATTAAAATTTAAAGACAAGTCCTGACACACTATTTGACAGAATAACAACGTGACAGCATGTGTAATAAACGCTAGCATGTTGTTTGCACCTGTGACTTTGTTAATATTTGCAGGTGATCTTTTATCTGTTTATCTTTCTCACTGAATTTCAGTTTAAATAACTGCAAAATTTTATATATTCTTCATATTTTCAATTGATGCTGTTTGGGATATGATTGTTCATGAAATAAACTGTTTGCTTGTATTTTCGTACTAACGAAATAATGTAACTCAAGAAAAACTTACTTCGATTTTCTTTTGTGTTCAGTTTCTTCTTTTAAATGCTGTGAAACTGGAAGTAACGCGTTAGCCAACAAGTCTCTTGCATACTGTAATTCATGAATGTTAATTCAAAATGGATTAATTTTTTTACATATCACCATAAATAAGATATGTATGGATATTTATTACATTATACTAAGTTATTATCTAAATCTACATCCTACTCCCTACAATCAAAAGTCTAATTGTTACAGAAAGGTGTGACAGTTAGTTAAAAGAGATATAGTCTCATGCTTTGGAAAGTTAAAAAATAAAGTGTGTGGTACCAATGTTAAAAAATAGATAAAAACATGACATGAGTTTTGGTTTTCTGCCAGGGGTGTCAGATTGCTGAACAATATTCAAGTTGTGGATGGACATACATGTTACAGACCTTTATTTTTTTTCTTAATTTGAGATTCTGACATTTCTCCTAATGAATCTGATGGTGTTATTTGCCTTAGCTGTGATGTTTTTGGTCACCCCTAGATACTTAGTGGCATCGGTGCTTTTTATTTCTACAACATGTGGCTTGTAAGGGAAGATTAATGGTTTTCTTTTATTGGTTATCCACTACACCTCACACTTGTAAAAGTTATATTCCATACCCCAATCCAGTGTCCATGGTTCATGAGCCTTAAGGTCGGTAATCTGATGAAGAGTTGACTGTGAGATAGACAATAGTGTCCCCCTGCAAACAGTCTAGACCTATTTTTTGTGGAAATATTGTATGTTATGTTACGTTTTTGGATGATTTTTAGATACACAATGCCAAGTGCGGGTGCCGTTTGTCCACCTGTGATTTCCCCATTGCGGAGACACATATATGGCCAGTCTACAAATCATATTGATACATCAACTCTAATTGAAATTACCTGTGGTAGGTGAATCATTTTAACCATTTCATAATATTTTAGTGAAAATCTTATCTTAATTGTATGTAATTAGAGTTAGTTAAATTTGTTAATACCTCCCACAACATACACTATGGGGGCATAATAGTTGATGGGTGGAGCACTTGGCTTTTGATTCGAAAGTTTTGAGTTCAAATCACACTTTGGGTGCGGTTGAGTAGCGAACATCACAACACATAACATTGGTATAAGTACTGGTCAGAAACTCAGGAATCAGTCAGTGAGATTGATTGATATTAGTTGTAAATTTGTTTCACAATTTATGTAAAATAAATTAATGTTAACTGTCATATAATGTTAAATGTATTTGATATGCCTAATCAATTGAATCAGTAAACATCATCCAAATGAAATGTAATGAGTTGTCCTGATAGCCTTACAGAATGATATGCTTTCATTTGGACATTCTTTGCATACATATTTCCTAAATGGCTTGACTTTGCTTGAAGAGATTTAAAGAATGTAAAAACAGAGCAATTAAGTTACTGCAGTGCTGAAAACTGTCTTGATAATAATTATTCATTGAAAGACCACTTATTTATCTATTTTTAAGCAATTATGCTTCAGTGTTATGAAATCTTTTAATAGAGACTTTTATAAAACTTACCATAGATATTTTGCCTTTCTATTTCAGAAACACCAGATACAAAAATATATTTCACTGCTGATGGAGCCAAACCAAATCCATTCCAACGTAAAATAGGTGGACGTGAGGTCACCCACAGATACATTGATCCATTTACTCTCAAAGATGGAAAGCGTACCATTAAAGCAATTGCAGTAACAAGGTATGAAGCGGTGATATTTAAATTTCTATTATTTGTGTTGATGCTTAGTGTATCCATTGTATGTTGTATTTGGTTTTAATGATGAAATCTTGTCAAGTACAGTAACAAACTACAAAACTATTAATAAATTTACATACAATGCTATTGTTAACCAGGTTTTTGAAAAAAACCAGGTTATTAGAATGGTGTATGTCGTTGGGCGGGCGGGCGGGCGGGCGGGCGGGCGGGCGTCAAACTGGGTGGTTTCCGGCGAATAACTTGAGTTCTGTTGATCATATTGTAACCAAACTTGGTGTACAGTAAGAACATATGGAAAGCTCGCTTGGGATTGCTTTTGGGTTCGGTCCGACTAAGGTCAAGGTCACCGTTACTAAAAATAGAAATTTGGTTTCCGGCGAATAACTTGAGTTACATTGATCACATTGACATCAAACTTGGTGTATAGTAAGAACATGTGGAGAGCTCGCTTGGGATTGCTTTTGGGCTCTGTCCGACAAAGGTCAAGGTCACCGTTACTAAAAATAGAAATTTGGTTTCCGGCGAATAACTTGAGTTTTATTGATCATATTGACAACAAACTTGGTGTATAGTAAGAACATGTGGAGAGCTCGCTTGGGATTGCTTTTGGGTTCGGTCCGACAAAGGTCAAGGTCACCGTTACGAAAAATAGAAATTTGGTTTCCGGCGAATAACTTGAGTTACATTGATCATATTGACATCAAACTTGGTGTATAGTAAGAACATGTGGAGAGCTCGCTTGGGATTGCTTTTGGGTTCGGTCCGACAAAGGTCAAGGTCACCGTTACGAAAAATAGAAATTTGGTTTCCGGCGAATAACTTGAGTTACATTGATCATATTGACTTCAAACTTGGTGTATAGTAAGAACATGTGGAGAGCTCAATTGGGATTGCTTTTGGGATCGGTCCAACAAAGGTCAAGGTCACCATTACTAAAACTAGCAATTTGGTTTCCGGCTAATAACTTGAGTTTCGTTAATCCTATTGACATCAAACTCGATGTACAGTAAGAACATGTGGAGAGCTTGCTTGGGATTGCTTTTGGGTTCGGTCCATCAAAGGTCAAGGTCACCATTACTAAAAATAGAAATTTGGTTTCCGGCCAATAACTTTTGTTTTGTTGATCATATTGACATCAAACTTGGTTTATAGTAAGAAAATGTGGAGAGCTTGCTTGGGGTTGCTTTTGGACTCGTTCCGCCTAAGGTCAAGGTCACCGTTACTTAAAGTAGCAATTTGGTTTCGGGTGAATAACTTTAGATTTGTTGGTCATATTGACATCAAACTTGGTGTATAGTAAGAACATGTGGAGAGCTCGCTTGGGATTGCTTTTGGAATCGTTTCGTCAAAGGTCAAGGTCACCGTTACGAAAAATAGAAATTTGGTTTCCGGCGAATAACTTGAGTTACATTGATCATATTGACATCAAACTTGGTGTATAGTAAGAACATGTGGAGAGCTCGCTTGGGATTGCTTTTGGGTTCGGTCCGACAAAGGTCAAGGTCACCGTTACGAAAAATAGAAATTTGGTTTCCGGCGAATAACTTGAGTTACATTGATCGTATTGACTTCAAACTTGGTGTATAGTAAGAACATGTGGAGAGCTCAATTGGGATTGCTTTTGGGATCGGTCCAACAAAGGTCAAGGTCACCATTACTAAAACTAGCAATTTGGTTTCCGGCTAATAACTTGAGTTTCGTTAATCCTATTGACATCAAACTCGATGTACAGTAAGAAAATGTGGAGAGCTTGCTTGGGGTTGCTTTTGGACTCGTTCCGCCTAAGGTCAAGGTCACCGTTACTTAAAGTAGCAATTTGGTTTCGGGTGAATAACTTTAGATTTGTTGGTCATATTGACATCAAACTTGGTGTATAGTAAGAACATGTGGAGAGCTCGCTTGGGATTGCTTTTGGAATCGTTTCGTCAAAGGTCAAGGTCACCTTTACTAAAAATTGCAATTTGCTCTCCAGCTAATAACTTTAGATTTGTTGGTCATATTGACATCAGACTTGGTGTATAGTAAGAACATGTGAAGATCTCGCTTGGAATTGCTTTTGGGTTCGTTCCGTCCAAGGTCAAGGTCACTTAAAATTTAAAAATCAGTTTCCACTTAATATCTTCGCTATTCGTGGGTGTATTGACATCAAAGTGTGAGTGTTTGTATGCATGTATCACCTCTGGCACCTTTGCAGCATTGATGATCATCATGTATTCATTATACAAATAGAGCCTTGGTTACAAATAATTAGGTTTAAAACCTGGTTTGTGGGCATTGCCCATTTCTTGTTTTTTTTGTGCTAATGATTTTAAATAAGAAGACACGTAGTTAAATATACTAATTATTTGAACATTAGACTTGCTTTGGAACAAAACTAATTTGAATGCTTTATAATTGGCCTTCTAAGCTATAGATTCAATGTAATGCACATTTTGTCATTCTGAAAGAATCCTTCTTTATCACGTAAATCAAGCTATGCTGATCAGTGAATTATGTCTGTTCAATTTTATACTAACAATTTTGCTAACATTTGATAAGAGGTGTGAACTAGTTTTAAAAAGACAATATCCAAATCTCATTTCTAGAGATGGTGTGAAGGAAAGTGATGTGTTTTCAAAAGCATTTATTGTTGACGATATTGGAAAAATAAATTCAAGTCCCATAAATGTGACATCATCCTCATCTGACATAGAGACGACAGATTTCTATGATTCTGATGGTCTGGATTATACAGACTCCACCCTGAAGAGTAGCAAATTGGGCAAGTCAAGTATATCAAAGACGAAAAAGAAGGTATGTAAAAATAACATTTTGCTTGTGAAAAGATAATGTGGCATTTTTCTTGCAAAACAATTAAAAATGATATGAAAATTCTAGTATGTATATTAATGTCAATTTACTCGTTAAAAGTGGCATTTCATACTTTATGTAAAAAGAATTTCGCAAGTAAGGTATGATATTCTTGCTGATGAAAACATGTAGTCATCTCAGAAAACCTATACATGTATAGCTGAAAATTTGACAAAAATGTGTTAACTATTTCTTTGTATTGTATGTGTTCTCAAATCATGACTATTGTTTGGATGTTTTACAGAATAAACCCCCTATAAATCTACGAACCAGATCTAGATCAAAGTCACCCACTCGTAGATCTATACCAAAAGAAGCCTGGGCAAGTAGTGGTGTGACTGACAGATTGAGTTCCGGTGCATTTGGAGAGAACCGTAAGTGTTATAGTCAGTACCAGTATCTAGGGGTGTCATTCATTCATATTTTTGTGCATAGTGACGATATTGATATATCGAATGATAAATATCGATGACATATTGATTATATTTTTAAATTCCTTTAATGGACTATTAACTACTATATTTCTGTATGTTTTTGTGTGTATGTCCTACATATTTAAATGTTCAACTTGTATTTCTATAATAACAAAATACCATTTTAGTAATTCATCCATATTTTTAACTTCACACTATTGTATTATATGGAAGACATTTGGAATGCGCTATCCACAAGCGCATCGTTTTACTAGCAGCCGACCACTGAGCAAAATTTCGCTATTTTGGCACATTTTTGTACCCATTCTCCTGTATTATGCCGCCATAATATCGATATTTGAAAGTGTGTATTGAATGTTGATCCAACAGAAAAAATGTTGATACATGTATATTGATTGTATCAATGGCAGCTCTACTGGCATCACTAACAATTTTATTCAACTTTCTCGTTGCTGCTCTGCTCTTTGATGGTTCAGTACAACAGTTGTACATATATCAAAATGATAGAACCACAAAAAGACATTGTCTATGAATGATGATTATGTCTTATTAGTATAAAGTTTTAAACATTAGATAAACTTATCGGAAATGTTGCTAAGTGATACATTTGTCCAAAAAAATAATTTCTCAATATTCTCAATATAAACTTATATCTGTAGAATTCACATTCTGAAACACTATGTCAGGAAAACTATAAATTTTGATAGCATATGATGAAAATGATTCAATAAATCATATAAATTGTATGAAATTTATTGCATTGAAATTGAATTAATCTGTAAATTGACTTTTTTTCATTCATTTAGCTCCACAGATACCTGACGGACCCTTCAACCCAACAAACTACTCAGGCACACAGATCAATGTATGGGGTGGTGTGCCTCCGCCACTCACGCAGGGTGTACCGGGCATGGTCAGTCTCGGACAACCTGGTATATGTAATCCTTATACTACACAATATGGGTACCTTACAGAAAATATGGTCCAGGTAAGTAACATAAAGAACACAATTGTCTGTACCACAGGAGATTGACACAAGTTCTCTCCCTTTATCCGTTTTATCCTGTCTATAGTATATACTTTATCCCTTCTAGAGTTCTCTCCCTTTAACCCTTCTATAGTATATGTATATGCATTGTATGCTATAGAATGGATAAAGGGAGAGAACTCTGGAATGGATAAAGGGAGAGAATTCATGAATCCCCTGTGGTTTTGAATATTTATATATGGTCAATGATTGATTCTCACTCCAATCAGATAAGAGTTTGAGCGTCCCTTTAGAGATCATAAATTTAAACCCCAGCAGAAATGTACCTGTTTTCTGTGACAAATTTATTACAGGTACTGTATCTAAAGTCATTTGTCCTTCACCTGTGATTCATATACGAGAAATACATGGCTGCTTGCCAGAGAATGATAGTCTTACAGATATTTCAGGAGTACACTACATGTAACGGCAATAAATAAAAAAGCGTAAAAAAAAAAATCATTGAATTAGACGAATACTTTTCCAGCTGTATAAGATAATATATCCTAGATCAGTGGAGAAACTTCCTGAATAGGAAATCCAAGAATTCCCTTTTCCTTTTAAAAAAATCTACATTGAGAAAATTTAAATATGCTTTTACTCTTCATATAACCAATACCAAAATAATTCTAGCTTGACAAGAAAGTTTTCCCTTAGACAACTTTCGAAAACCATAAAAAATGTCACTTTTTGTTTCCCAAATCTAAATATAGTAACATACCACCTGAACGGGAAGCAGGAAAGGGAAATCCCCTAATTTCCAATTCAGAAAGTTTCTTCCACTTTGGATTAATGATTGAAATTATATTGTTAAGTTCTGAAATATATGCATGCATTCGATCTAATTGCAGAACTGCAATCCAGAAACACGTCATGTGACTGTTGGAGATTTGCGTAATATGATGAAGACTCAACAGAAACCAGCTATAGCCCCGCCCCCACCCCCGGAACCAGAAAGAATTGAGGTTCCAGTCTATAGAGATCCACAGCTCAACCCCATTAGTCCTGGCGGAGGTAGGCTTAAATCTTGGGGAAGAAAACCTAAGACCATATCTTTTCAGAGCACAAAACCATTTTTGTAATTTATGTAACTTTGTAATAGACTTAAGTAGTGTGTCTTTGTCTACTATCATACTGAAGAACATTTCTGCTAGATTAATTAATGGGGAATTATCTGCTTTGATGTTAATGCGCCTAATTAAGTGTTTCTGTCAAACATTGTTATATGACATTTAACTCAGGCATGAGAATTTTCCACGGATTTGCAGAAATCTGCAGAAATCCGCGGATTTGATGCTCGCAAGGACTGTTTTTGAGACAATTTAAGCCATCTTAGATGCTTAAAAGCCAGGAGCTTCAGCAATTTTGAATTTTTTTATTCTCATGCCTGAATAGATTTACTAATTCATGATATATATTCCACATATTGTAACTTCATTATATCACTGTATTCAAATTAATTAATAATTATTTTATCTGAGCTGATACAGTGACGCTATTTGAGTACCATATGGCCATATGTTCATGATGTATGTCCTTCAGGAATTAAATAACTGATAAAGACAAGTTTTCATCTACAGACATCGATCTTTATTTATACATGTATATATATAATGTCACTGCATGTAATCTTAGTGTATGTTTGAATTTTATGTTAGATACTTTTTTTAGGGCTGTCATTGAAAATTGGAAATTTTGAATCAATATATTGACTAAAAAATATTGACAATACGTCAATATATCAACTAATTCTTTTGCACAGTATTAATGCACTGAAATATCTTATCGTTCTTAAAACATCAATCTGACATGTACCGTATAAAGTTAGAATTCATTCCTTGAACCGGATGTTGCTTTTCAGACGTGGATGGTAGCATACAGACTTGAGTCTAATCTATTATCCAATATGTTTGGTAATGTTAATGTTTTCAATGATGCAGACAATCATGTTTGGAATGTAAATACATGTATAGATTTACAATTTTTACCTCCCTTATGCATTATGCTAATTCTCTTGGTATATTCTCAATTATCACATATTTGGAAATTAGTCCTTATAAGGGCTTATCAGTTTTGCATATCAAAATGGCTGATGATTAAGAACAAGGGAGGTAAATATTGTAGATGTTTTGTTTTTAATTTGCTTGGTTCTTTTATTTGGTTGCATTTTTTTATACTGTTGACTTCCAAATTTCTAATCAGTCTTTCATCTACTTAACCAATTTGTCTACACATTGATACTGCAATAAACAGTGACAGCCCTAATTATTTTGTACCATTATAATTACCTATTCTCATGTTGCTAAATGTTGTCACTTTCTAAATGCTCCTATACTAGTAGTTAGGTAGTATTATTATTTAGTAGCTACAAGAGTAACTTTGTATCTTGTGTAGTTTATAGTCATTGTTTGTGGAATTGACACACTAAATGTATATGTGAGAGTCATGAATTTCAATATAATCATTGTAAAACCACAGGAGATTGTCAAGAGTTTTCTCCCTGTATCCCTTCTAGAGTTCATTCCCTTTATCCCTTCTATAGTTTATGTGTACTATAAATACATTTACTATATGGATAAAGGGAGATAACTCTAGAAGCGTTAAAGGGAGAGAACTTTTGACAATCTCCTGCATGAAAGACATTGTTTTTTGTGTTTACATCATTGTAATGACTGCATTATGTTGATACTGTGTGTTCTGATTGATAATTAACTTTAACAGATTGAAACTTTAGCTCCACTTTTGTTTACACATGAATGTCAACAGCCATTATAAATAAATTGTGAGATTGTTTTGAACCTTTCTCATGAAATGCTAGAAGGAAGATTTTATCACCTGAACATTTTTATCAATGTCTGATGTATACTAAAGATCTGTCTTAATGTTATGTAAAATAACATAACAGTTTCCCTGGGGTCTGTGTGGGGAGGCATTTTCTATATATGAGGCATTCCCTGTAACAACTTATTCTCTCTGTATAGAAATCTCCCCATTTACCCTTAAAATGTCAGGGTGGTATGGAAAAGATTGTCAAAAGTTCTCTCCCTTTATCATCAAAAATGTCAGGGTGGTATGGAAAAGATTGTCAAAAGTTCTCTCCCATTATCATCAAAAATGTCAGGGTGGCATGGAAAAGATTGTCAAAAGTTCTCTCCCTTTATCATTAAAAATGTCAGGGTGGCATGGAAAAGATTGTCAAAAGTTCTCTCCCTTTATCATTAAAAATGTCAGGGTGGCATGGAAAAGATTGTCAAAAGTTCTCTCCCTTTTATCATTAAAAATGCCAGGGTGGCATGAAAAGGGTTGATGTTAACCAAGCAGTTTATTTATGATGGCCTTATTGTAGACAATTATATCCTGATGTTTCAATACACATGTATGTGATGTTTTCTCAATGTATGGTTTTGCATATTTAGATAATGACAATCATGAAACATAATTGTTGGAAACATTTTTATACTTTTTTCTCAAAAAATTATTCTTTGAAACAAAATACAGTCGGACCTCGTTTATTCGACTACCTTTTATCCGTAGACTTGGGATAATCAGAAATAAATATCAGGTCTCGGTTGTATCTTAGGCACGTCAATTTGAAATGGGTTATTCGAAATCATATACATGTGTTATTCAAAATAAAATTTCGGAACCGATGAATTCGAATAAACGAGGTTCGACTGTACAATGAAATGATATCATGATTCCTTGTACATTGCTCAAGTAGTCATGATAATACAATCTCTGCTCAGACTGGCTTAATTATTACACTGAAATGTGTAAATGTCAATACAAGTATGTAAAAGTTGTTGGTGTAATGTTGGTATTTCCAACTTTCATGGACCAAATAGATATTAAACTGTTACTTTTATGATGTTTTTTTCAATAAGTGGTAATATTTTTCTTTAGAAGTATGTGCCATGATTTACCTGTCAAGGAATGAGTCCTTAATTAGTTCAGTGAAGCTCTATGTACGTTTTATTTTATGTTTTTTCTTTATAAACTGCATGTTGCAGAGACTGACAATCATATGAGATCCTCTGGTTATTATAATTGTAATGTATATACTTGTATTGATATGTTTGACAGAGTAATTGCCCTTTGTTGATCAAAGTGTTCAATTTTCTTTTACTGGCTTTTTGGGGGTATTTTTGATGTATTTATATGAATGTATGTTCTTACACAAAATAGTTTTATTATTAATAACAAGTTTGAAAACTATGTTTGATCTCAAGAGTGAAAATATTGACCTGTTACCATTGGCAAATTGAAACTACGTTATTGACAATCTTTGTATATTAGTGAAAACAAATAATTAAATCCTAAACATGATGTATTACATGGAGATCAAATAGAGTTTTGAATTATTACTGATATATTGTTTTTATTAACATCTTCTGAATACTTTAAAGACTTTTTACATGTAGATTCTGAGGGTTTTTGGTCTATTTTGAACACTCATTTGCTGTTTGCCTTGTATACTGCTCTATTTAAAAAGCATCTAATAAAATAAAATTAAGACTTCAAAGCGTTTTTGTTTTTCTTTACCTTTCCATTTTATAGTCACATGTTTGGCAGTATACATTGCAAGCAGCAAAACTTTGCATCTCAGTATTACTTGCATATCGGTACATGACATTTGAGTATGAAAAAGTAGGTAATAGAACTTATGCGCTTACTGACAAAAGTCAGGCTTAAAATGCTCTGACAATACTCTTATAAGACTTATGTTGATCTCCATTGGTTGACAACTGATATGCACCTACATTGCTGGCAGACTGATGTGAATTTCCATTGGTTGCCAACTGACGCAGACCTCCATTGGTTGCCAACCATCGTCGACTTCCATTGGTTGCCATCTGATGTGGACCTCTATTGGTTGCCAACTGACATGGACACCTATTGATTGAACCTCCTATGGTTGCCAACTGACAGGGACCTCCATTGGTTGCCAACTGACGTGTACACCTATTGATTGAACCTCCATTGGTTGCCAACTGGTAGGGACCTCCATTGGGTGCCAACTGACAGGGACCTCCATTGGGTGCCAACTGACAGGGACCTCCATTGGTTGCCAACTGACATGGACACCTATTGATTGAACTTCCATTTGTTGCCAACTGAAGTGAACCTCCTGTAAATGCCAACTGATTTTGACTGGAATTGGTTAACATCTGGACTCTATGTTTACCAGTTGATGTAACATTCTTTAGTATCAAACACATACTTGTATAGGACTTTGTAGGTTGCTTACTCGAAAAACTATTTGTAACATATTAAAATGGCTTTATAGATATGAAGTTGTATTTCACCTAATGTTCTACATTCTAGGTGACTATAAAGGAAACTTGTCTCATATTTATGCTCATCTGCTGGATTTTGCTAACAATCACAAAGAATTTCGACTGCCTGTGTCAGAACCTAAAATGGGAAAGGTAAGATAAAGTGTGAAACATGTATAATCTGTAGGGTTGCTGAAAGACAAAGTGTGAAACATGTATAATATGTAGGATTGTTGTAAGACAAAGTGTGAAACATGTATACTCTGTATGGTTGATGTAAGACAAAGTGTGAAACACCTATAATCTGTAGGTTGCTGTAAGACAGTGTGAAACACATATAATCTGTAGGGTTGCTGTAAGACAAAGTGTGAAACACATATAATCTGTAGGGTTGCTGTAAGACAAAGTGTGAAACATGTATAGTCTGTAGGGTTGCTGTAAGACAAAGTGTGAAACATGTATAATCTGAAGGGTTGCTGTAAGACAAAGTGTGAAACATGTATAATCTGTAGGATTGTTGTAAGACAAAGTGTGAAACATGTATACTCTGTATGGTTGCTGTAAGACAAAGTGTGAAACACCTATAATCTGTAGGGTTGCTGTAAGACAAAGTGTGAAACACATATAATCTGTAGGGTTGCTGTAAGACAAAGTGTGAAACACATATAATCTGTAGGGTTGCTGTAAGACAAAGTGTGAAACACATATAATCTGTAGAGTTGCTGTAAGACAAAGTGTGAAACACATATAATCTGTAGCGTTGCTGTAAGACAAAGTGTGAAACATGTATAATCTGAAGGGTTGCTGTAAGACAAAGTGTGAAACATGTATAATCTGTAGGATTGTTGTAAGACAAAGTGTGAAACATGTATACTCTGTATGGTTGCTGTAAGACAAAGTGTGAAACACCTATAATCTGTAGGGTTGCTGTAAGACAAAGTGTGAAACACATATAATCTGTAGGGTTGCTGTAAGACAAAGTGTGAAACACATATAATCTGTAGGGTTGCTGTAAGACAAAGTGTGAAACACATATAATCTGTAGAGTTGCTGTAAGACAAAGTGTGAAACACATATAATCTGTAGGGTTGCTGTAAGACAAAGTGTGAAACACATATAATATGTAGGGTTGCTGTAAGACAAAGTGTGAAACACCTATAATCTGTAGGGTTGCTGTAAGACAAAGTGTGAAACACCTATAATCTGTAGGGTTGCTGTAAGACAAAGTGTGAAACACATATAATCTGTAGGGTTGCTGTAAGACAAAGTGTGTAACACCTATAATCTGTAGGGTTGCTGTAAGACAAAGTGTGAAACACCTATAATCTGTAGGGTTGCTGTAAGACAAAGTATGAAACGTGTATAATCTGTAGGGCTGCTAATCACTCATACAATGTCTGGAAAATCTCAGGTTATTGTAGAAAGATGGAGAATGCTGTATTGCTTATTTTCTCCCCTACTGTCATTGTGGTTGGACTCCAGTGCAATTTGGCAAAGCTGCACTCCAAATGCTATTTGGATCATCCCTAATACATCTGAGCAACTGTTCTCCCTTTATGATCTGTGGTGCCTGTGCATCCATGGCATGTTTAGGCATTAATGCATACCTCATGCCTTTTGATACTGGATAATGTAGTTGTCTATTTGTGAGCTTATTGTCAAGTAATACACATGAGTACCCTACTCTCCTTTAGCATCGGGAACTTATTCCGATATCTTCATAGTATCGGTAGTGGAATCAAAGTGCTGTGTGGTATGTAATGGATACCATAGATGGGACTCCTCACAGTTTAATATAATACTTGAGGTGTTTTTGGAAAAGTATGGAAACCATCAATTGAGGATAACAATAAGCATGAAGGAATGAGTTTAAGACTGAATACAGTGATTTATTGTGATGATTACTTGAGATGTGAATGCACATGTAAAAATAGTAAACAAGAGATATAGAAACTGATTGTGAATATTTATCCTCCAGATATTGGAAGCTAAGTTCAAGGATGAGCCTGATTGTTATGAGTTAAAAATTGTTTTAGCAAAGCCTGGTATTCCACGTAAGTATGAAATTATATTTCAATTATCTTAATTTCAATCCGCTTGCCAGTTTATGATTATAGATTATCCAAATGCATCTTGTGTCCTTTAATAAATGGACTTTTAATCTAAGATGACTTGTTTTCAGTATGTCAATTGAATGCAATTAATAGACCAAGGCAATTAATGGATGTAAATTAAAAAAAGTACCAAAAGTGTTGGGTATTATACAAGTATGTCCACAGACTATTTATTACCTGTATTGCATTCCTCAAAAACTATAATAACTAATTTATTACTTGAAATATTCAAATATTAATATTTTAATTGTAATTTGAATTCATGTTTCTACCACAAACTGTGAAAAAAATTGTACACATGAAAAATGCTAAAAAACTCATTCGATTGCTTTTTGTGATGCGTTGCTGCAATTTACTGTGATAAGTCAGTTTATTATGCAAATCCTCATAATACTTTCAGGAGGATCTATCAGAAAGCCACCTGTTGAAAAGAAAGAAAAGAAGAAGAAAGAACCCAAACCGACGAAAAAAGAGGAAAAGAAAGAAGAACCGAAGCCAAAGCCTAAAAAACCACCAACACCTGAAGTGAAATCTGATCCATTCTTTGCCATGGAAACAGAAAATTTGAATGTAAGTTTGCTTACAACAATCATCAAATCCGTGAATATTTGATGCCAGTATGGTTTGATTCTGATGGAAAATTATAAAGAAATGAAAAAATAGCCATGATGTTTGGTAACGGACATTCAAAATATTTCTTAGGTGATATAACAGAATGAAAATGGACATATCCATTAAATAAATGTAACAATATGATAATATAACACAAACACCATCACTAAGCCAGTGAAAGGTGTAGTATTGCTGTTAACCACAGGGCTATTCCTGGTTAGGGTTTTTAAACTATTCCAGGAAATTCTGCAGAATTAAGGGGACCACCAATCAACAAGATTTTAATTTGTTTTTACCCCCCCCCCTCCGCTCCGCCCACACTAACAGATTTTTACACCCTCATTTAGGTAATTTTAAGTAGATGTTGGTTCTAGCCCCCAGGCAGTTTTGCCTGGAATAGCCCTTTATAATATTAAATTTTTGTCTTCCTTTCAACTTCCTTTGATAAGTTATGAGTGTTTGATTCAGCCTGTGGTATTTCTGTGCTGCTTAAATATATTTTACTTGAAGTTAAAGTCTGCATAAGTTGATAAGATTCATTATTCTCCGAAAGTGTACAATAGAGTTAAGTTGAAAAGTTTCATTGATAGCAGCAAAACTGTATTTGATAATATTTCACTGAGTGCGTGAAGAGCTGTTACTGTGATTTTATTGTATAGAAGTAAATCATCTGTTCATTGCTCATCTTCAGTAACATCAAATTCATTGTGTTATTAACCTGTTTTGTTTGATTATTAATGTTTTATTTATAATCCCACACATTTATGGGACACAGAAGTGTAACATTACTAGAACTGATATGCACAATATGACTAAACTAAATAATGAGATTAACTCGATATTAAGACCACTTTATGGCGATATTAAGACCACTTTATGGCAGACCCATTGGTGGTCTCATTATCGAGTTTTTACTGTAGTTTGATTTCATTATGATCTCTCTTTGTTTACAGCAAGAAGGAACTGTTAAACCATATGCTAACTTTAATGCTGAGCAGGATGCCGAGGTTTTGCGTGGTGCTATGAAAGGTCTCGGTACTGATGAGGAAGCCATTATTAATGTCGTCTGCTATAGATCTAATCCACAGAGAGTTGAAATTGTGTCTACTTATAAATCTATGTTTGGAAAGGTATTTCTTACATTTCAGTTTTTAGTTAGCTTCATCTGACCTAAAGTGACTCGGTATGGGTTAAGTTATGTATTGCACAATTTCTTAAATTTTTAGTGCCATGAATTCAAATCACTGAATGCAGGTCTTAGGAGAAGAGTTTTATGAAAATATAGCTTGGTATATATTGTAGATACTGCAAGCAAATTTGGGGCCAGTTAGATTTTGTGCTTTTTGATGATATTCCATGCTTTATAAAAAAATTTTTTTTTTAAACTACCCTTGTGACTGGATCCTATGAAAACCTTCATATTTAGAAATTTTCTGCCATTTTAAGAATTCAGTATACTTCAAACCTCTCTCAAATGAACTTGTTAGTCTGTCATTTGTTCAGTATCCACTATCACTGATGTAGACTACCACTGTACACCAATATAGACTACATTTTGTATTTTATAACACAGGATTTGATTGAAGATATAAAAGGAGAGACAAGCGGACACTTCTGTGATACAGTTAAAGCTTTATTAATGGCACCTGCCGAGTACGATGCTTACCAGCTACGTAAATCAATGAAGGGACTCGGTACTGATGAGGATGTCCTCATTGAGATCTTATGTACTCGGTCAAATGCTCAGTTAAAGGAAGACATCAGAGTGTACAAAGAAAGTAAGTTCAATTATGAATGTGATTTTTACTTGTATCTTTGTGGTGGATAACCGACCCTTTCCTGATATGAAAGCCTTTCTTATACTGATAAACATTGGCAATACCTTGCTGACTTCATTAAAATGGCATGCAGATGAGTGATTTTAGTAGGCCAGGGGCATAGCCAGGGGTGGTAGAATGTGTACGCAAGGGGGGTCTAAAGGCATAATACCCCAGGAAAAAAAACATTTTCTTGAACATTCATGGTGCAATTTGGTAACATTTTGAAGCGTTATATATTCAGAAAATTTATATTCCAAACTGCATACAAATGCTCAACTGTTGGTTATTGGAATTTTCTATTTTTGATAATCATGTGTACGCAATGGCGTATTTTGCATAAAGGTAGCGACGCACCTGTAGGCTGCTTTGTATTGGAATTGAACATCACCCCTAATGTCATAAAATTTGTATTTTGAGTGCTGAGTGTGAAACATGTCTATGTGCTTTTTTATTTATATGCAGATAAACTATTTTTCCTTCCACTGGTCCATATTGACCATGTATTCAACATGCCTTATAATCTGATCTTGTCTATTGAGTATATACGCATACTTAAATGATATAAATTATTTGTACTAAATTGTCTGAGTGCAATGTACATGTACATCATTTTGTATTTGCAGAATTCAACAGAGATTTAGAGAAAGACATTGTTTCCGATACATCTGGTAATTTTAAACGATTATTGGTGTCCTTAGTTCAAGCTAATCGAAGTGATAGTAAAGAAGTTGACCGAAATAAGGCCAAGCAGGATGCTAAAGAATTGTACCAAGTGAGTTATGTGTCAACAAGCAATCTAGTTGTCATATCAACTGGTGTCAGGCTGAATAGCAATACGTAATTCAAAAAGTTCCTGAATCAGAGATTTCAGACATTTCACAAGTAAAAATGTTTGGGAATCACCGAAATGAGTATTGTTTAATTGGCAAAAAGGTTTTTGTCCAGCGCGCATTTTGATGCATTTCTGGGGGGAAACTTCGTCAATACCTGATAGACTGGCATAAAGTAGGTGTCATTTGAAAGAGGTCAGGTGTGAAAAGTGTTAGACTCCTTGTAGTATGCGTCAAAGGGAGAGAACTCTAGATGGGATAAAGGGAAATAACTTGTGATATTCTCCTGTTTTCATTTGCAAGAAGTCACAGATCTCAAATATCTTAATAAAACACATAAAATAACATCTTTACAGGGTTTGTGTTTTTATATACAGTGAAAATTATATTACCACCATTGATTCTAAAGAAAATCAGTCTTGTTGTGAGATGGCCTGATTATCGAGTTAAATTACGGAAGAAAAATTGGTGCATGAAAATATGATCTTAGTGATTATAGGTGGTCATAATTTTGAGATGGTCTTTAAGGGAAATTTTAATGTATACTATTATTAACAGTACCACCTGAATTATTGTTCTCATATATTCACACATTTATATTATGGTTATTCCCCTATAACAGGCTGGCGAGCAGAAATGGGGAACCGATGAATCAAAATTCAACACTATATTAGTAACCCGAAGCTACCCACAACTTAGAGCTACATTTGAAGAATATAAAAATGTTTCAAAGAAGGATATTGAAGAGGCTTTAAAGAGTGAGATGTCGGGAGATATTCTTCGTGGAATGCTAACTGTTGGTACGTAACACGAAAAAGCTATGCATTTTTTTTTAAAGACAAGACACTACTGTAAATCTTTTATATTTCATGTGACGTTTATGCAATCGTTCCAGTCTTGGAAATATTAGCGAGACAGTCATTTGTATTTTCTGGTTTGAACAATTTCTCTAACATTTAGAAATTGTGTTTTGTACTTTGTCATATATACCTGAGTTACGGTAATTAAGGCTATTTAAATGCATACATATATTCAGTCGTTGCAGTGAGAGTGGCTTACCTGCACAGTCCACGCAAACCTCAATCAGGATATACAATAAAACCTCAATAATAAGACCACCCTTGGGATCCTTGATAACTGGTCTTCTTATTAAGGTGGTGTTAATATTGAGGTTGAATAAAGAGCAAAGTAGTGAAAATGGACTTGAAAATTGTGGTCTTAATTTTGAGGTGGTCTTCAGTTGAGGTTTTACTGTATGCCTATGAAAAGATTGTCTTTGTTGACATGTGGTATCTGTATACTGACTCAGATGCAGTGTTTGATTTATAGGGAAATGAAACTGGTCCATTTTATTAATTTCAGTTCGATGTGTCAAGAATAAATTCAACCATTTTGCCAGACAGTTACAGAAAACAATGAAAGGTATTGGTACGGATGATGATACTCTGGTGAGAGTGGTTGTGTCAAGGTGTGAAATCGACATGGTTCAAATAAAAGAAGAGTTTGAGAAGTTAACTGGTCAGAGTCTGCAACAATATATCTCTGTAAGTTTTTGATGCTCACAAATTTAAAACCAGATTTAAATGGCAGTAATCTCTTTTAAAGGTTGGCATGAGGGTAACTGTAGAGTAGTGGATTAATGGTGTTTTTTGCTCAACCAAGAGGTTGTAGGTAGGGCGTTCAGGGCTCTAGAAATCTGCTAGCCTGACGTCCCGGACAAGTCTTATTGCCGATTCTGGCTAACAACAGTTGAGTTGGATTTAGGCTGGGACAAAACTGTAATGCATGCCTACTTAACTGTTAATCCATACGCTATTTATGCTTGTACAACTAGCCTCCCTTGTCGGACAAGTCAAAACATGTACCCACTCCGGGACAACTGTATTTAAAGATAACTTCTAGAGCCCTGGCCTTGATGAGATCACTATCATGCCACACATTTGTGATGACAGCTTTTTTTATATAATTCTTATAATTTGAAGCAGTCTCAAGTATGTGTTCCATGAAACAAATCATCTTACAAGGAGTAATGACTATGTTCTCGGTGAGGTTCAATCATAAGACTCTCAGTGTAGCAGTTAATTCCAGTGCTGATACTCCACCCCTCCATTGATAACTATGAAATTGGGAATTTTGTGTGTTCAGATCATTTCTGTGCAAACCTGTCATAAATAATTACATGCACAGCTCTTATGAAATTGAGCCAGACAATGGATCATACAAGTGCCATAGTTTACTATAAACAACATGTATATGAGCTCTCATAAAGAATTATTTTGTGCATAAGTTGTTGTAATTATCTTACAGGATGATATATCTGGTGACTACCGGGATGCTATCCTGTCATTGGTTGTTGGAGGCCCACCCCCTGACATGGCGTCCAAATGTAAGATAGTGAATATGATTCTTTACTTTTTTGTTAAATAGCAATTTATATGTTAATGCCAGTAATCTTACATGAAGGATTGGATCAAACTCAAGAGCATAACTACAAAAAGTGGCCAATAGAATTCCACAAATTTCTGTAAACTACATTGTACTTATGTAACAAACCAAAGCTTTTTGACTTCTAATTATGAAAATGACAATTTTTTAATTTATTTCTAACCTTTTGAAGTTTAAAGATTGCTGATCTTGCTTATTTATGAGCATTTGTTATGATTGCTTTTACAATGTTCCTAAGTTCACCCTATAATCCATTTTTGCAAAAGTTAAGCTGGTCTGTTACGCTGTCTTCGGAAGTAGAAATTGTCATATATATTTGACTAGTGGTCAAAGATCGGTTCTTACTCAATTTGCTAATATTATATGGGAAAATAAAGTAGTTACTGTATAAAGAGAGTTTCCTACATGTGACTTTGGGTTCACTTATTCCAAAATCCTCAACATCCGGGACAAGAAAATTGCCATTTTAAAGAGATGTACATTTTTTGGAACCCTTAAAAATAGTGAAACTACAATATTTGTTGTGTATATTTGTAGGTGATATCATTTCCACTTGTTTGAGTGTACTACAGATATTGTTGAAAAGTTTATGACTTTGTCTCATACTGATTTCTTTATGATTTATTACAGCAGGAAAAGGGTTTGTTGAAGCTGTTAAGAACAAAACAGAAGAAGAGCTAGATGAGGATGTTAAAATGGAATCTGAACCAGTACAAGAGGATCCGACACTTGTACCCGCTGAGAACTTTAATGCTGAAACTGATGCTGAAGTACTGAAGAAAGCTATGAAAGGATTTGGTAAGGGGCCGAGTCATTCTTTCCAATTGTCTATTCATTACAGAACAAACTGAAAAAGTATAAGTGAAAATAAGGTCAAATTGTTTTCATGAATATTTCTACAACAGAAGTAATGGACAACATACATGTATCTGAATTAAGACTAATGTTGGTCGCTTACTTCCAATCACTTGCCCCCCTCCACTGTGGGTATGAATCCCACCTGGGATTTAGACTGTGTGAGGAAGCCAGATAGGTGGCTAATGGAATGTCAGTTTGTTCTACCCAGGTGTGCACCTTGTGTCTTCCTCCACCCTTATAGCCAGGATATTGTCACTGTATTACCCTGGCTGTTTGTATGCCTTACAGCCTCATTATAAAATTGAAATTGAATCAGAAACTGAAATCTTAATCAAGAATTGGTCTCATTTTTTTTTTTTTCATTTTTAATGGTCAAAATACAAATAAAGGCCCATGAAGATTTTTTTTATACTCAAGCTAGAATATTAAAAAAAAAATGCTTATTATGTTATTGCTTTCATGAACAGGAACGGATGAAGCAGCCATCATTAAAGTGTTAGGGTATCGATCCAACTCACAAGTGTTGGAAGTTGTTAGTTCATTCAAGACAATGTTTGGTAAAGATTTGATCGCAGAATTGAAGAGTGAGACAAGTGGAGGATTTAAGAAACTGTTGGCAGGACTCTGTATGACTCCTGCTGATTTTGATGCCATGAATCTTCATAATGCTATAAAGGTTGGTTTTTAGTTTAAACTCATTTATTTTACATTGATTGTCAAACAAGTTCTTATGTTGTATTTTATTCACTCTTGTTGACTGCTTGCTGCGTTACTCACCAGTACTTTCAGGGAAGTTTGCTGTTCAATTTCATCCATATAAAGTACTCGTGCTCATATTTGTGTTATATATATATTAATTGGCAGTGGAATTAATGTATACCTTGAAATGTATTATTCATATATGATCTCATTGTATATTCACTACAGGGGCTGGGTACAGATGAACAAGTGCTAGTGGAGATCATCTGTAGTAGATCTAATCAACAACTCAAGGATATTAAGGCAGCTTATAAAACAAGTGGGTGATCTTGTACTATTTTCACACACATGAGATTGTCATGAGTTCTCTCCCATTATAAAGGGAGAAAACTCTAGATGAGATAAAGGGAGATAACTTATGGCAATTTTTTGTTGTTTCAAAGCATATTTAAATTCTGTTACATTATACATGAAATTAGTTATTGACACCTGTCCATTAACATTACCAATTCAACCAATTATCAACCTTCATTTCAACAGTCAATATCGTATAGACAACTCTCTGTCCATGATATTGATGGCAGTGCCCCTGTAGAAAATAGGGGGAATACGTTACATGACATATATTTCTGTTTCGAAACCCTACTAGTATATTAATTAATTTTCAGTGGTACAAAGATGTAATTTGTGAAACAACAGATCAGTGTCATAAGATATGTGGTATTACTGATTAAAGTTTCTGGGTTTTTTTTCACTTATCAATATTTTACTACAGGGGGGAGGGGGCTAGCGGGCTGACCCAGGAAATAAGACAAGTTGTCATTTTGGGGTCTAATTCCCAACCCTTGAGCCAAGCATTTTGTCTTTATTACCCACTTCAAAAATCTTTCAAAATCTGACCCAAGTCTAATTTCAGGGAGCCTGCATCATTTGGCATCTCAAATTCTCACCTGTTGAGAATCATCTTCTTTCTAACGTACCGTGTATCCCCGCTGCTCCCCTACCCCTCCCTAGAGCAGAACATCATAAGTGCATTATGACTGAAAAATTAAATGTATAAATAATACTGAGAGGGATTTTACAGAATAGTGGGAAAATACATGCATTTGTACGGTAGGGAATATGGCTGTATTGCGGCCCAGATATACCGGAATAAAACCTGGAATGTATCTATGTCTTTCAGACCATGGCAAAGAATTAGAGCAAGATGTGGCTGGGGATACTTCTGGACACTTCAAGAGAATTCTTATAAGTTGTCTTCAAGCCAACCGTCCTGAGGGTCAAGAGTTTGACCGTAATAAGGCCAAACAAGATGCTCAGGCCTTATTTGAAGCTGGTGAGAAGAAATGGGGAACGGATGAATCTAGGTAAGTGTTACCCTGCAAATGTTGTATTTTTAATTTGATAAAGCCTTTATAGATTAGCAAGAATATTATAAGGTCAGAGTGAAAATTTAATTGTGATCTTATACATTGTACTCAGGGTTTTCCCTAGAATTTCAGCCAGGGGTCCGTGGACCCTCATATTTGACTAAGTGGGGTAAATTTGTAGGGTCCCAGATATGCAGTTTATACTTAATAAAAGTTTATTTTAGGGGTCTCAGGGATGCACAGTAAGGTGAAAATGGTACTCCCTAGAAAGAAAAGGGAGTCAGGGACTCAAGATTTCTGGATCAGGGAAATCCCTGGTATTTAAGATTCCCTGTAGGATTATTTTCAGTTCCATTTGAATCTTAGTTCAAGTATTTGACAAAGCCAATTTGTCTTTCATTTTCTTTTTTGCATGCTAATTGATAAGTTCTTTACTAATACACGTAAATTGTATCTGCTTCGGTTCTTGAAAGTTTTTTCACTTGAAAAACATTTATTACGGCTGTTTTCAAGTGAAACTTTTTTCGTTATTCCAAATGCTTATTTCAGAAAATTTTGTTCTACGTAACAATGAAAGGAAGTGTAATTTGTTGAGAAAATAACGATGGGGGAAATCAAGTATAGTCATGTGACTTTTTCATCTACTTTGGTTTAAAGTGTTTTCAGCAACTTATTATTTAAGATACAGAATATAATACTTAATGCAGTGTATAGATACTGATATTGCAGAAATATCAGCATCAACATTCATGATCAGGTGATTTATTTTGACGTCTCCGAAAACGTCATTATTCCGTAATTTCTCACCTGCAGTTGGATCTCGACATTGTACTTTTGTTCTTTTCTTCCAGATTTAATGTAATATTGTCTTCTAGAAGTTTCCCACAACTTAGGGCAACATTCCAGGAATACGCAAAATTGGCCAACAAAGATATTGATGATACTATACAAAGTGAGATGTCAGGAGATCTGAAACAGAGCATGTTAACCATAGGTAATCTAGAGTTTGTTACAATACACTTTGTTGTATGTGTCTAACTTTTTTTTAAATGACATGTTTGCAGGCACTTTCAGATCAGTAAAGGAATTTTCATAAAATTGGTAACTTTTTCTAACTGATATTATGGGAGGATATTTGGCGTATTTAGATGAGGTTGTTATGGATACATACTAAAGGTTAAATGAAATTTCTCTACACTTATTTCCGTACCAGCTTGGTGACCTTAGTATCTCTTGGTCAAATGACACCATGTTATTCTATACAGTTGGACCCTGTCAGGCTGTCCGAATACTTGGTAATATATCAGGTCCTGATGTATAAGCATGTTGAATTGAAATGGCCTATTCGAAACCATGTATTATTCAAAAAATTTTTTGTACCCAATGAATTTGAATGAACCAGGTCTGTCTGTATTTACACATTCAGTGAATTCGGCTTTCTGCATGTTAGTGATGGGTGGAACTCTGGTAGAAGTCAGTAGTATTAGAGCATAGACGACCGAAAATCTGAATCTTACAATCTATGCCATTTGTGTGTTTACAAGGATTAATCTCTCCTTTTTGGAGCAATTTTCTTTCCATTTCTCCACATTTCTTTGACCCTCAATTAAAGGAGTATCTATATTTCAGTGCGGTGTATACGGAACAAAGCTGCTCACTTCGCATCAGAACTACACAAATCTATGAAAGGACTCGGTACAGACGATGATACGTTATGTAGAGTTGTGGTATCCAGAGCTGGTGTAGATATGGTTCAAATCAAAGATGAATTTCAGAAGATGTTTAAACAGACTCTTGGAATGTTTTGTGCTGTGAGTCAATGTTTTCATTAAGTTACATGCTAGCTAAGTAAAGACCAGTCTATCTGCATTTTAAGTTTTGTGTTTTAAAATTTTAATATGGCTTTAATCATTTAATATTTTACTGTTTTTGATAAATTATCATGCTCCCTGAAGGAGGAGCCTATAGCCGCCACTTCGTCTGTCCGTCCATGTGTCTGTCCCACATTCATTTCCGCGCTATTTCTTAGCAACAGCTGACACCAGAATTCCATGAAACTTAATGAGAAGCTTCACTACCAAGAGGAGATGCACATATTGTTGACATATTCGATGATTTTTCCCATACTTCGTGGAGCATCCATCAGTTCTACATATAATTTCTTGTTACTGCTGTTAGTCTTACAGTCTTATAATTACAAGCTTATTTAGTTAAGCTATTGCAGTGAAAACTAAATAGCTGGTAAAGTAAATAGATCATTTCAGGTTCCTGTAAATGTTTTACAAATGGTTGGGACACTATGAGCCAGACTTTTTTAGCTCTGCATTTTTCTGGAGAAGTATCAAGAACACAAACTTGCATTTCCTATGGTGTCTTGTTTATGTTAATGTTTGTTCTTTTTACAGGATGATTTGTCTGGGGACTATAAAACATTGGTTCTTGCATTGATACGGGAAGAGGGAGCTGGGAAAAAGAAGTAGAGAGAGAGAGGGAGCGTATTAATTTACAATGATATTAATGGTCTAAATCATGAAAAAGCAAGCCTATGGATAATGTGAAAAAAACTAATATGTTGAAGTCAAATTTTGGCAAATTACTTGAAATATTACAGACATATTGGATACTACTGTGTACAAATGGAAGTGGAGTCTACCTATATGTTTTTGTTCAATAGTAGTTACATTGTATATAGATTCTTATCCTGCCAAGATTATTTTAGCATATACTATTTTTATTTTACTGTAATTCATATGAAGCAACATCTGGGATTTATAATTCTTGGCCTAATACTATGAAGCAGTTTTTGCACTTCCATTTTTATATGGGATAAGCATATCATAAGGTCCCTAACAGATATTTAGTATTTTGAAACTAACTGTCTAAATTTAGTCCCATATTGTCCATTAAGGATATAGTTATGTTCTATTTTACTAGTGACAAAGTGCCCCTTATTGTCATTTTCTCAAACTTCAATATTAGAACCTAATAGAATTGAGGTGATGTTATTCCGTTTTTTATTTAACAGTTAGAAATATAGAAAATATAACTCAAAATTGGAAAGAACCATTTTTCTTTCTATGTTTTAATGCATTGCTAGAAAGGTTCATATATCACTTGCTCATCATTTTAACCCTTTTCATATACATACAGATACATATTTAATGTACAACACACCATTGTTACTTACATGTAAATTATTGAAAACCTAATGACACCATGATTGATACCCTAAATGATAGAACTTGCACTAAATAAAGCATCTGTTTTCATTAGCTATATGTTTTCAGACTTACCTGTAACATAGTGTTCAATGGCGTGGCCTCTCCTGATCGGCGTCTTTATTCATTTCAATAAAAATATTTAAATATTTATAAACCTATACATACATGTAGATAAGATGAGGAAGATAGAATAAATTGTTCTTAAGATATTTGTATATTTGTTAGGATTTTATATGTATATTTATGTTCATGCCATAGACGCTAACACAATAATATAAGTAACTATAGTGCCTCAACAATAATGTGTTACTGTCAGACCTCGGTTATTCAACAAGCTTCTATCCATATACTGGCGGTGGCCATTTTTGGTTTGAGTTATGACACGCTACAACTGTGTCGGACTGGTCTTAAAAGTTACAACAAAAATCGGCAAAGTTTGTACATCATAGCTATGACAAACACTGATAAAGTGCTCTTGTCTTAAGTTCAACAGACTTACGAAAAAACGTTGATAAAACGGCCCCCAAGTGTAAAGTACTGTTTTTTTCAGTTTACCTTAAATCGATGCATACCATTGTTTTGTGAATGAATCGCGTTATTGTTAGGGTGCTATACTTTTATACATGGTTATTTGCATTAGTGTGCTAGTCCATATATACCTCACCATTCTTATTTATTTCATATGTGAGTACACTGTACTATAGCTTGTTGTTGATCTCCAAACCACATGTTCTACTACTACATCTATCTATCTATACTTTCATCAAATGCTGTCGAATTTTTGATTCTATCAGATCATCTGTTTGGAGATTTTGATATGCTGATACTAAGTTTGATTAGTTTTACAGTTTTGGGCCTCAAATAACATTTTCTGTGGGAATTTTCAAGTGTTTCAGTCGAGGATTTTTGGTAGATGTATGATTGTATGATGTCAAGGGAAAATGTTACAACTTTCTGTGGTGTATATGATTCAAATGTAGTGCTTCAACAGGTATAGAGCACAGTGCTTTGACAGAATAAAAAATAATGGGGCTCAACAAAGCTATCAGTTTGTTCTGTGATTGTCAACATATTAAGCAAACATAGCTCACATACCAGGGGTCTATATCGATTTCGACTTGGTTGACAAGGAATTTTGTCAGACCCCTGATTTACGAGGATTAGTACGGTACTGAACGCTGTTCATTGTATTTACTTCATCGGCATACTTTATACAAATACAATTTTGATGGAAGGAAACAATTAAAAATTTTGTACAAAGTATGCTTGATTCAGCATCACTAATGTTACCTTAAACTGTTGATTTTGTTTTGGAGTTTAAGTTCAAGTTTACGGGTGCTCATAAGGGTTGGTAATATAATTTTTATGTTTGATGATAGACAATAATCTATAATGGTCTGGGTTTTGGAATATTTGAAAATGTATAGATTTTTATGTGAATTATGAAATAGTGTTTTGACAATAATAGTTTTTCAAAGCATGAGAAACAACTAGCTTATTATACCTTCAAGTTGCCAGTAATTGCTAAAGTTTTATGAATTAACACAAAAAATGAATTTGTTTCTAATTATTTCTATTGTATTTTGCTACTTTTTACATTCATTTATCATTGCCATTTACATTTTATACATTTAGATCATTAGTTATAACTCTTCTGTAGATATTTTACCAATTTCCCCCGTTATTTCATATAAGTATGAAACATTTTTGCATATACAAGTTATGCTTTATTTCAGAATAACATTTTTAATTATTTATACTTTATACACTGTGTACAAAGGGTAGAATTGTCAAATTTAGACACATTTTGTCATATTTTTACTTAAATCTGTCAAATTTTTACTTGAATCTACTCGTTTTTTATTGGATCAATCCTTAAGATTGTTAGGTTGTTACAAATCTTGCTGGAAATTGCATTTAGGTTGCAAGTTAAGTTGTAGCACGTTGCTGATAATAAAATATTTTATTATAATTATAAGTGTTTACAGGGAATATGTAATTATTCACATGTATATATGCTTTGTTATTTAATTGCTTTCACTCCTGGAAAAGATATATCTTGCCTATCTGTAATGGTGCCGAATGTTGTGTTAAGATGATATATACAGGGATATTTGAAGTACCTATCATCTTCATGTCAGTTATTTCTGGTATTGTTCCCAGTCAGTCATGGTCACATGATATTGCTGCCAGTAACTTACCTCGTCAGTAATGATATTGTATGATGATTATTTCTTACATATTTTGGTTCTGCCGAGATGAAATTTTGCTTAAGGAATAAATGTTAATGTGTCTGTTTTTTTGCTCAACAGTCACGGTCTATAACCCAACATGACGGTCTATAACCCATTTTGATAACTGAACAACGAGCCCATGCTGACCTAGGAACACAAGTTCACATATTATGCTCTTGTATATACCCAGTACACTAGTCCTATTATAAACAACTGCTTGATATAAGTAAAACATATTTTACTATGTAATTTGTGTACTCTTTGCTTATAACAAAACTTTGTTTATGTCTTAAAGCTTTGTGATTATGTTGTTTATTATATACAGTACACCCTGTCCAGAGCAACCCTCTGGTGAACACCAATCTCTTTTCAACAAATGATCAGTGTTCCTGTAGCTCTCCAGAACTAACCTCTGGTGAACACCAACCTCTCTTCAACAAATGATCAGTGTTCCTGTAGCTCTCCAGAACTAACCTCTGGTGAACACCAACCTCTCTTCAACAAATGATCAGTGTTCCTGTAGCTCTCCAAAACTAACCTCTGGTGAGCATCAACCTCTCTTCAACAACATGATCAGTGTTCCTGTAGCTCTCCAAAACTAACCTCTGGTGAGCATCAACCTCTCTTCAACAACATGATCAGTGTTCCTGTAGCTCTCCAAAACTAACCTCTGGTGAGCATCAACCTCTCTTCAACAACATGATCAGTGTTCCTGTAGCTCTCCAGAACAACCCTTTGGTGAACACCAATCTCTCGTCAACAACATGATCAGTGTTCCTGTAGCTCTCCAAAACTAACCTCTGGTGAACACCAACCTCTCGTCAACAACATGATCAGTGTTCCTGTAGCTCTCCAGAGCTAACCTCTGGTGAGCATCAACCTCTCTTCAACAACATGATCAGTGTTCCTGTAGCTCTCCAAAACTAACCTCTGGTGAACACCAACCTCTCGTCAACAACATGATCAGTGTTCCTGTAGCTCTCCAAAACTAACCTCTCTGGAGCTACAACCTTTCAAACAGAAGTCGGATAAAACCCCTCCCATGTTTTTTGACTGGTCAAACAAAACTTCTCCAGTGAAAATGTCAGGGCAGACAAAGCACCTACCTTAGTAAACTGATATGAACTACTATTAACATAATTGATGAAATAATACTTGTAATTAACTACATATTGTTATAGTATGTCCATTATTCAATCCTAGTTGGAGGAATATTCCCTTCCTGTTATAATTCCAGAAGGAGGTTGGTCCTTCCTAAAATATTCAATGGAGAGGGTTTACCTACCTTGGCAAGAATCCATTGTACGGGTTGTATCCTACACTCCACCATAGACAGCCAAACTTGGTATCTCCCTATGAATATTGCTCTGGACAGTTTGCACTGTGTGGTAACATTCTGTATTTTGCTATCTGTGATCTATATTTATTTTAACTGCCACTTTGTAATTCAATAGTTTCATTGTTGTATTATATATGTATGTGTACATTGGAGTTAGAGAATAGATTAAGAGATTATAAAACATAAGAATTTGTCTTTTTATCCTCATCTAGCATTTGTCCTGAACTTTTTTAAACTTACTTATACATTGTATTACATTGATGTGAATCAAGGTATTACAAGTTATATTAATCACTCATGAATACTGCCCAAGGCTGGATTTAAACCCATGACCTTCTAGTCAAGTGTAATACCCCTTGACCACTATGCCTCCTTTATTATGCAAAGCCTTATAAGGCATTGGTAAAAGCCAAGTGGGGTCAATTGACAGTAGGGACCACTTATAATTCACTGTAATATGTCAGATTCAAACAAGCACAATTTGGAATTGTCAAGAATGTGTTTTCATCGCGCTGATGTTACTTTGACATTAGGTTGAAAATAATTTCACACTGAATTTCAAATAAAAGTTACAAATTCAACTTATATTTGGCTTTAAAGCCTCTTTTAAGAAGAAAGATTGCAAGATTTTCATTCCTTGTCAGATATGTAAAGAAAACATTTTTCTCTAAATTACTGATTTACTGGTGAACCCTTGAAGTATACAAGTGGCAAACTTCATAGTGACCATAGTAAAATATCTAGATCATTACTCCATTTACTCATGATGGCCATTCTCACAAGATTATCAACCACATGTGACCATATTTTTCATGTCGTCCCTTTACATATTTCATTTTTCTTATAAATACAAGGCAGGATGCCTCTTTCTCATCATTTTATGCCTCCTCATCAAATTCGTGCCCCTCAAAAAACAATATTTTCCAACTGCTTGCTACATTTGACCTAATTACAGTCAAAAGTCCTAATAAATAGCCAGGTTAGCACGTAGTCCAAATATTTACATGTTAAACACTTAGTTTCACATTTTATATTAATCATCTGGTGTTGGAAATTTTTCATTAATTGTCAAACAGCTTTGTCAGAAAATAACAAATTCAAAATAAAACACAAAGTGATGTCACATTTTTTCGACTAGTTAACATAAATATATTTTGTCATGATATTGCATCATCTTTTTACGTCGTCAAATTGTTTATAAACTAGAACGAGGCAGATTTTCCAGAGGCAGGAATCTGATGAGAAAGCTTGCAGATGATTCAGATCACTGACCTGTTTTCATTGCAAAACATAAACAAATGTTGCTTCCGACTTTGTAATGGTTTACATTAATGTTTATTTTAGTTTAAAATGAAAAATATGTAAGTCAAGTGTGTACTGAATGAACAAGCAATGACTTCTGCTAAGGGGCATGAACGAGAAAACAGCATACATGCTATTTCAGGAAATAAAATATTCACATTTTCTTCAGAAAAGGAATTAGATACACAAAACAACAAAATGTCAAAATCAACACAGTTTATTGTCTATACATTAGGTTACACACATCTTACAAATATCCACAATATGTTTCAGACACACACTCTGCGATGTCTGGAGTTAGCAAGTGCGAAAATATGTACTTGATATTCTTACCAACTACTTACTATACGTTCATAATGCATTGTCAGTACTAGGATATTTCTTATACTTTAAAAGACTGAATTCATTTAAATAAAACAAGATGGAAATTATTCAAAAGTTTATAAAGATGGTCTGTTCTCTGGCTCAGTCAGCTTCTTAAGGTTAGCAACATCTTCCTGGACTACCAACTGTAAACAACAAAAAACACAATTATCAAATACTGAAAACAGAAAAGACCTATCATTGAATGTGATTAAAACACCTGCAATACTGCTTTATCAAAGGAAATAAGGACAGTTGTCTATTATCAGTAAATAATAAAAGTAACACAAACAAATGGAAATACAAATTCTCATGAGCCAATAATGCTTGTACATGTATTCACATTTTGGCCAAGTCCAAGGGCCTTGGGTCCATAACACATGGACCAACTGAAAAAATGTAAATAAAATTTACACTTCCTGGTGACCATGTTTATGAAGTTTGTCATTTTAAAGTGTGCAAGTAGTTTGTGGTTCAAAACATCCATGCATGTGCAAGTTATACAATATACACAGCCATTTTTTCAGTTTTTGGGGAAGTATGACGGGTCCTTTTGATAGGGGAAGTATGACGGGTCCTTTTGATAGGGGAAGTATGACGGGTCCTTTTGATAGGGGAAGTATGAAGGGTCCTTTTGATAGGGGAAGTATGATGGGTCCTTTTGATAGGGGAAATTTGCATCTGTAATCACCAAATTTGGGTATTTATAAGACTAAAATTTTAAATATTTTTACTGAAGGGGAAACAGGCTGACACATTTTATATCAATCCAAAGGTATGCAACTGCATTGCTTGGACTGGCCCTCATAAACATAAGTGACACACATCTTCACTTTATGATTTACTGTAGACTAAATTGCATTATAATATGTTTAAATAAGTGAAAGAATTTCATACCACAAACTGCCTTGTACAAATCCTTTAGTATACAAATTTAAGTCTAAGAGTGCATAACTCTGCAATGCTAGGACTGACCCCCAAAAAGATGTCATGCACATTGACATTTCACAGCGACACGGACATATAAACCAGTTTATATGTCCGTGACAATAATCATGAGTAAGAAGTTTTAATCAAATCCCTCAAAATTGTGACAGTAGTTTGCACCACAAACTCCTATCTTCGAAAAAACTGCATTACTCTCGGACTGACCCCTGAAACAAGTATGTCATGCAAATGTGCATCGAGTTTCAATATGATCCTTTAAAAACTATGAAAGAAGTTTACACCACAAACTCCAATGTATTTATACAGCAAATGTACACATTTTGTCTAAACAAAATGGCACATAAGTCTAAACAAAGCTGCTTTTTGCAAACAAAACAATAAACTTTACCAAGACCTGGTCAACTGACCTAACAATTGAGAAACCCAGATTGGGCCAACCAAGCTAGAACAGGGACAATACCAGTAAAAGACTCTATTTTTTCAACTTACAGGGATTCTTTCTGATGGCAAAACATCGGGCCTCCCAACAATCTTTCTCAGTCTGAAACAATAATGAAGTTTGAGATTCATATTTTGCATCAACTAATTATACATGTAATGCTTTTTTTGCATTTCAGGCATTATATCTGATTATTTTATTAATGTTTACATTATATTCCCTATAAATTTGAAGAATTTTACCTATCAATATGGCTGACTATTCTGAACAAGGGACTGAGGTAAATATTCTAAATTTGAGAACTATCTGTTAACAACAAACAAAAATAACTACAAAATGATGATGTTGCCTCAGAAAAAAGTTTACTCAATGTACAATACTTCTTCAGTTTCCCAATGGAAAATTACTCAACATTTATAAACATTTTTACATTTATTTAATTCTATAAACAAAAATATTTAGCCACAAAAACAGTTCCTAGAGTACTAAGTTTGCGATATCAAAACCGTAATTAGGAAATACTCAAAGTCATAAACAATATCACTAATACAGGTTTTTATCATGGAAGCATATATATAATTATACTGAAATTGTTGCCTTAAATTCTGTTTTTAAGTGAAAATCTCAAGTGCTACTAAAGATCAGACGGAATATTGCAGATGAAAATGAACTTTGTCATTTATTGTTCAACTAAATAGCAATATAATGCCATATTTTAGTATAAAGTAACAGATTTTAGCATGTCCAGTCATATTTAATAGTTACAAAATTGTGAATTGGATGCTGTATATTTCATCAAGAAGTGAAAAATTTACAAAGCACCAACAGATTAGACAGCACATTAAAGATTAAAATAAATCATATATATTCATCCAAAAGCTGTGTATACATACATAGTTCTCACATCTACAATATTTACCTCCCTTGTTCCGAATTGTCGGCCATTTTGATAGGCAAATTTCCTTAAAGTTTATGGGGAATATAATGTAAGACTAAGTGATGATAAACAGTACTAATCCGATGCATACAAAAATAACTTATTCATTATGCTCATGTGAGCATTTGGCTCAGTAAGTTGAAGAAAAAGTGGTTGTCACAGGCAATTTCTCTTGGCATTTTCTCAATTATCACATATTTGGAAATTACTCCTATAACTTACAAGGGCTTATCAGTTTTGCCTATCAAAATGGCCGACAGATAAAGAACAAGGGAGGTAAATATTGTAGATGTGGTAACTATGTAATACATTACAGTGTAAAATAATATATAATATTGTCCTTGGTTAGACACGCAACCAGAGCTCATAAAGTAGCCCGTTACAATTATGCAAACTGGTTAGTAACTCGGGAAGCAGTCAATGAGAATGATTATATAAGTAATTAAATTAATTATTTCTACTTGTACGTAAAACCGCAGCAGTATATTGGCATGAATAATTGAGACATAAGTACAATTACCCTGTATCTTGGTAAGCGCCTAACATGTAACAGTAGGCAGTACAACCAACGATGCCAAGTACCGTAAAAGCGTACAGTGGAATCACCTGAAATAGACAATAATTGATATCAGTGGAAGTATGTATTGTTAAGACCTGCATACAGTATAATGAGTATATCAAGGAAATTTCAAAAAATGTAAACTCTATGGCTAAATTTTAGAGACTGTCGACACAGCTGAATATCTTGGTGTAAATATTTCACATGACGATATTGAAACTTTCATATAAATCATGTTACTGCAATTAAAAGCAAACAAATCACTTAGTATCATCCGAGACATTCTAACTAAAAATATTTGTCAATAAGCATACAAGACAATAGTAAGACCACAGGTCGAATATGTCTCATCTGTTTTGAGCCGATATACTCAACAAAATATCGACAAATAGAAAAGATCTATCCACCACAGAGCAGTTAGTAACAATTACTATCCATATATATGACAGTGTCATCTGCATGCACCATGAGCTGGGCTGACAGAATCTCAAGTCTAGAAAAAGCTACTGTTAACGAATTATATTCAAATGTTACATAAAATCACGGACATATAACACATGGATTCGAAACAGGCTGATATCGGTAAAACGGTTCAGTACAAGTATTATGTATCGTGGATTTGAATCGAAATTTCATCCGATTACACAATGCTCATTTAGTCTTACAACTCAGTATTAAACCAAAAATTGCATACAAACAAACAACAAAATAAACACAAGATATATAAATACCATCAACAAATATAAAGCTATGTTAACTTGACAATTATGGCGGTTCAAAGTGTCAACTTCTATCAGTTCAGAAACAAAATGGTGGAGGTCGCCAATGGGACAGTGGAACTGTATTCTCAGGCGCCAGAGACAAACTGCATTGTGAAAAACTAGTTGAAATTGCTATAAATCACAACTTCGACCAGATTAATAAAATTCTAACCAGACAAGGAAGCATGCTAGACCTTCTATTCACTAGCCACCCAAATTTAATACAAAAACATAATGTTTACCCACCAATTGGCCTGAGTGACCATGATATCCTCTCTGTGAATACGCTCTTGAGAGCAAAAGTGAATAAAAACCTCCAAGAACAGTTTATAACTGCAAGAAAGCTGACTGGCTGAATATCAAATCCCAGTTATCCTCATACAGAGACAATTATTTTGGAAATAAGTGGAAGAACAATCAGTCGAACAGAACTGGATATCCTTTAAAGTTAAACAGACACTTTTTCTGTGATGGACAAATATATTCCAAAGAAAACCATCAAAGGTAAAATGGATATACAATGTACCATGGATGAGTACCAAAATAAAAAAAAAACGCGAAAAAGCAATGACAGCAAAGACACTGAACTATTCCTAAATCACCGAAAAGATGTGAGGAACAACTTGCATACAGCCTACTATAACTACATTACATGTAATAACCTGCTAGAACCAGAATCTGACAAAACCTCAAAAACCTTCTGGAAATACATAAAACCTCGCAAACAGGACAGCATGAGTATTGGAACACTAAAAAGCAATGGTCATATTGCTGAAAATGCTAAAGATAAAGAGGAAATATTAAATGAACAATGTTGTTCAGTGTTCACAAAGGGGAACCTTCATTCAACACCAGACAAAGGATAATCGCCATTTATGATAATGCCAAAAATTCAAATCACCAAGTGTCTAAAGAGACTTAATCCTAAGAAAGCCAGTGGCCCTGACAAGATGCCCATCTTAATTCTACAAGAAACAACAAACTAAATTGCACCAATATTAAAAAGTATATTCCAACAGTCGCTAGATACATCGCAAATACCCTCAGACAGGAAAAAAGCAAACATTGCACCAATATTCAAGAAAGGTGATTGAACAAAACCTGCAAACTATCGTCCAGTTAGTCTTACAGCTGTAGCATCAAAAATGCTGGAACATATTATAGTGTCACAAATTATGAACCATTTACATTGTCAGAACATTCTTCATGAAAATCAACATGGATTCCGATCAAACAGATCATGTGAAAGTCAATTATTACTAACAACCGATGACATCACTAGAAACAAAGACCAAGGTCACCAAGTGGATATCCGATATGGCAATCCTAGCTATCCACCAAAATGTCGTACTATGGCATTCGGAACGAGACTTTGTTATGGATAGATGATTTTTTGAGTGGACGACAACAACAAGTAGTAGTCACCAGTGAAACATCAAAACCTGCAGTAGTCACCTCAGGCGTACCCCAAGGAGTAGTGCTTGGACCGACACTGTTCCTAATCTATATTAATGACATCGCTGATCACATCAACTCCAGTATACGCTTATTCGCGGACAATAGTGTTGTCTACCGACCAATAATAAGTGAGGAAGACCACCATACACTTCAGAAGGACCTTACAAACTTAGTAAATTGGAGCCTAGCATTGCAAATGGAATTTAACGTAGACAAATGCGCAATAATGCACATAACAACAAAGAGGAAAAAATCTGAATTTCTCTATAAAATGAAAGGTAAATCCCTTCAAGTGGTAAAACATCATCCATATCTCGGTGTAGAACTATCAGACAACAAGAAACATAACCTCCATATAGACAGTATCACCTCCAAATCCACTAGGGTGCTAGGATTTGTAAAACGTAACCTTAGACACTGTCCAAAAATGGTAAAACAGTGAGCTTATCAATCATTAGTACGTCCGAAACTTGAATATAGTTCAACCATCTGGAACCCAAACCCAAAAACTCAGATATAGAAAATTGAACAAGTTCAAAATCAAAGGAATGCAGCACGCTTCGTCTGGCACCGCGTAAGCACAGTTTTATATATCAAGTTACAAGTTTTTAACCACTGGACTACCCTCGCCGCGATGTCTGCACAGAGGATTTTGAAAGTTGAATGATTTACTGCTAATCGGAGTTGGACACCTTGGGTCATTATTATGGATCATTTTTGTAGAATTGTAGTGTTTTGATCGTTTGATCTTGGAAGAAATTCTCAAGGCTTGCGAGATTTCGAACAAGTCTAAATACATGGTTAATAAGTTATATATGTCCGTGAAAAAATAGTTCACATGTTGCAGGCAATTCCAATACCATCATGAGCAACCCTGTCATAGGCATCCCTTCTTTGGTATCAGTACACTTTGACCCTAAGTAATTTCTCTAAACACAATGACCCTTGATATTCAGCACCTAGCGGAACCCTGGACACATTGACCCCAAGTCATTTCGACCCCTGATCTTATAACACTTCAACCCCTACTTGTTTGATCGAAAATAAGGTTGTCAGACGTTTCACCCCCAAGTCATTTCCTCCCAAGACGTTTCACCCCCATTTTGGGGGTGAATAGTCACAGTATTTGTTACATATGAAGACGTTTCACCCCCAACATAAATATTACTACTGAGACTAAACAAATAATAAGGATGAGCAGACATAATGATAATTAAATAATTTGCAAGCATTTCTAATATGTCTAAAGTATATTTAGTTATTTAAATTAAGTTTAAAATGCATAAAAAGAAGTGTAGACCGATATATATAGATACAATTAGTAGTATTATATGTATTAGTATTACGTTTTTTAAACATTTACTATAATTTTGCCATTGAATTAATACTACTTATTTACTTTTTAATCACGATAAGGCATTTTAAAAAAAAAATCATTTATGTTTTTCACAACTTTTTACTTGGTAAATTCATCAAACTGATTAAATCATATTTGTATTGTTTATTACAGAATTAAATCAAAAGTGAAAAGGGTGTTGATTAAATCACAACATTACTGCAAAGTCAAAGGGTGTTAATTAAATCACACTGTTAATGTTAATGTTATTAAGTTAGTTAGTTATATGTTGTTTTACGGCGCATCGACAGCTTTGGTCATTTAGCGCGCAAGGAATGTAAAAAATATGTGAAACTAAAAAAGGCTACGTGATAATCTTGTATATGTTAAATTGGTGTAAATATAGTGGGTAAAAATTGGGATCATTAGGGTACGAATATATTTTATGTACCAGGGTGAGCGAGGCAATCCTCCTTCACCGGTAAATGTAATATATGTAAGTATAGATTAAAAAATATCATAACTTGTTGTAAAAGCCAATCTCTTTGATGTAGCTTATATTTTTCCAACTTGTATAGTCTAAAAGAGACTTTTAATGTCAGTGGTATTGAAACATTGGGGGCGGACTGGTTAAAGGTCAACACAGTTGACAAGAAAAAGTTGTACTATGAAAGGCGTATTACATGGAATGCAGAAAGCAACAGTGGAATGTTTACCTATTAAAAGAGATATTTCACCTATATTGGCCTTAAGGCCTTGAGTTTTGAAAGGTAAAAAAGAATGAACTGGAAAGTATCTATTTGTAAAGTATGTTTGTGTGAATTAAAAAGGATCATAGCTTGTTGTACAAGCCAATCTCTTTGATATAACTCATAATTTTTCCAACTTGTATTGTTTCATATAGACTTTTTATGTCAGTGGTATTGAAAAATTGGTTGAAAGGTCAACACAGTCGACAAGAAAATGCTGTACAGTGAAAGGCGTATTACATGGAAAGCAGGCACAGTGGGGGAGTTGTACCCCTCTGTAGTGCGACAGCTGGGGGAATTCTAGCCCCCCTCCAGCTGGGGAGTAATGTTATTAAACATGAAGATTAAACTATATAAAAGGTAACCGGTCAACTCGTACCGTAGTCAACTCGTACGTCGGTCAACTCGTACCGTGGTCAGCTCGTACCGTAGTTAACTCGTACCTTTGTCAATTTAACTTGTACCTTTGTCAATTTTTACATGTTTTGGTCAACTTGTACCTAAATATTTGGTCAACTCGTATCTTATATAACTTTAATCTGTATACTAACGCATATTTTTTAGTGCTTTTTTCAGATATCATTTAGGTATGACATCAGTTATTGTGAACATTTTGCCAGAGGAAGCCTAGGTAAACGATACTCATCAATACATCAATTGGTACTGTGAAAGTTTGATATGTTTACACTGGTCACAAATGAGCCACACAATACAGGAAATGCTTACTTTTAATCATATTAACTCTATAAATAAGTGTTTGTATGACTTGAATATGACTTGTTTTACCGAAGGTACGAGTTGACCAACTGGTATAAGCTGCCACATAATAAGTACTGACAAACATTACCAGTATAGTTATACTGTTCAAAATTGTTCACCGAATACAGGAAAATACAGTAACACTTAATTATGTAATGAATAACTGTTAATACTAACTGTTAAAAAAATTAAGGTACGAGTTAACTACGGTACGAACTGACCACGGTACGAGTTGACCGACGTACGAGTTGACTACGGTACGAGTTGACTGGAAACCATATAAAACATCAAATTAAAATCACTAAATCCCGGTGGCGAGGGTAAATAAACTTATAAATCCACTAAATCACACAAAAATGATAATATTAAAAGGTGGGGGAGAAAAGTCTAGGGTCTATTAAAATTGATGGTGAAAAGTCTTGGGAGGAAATGACTTGGGGGTGAAACGTCTTGTGGAGGAAACGACTTGGGGGATGAAACGTCGGGAATTCGAAAATAACAACAAAACATACCCCACCCACTCACGGTAACCAATCGTCCAATGAAGTGATTTAAGAGACTCATAAAACAGTTACTACTACTTACGGATGAGTGATGCTTAAGTGTTCTTGAACAAAATCCTGGCATGTAAAAGTCGGTCTTTGGATAGTGCCTTGCACCAAGCTTGACAAGCGTTCTGATGACCATTTTCGTTGCGATATTTTCCCCTCGACCTTGTAATAATCCCGAGACAAAGTATGTATGATTTAAGTATTTTACCACTGTGATATTGGGTTGTTTTGAATCGTTTATTTTTTCAATAAAGAAAAAACAGATGTAATTGCAGATGAAATTGTTCGGTTTGATACAAAAAGGGAAAAATGTGTCTAGTTAGAGATTATAAAATATGCTTGATTTTTTTTAAATGATAAGTATTTAATTCGCGAATTACTCAGCGCTGTCAATGTTTCCTTGCATGATGCATAAACAAGTTAAATTATCTATTTCTTCTCCTCCCAATAATGTACAGGACCTATCCTGAAGCATTATCACATATTCATCATTCGGCTTAAAGTATCCGCTGCTCTCTCTTCACACTTTGGCGATAGAGGCGGGAATATGTTCTTCACTAAAACTAATTTTAACCAACTCTATCCAGAAGAACACTTACGCGTTCGCGCTTTTGACGCCTCAAATGATTGTATGGGGCTTTCAAGAATTACAAGCTACTTCAAGCAGAACATTGATTATCAAACTGAATGTAATAATACAGATTTGTTGGACATTATAATATTCTTTAATTTTTGATGTCAATGATTTAATCAAAAAAAATCTTGGCAAATAAATCTCGCCTGGGAGTGGGACGTTTTTAAATATTGCATAATACTATAGTGCCACTAGTCAATAACCTGTGGTGTGACAGAGTGGAGTTTGGTGGCCGCCCACTAAGCTCAGTCGGTAGAGCGCTGTACTAGTGTTTAAGGGGTCCTGGGTTGGAGCCCCACATCGGGTGCACTTTTCCCTTGAAATACTGCAATGGTGGCAGTAGTGTTTAGTGGTTGAGCCACAAATTCAAGGGGGAGGATTGTAGTGGTGTAAGGCTAGACGGTAACCTGGTTAGCTCAGTTGGTAGAATGTTTAAGGGTTGTGGGTGCGAGCCTAACATCAGGCATACTTTTTTCCCTTGTATTACTTCAGTGGTGACGAGTACTGATCCTCTTGTCAAGAAACTGAGTCAAGGGTGATGGGAGTCCCACACACTTTGGGGCAGTCGCAGAAAATACAGTCACTTCAGATTCTCCTGTATGCCATGTTCATTAATCACTTTAACAATCACAGTTTCATGCGACATAGGTAGTCCTACAAATATTACATTTTTTGATATTTGCTTGAGAACTTGAACGAAATAATATAATAATTCATAAATGTGAACTTGCGTTAAAAGTCTAAATATTTTCCATTGGAAATGGGCCCCTTTTACATACCCAACTTTGTAAGGAAAAAGCCATGAAGCTGGTCCAAGATGATCTAAACATTTGTTTAAATGTCGTACACTAACAGGGGTAAAAATAGAGGTCAAGTAGAAGTATAATAATAATAATAACATCTTTATTTTAAGAAGGTTGTTACACATTATGATATAAATCTATAAAAACATCATATTTTCAATGTGGCCTTCTGTATATAACATTTGCACACTATAATCACATGTATATAAATAAGATGTTCACATTGTATTTCAATATAACAATTTAATTCAATATAACAATTTAATTCAATTAATTTACTTACCGACAGACACTCAATAAATTGTTTCATACAAATTAATGTGAACATAATATCACGGACATATAAACGGTTTATATGTCCGTGATAATATATATATTTATATATTATGTCACAATTAATAAAATGAAACATAATTACTGCGATGCAGTATTTAAAAGGTGAGTTTTATATTCGTGTTTGAAGGATGTTAACCTTTCTGCATTTCTTATGGCATCTGGAATGTCATTCCATACCTTCATACTGTAATAAGAAAATGAATCTTTAAAATAATTAGTGTGTGGTGTTTTCTTTATACATAAGTCATGTTTTGAAGCCGATCGAAGTGAATAGTATTCATTATTTGCAAAAACAAGTAACTCAGTCAGGTAACAAGGGGCCATACCATTTCGCGTTTTATATACAAGAGCGCCACAGTGGTATTTACATCTGTCTGTAAAAGTTAACCACTGAAGTATGGATATATATCGTGTAATATATGGATGCAATAATTAACTTGGTACATGTGTATAATATGGAGACTCTTGTCATTTAATTGTTAAAAACACTATCGGCTAAAACACGGTATTGGTGCTGATCAGGTTTTTTTTATGTTATATCAATGGCACAGAAAAAATATACAAGATAGGAACTAATTTTAAAGATTGACTAGCCTTGCAGTTACCTATCTCACTTTTCTGAAAATTTCAAGAGGCTAGTATTACCCATTCTTGAGATATGCATTGAAACATGCTCCAAAAATGGCCATTTTTTAGCGTTATGCAGTCTCACTTGAAAAAAATAAATATTATAAGTACAAAATACTCTAAATTTCAATAAGAAATGATGTACATAAATTGGTATGGTTTTATACAGACTTCTGTCCTGTAAGTTTTGCTGCTTGAATTTATGAAATCGGTCATAAATTATGGATTTTATAAGTAAAATACTATCAGCAGTGGTTTTGTTTAAACACTAAAAATCAAACATATGCTTATTGTTATATTCCAATAATTGGTACAAAATAACAGTTAATTGAACTTACATTGACATTAACCATTCAGTTATTAATTATGGTTAGTACAAAAAAACATTTACGTCCAGGGCTAGCCCAGGTTTAGGCATGAACGATTGTCCTTTGGTAAATATTGAAATTCAAAATTCTGTAGTGTCTGTAACCATTAAAAGTTTATGTTGCAATAGTTTCATTGTTTCTCATTTCAAAAGTATAAATCCTAGATTGGCTAATGTGTATTCATGTAATGTCCAAGTTTGCCAAAATTTGTAGTGCTGTGAATTAACATCATTGAAAATTACTACTTTGAAAAGGTTACAGACACTACACAAAAAGGTATAGAAATGAAAGAAAAAAATCACTGTTCTTTTTGTCACTAATATTTTGTTTTACTCTAGAGAAAGTTCCTTCTTTTATGGTGCAATGTTGCACCATACATTAAACTATTGAGTCAAGTGCAAAAATGTGATCCAAGAACTCTTGCAATGAAATTTTGCATCATACTTGTGGCATTGTTTTTATGAACAATTCACTAAAGAACAATGTAACCTGGTTTTTTTATCCTAGAAGAATTCACCTATTTATTTTTTGTGTTCCTTACCATGGTACAACCCTAAGATATGGGGAAAAGACAAGAACAAACATCTGGTGATGACTCAGGTATGTTTCTATTGTTCGGACAATGCTTAACTGTAATTTGTAGTGTCTGTAACCAATATCCCCTTATTGTTAGTTGATGACCTTTTCCCTCATATGTGTATGAAATGAAAAGATAGTGTGTTTCCTTTTACACTATTACTGTATAAGGCATATAATATTGAGATATATCTGGCTGAAATTTTAAATATCAATGTAGATAAATGGTTTTATATCATAGATTTCTAACAACTGGCACAATTTATAATGATCTCTTTAAATACACAATGGAAATAGAGTTTTTTTGCAATAGCTAGCATGAGACCAGTAAATACAAACAAGAAAATTCTGAGAATTTAATGAGGTCTGACAAAATATAGGATAGTTTGTTCTTATGGTCAAATGGTTACAGACACTACGTGGCCTATGCATTAAACTGGCTATTGTTTATGATATTAAAGAGCTTGTAAAATCATTTTAAAAGCTAAAGTATTGACCAAAAACACAGTTTGAAGTTATCTCTTTCTTTATCAGACACTTTGTTTTAAGAAACTGCTGGTTTTTCAGTTTGTTTGCTCATGAATGCAGACACATGAGCAATATGCTTTAAACTCTCCAAATTTGCATTCTCGTACATAAATGAATATCACAAGAGTTTGAAGAAATCATAATAAAGTTGTTTCTTTTTCAGGAAGCATAGATAAATCATGCAAAGAAGAGCAGAAGGTAAAAGATAGAAGGGAGAAGACTAGGCTTAAAGTACAAGCATGGAGGAAAAAGCAGAGAGAGAACAAAGCAAAATAAGAGGAGCTGAAAATGGCTGATAGAGAAAGGACGCAAGACTACGAAAAAGGCAGCAAGCGCTATCGGACCCAAACATTCTTAAGAATTGAAAAAGAAAAAGCGTGAAGAAATGAAAAAGTATCGTCAGAAAAAGAAAGAAAAAGCAGGCCTTTCATTACCAGGTCCCAAGATTGCTGAAATAAATCGGAAAAAGAAAGAAGCTGTGAAAAGAACCCAAGCATGGAGAATGCACATCAATATGGACAGTACACAACAAGAATTAAGTATTTCAGATAATGATGACAAGAGAAACTCTGAGTCACCTGAAGAATCACCTAAAGTGTTACCTAAAGCAACTTTGTATAGACAATAAAAAAAAGTTAAAGAAGTATTACCTCAAACACCAAGGAGTAAAGCTGTGATCATTAGTAAACTTATTGAATCTCCATCCACAACAAAAGTTCTCAGTAAGAAAAAGATAATTATGACACCAGATTGCAGAAAAAAACTTGAAATGACAGATACAGTTTTACAATCTGTGACAGAGAGCATTTCAGAAGTGAAAACAAGGAAAAAGGGTGAAAAGAAACATGCATACAACATTATCTGTGACTCAGTATTAAAGAAATATAAAAGGCACAGAACAAGTATTTCAAAGTATCAGTTAAAGCTGGAAAACCCAGATCTACATGGTGGGAAAAGAAACAAAGAAAAAGAAGAAGGGATGCACTTGACTCTTGCATAAAGGATTCTGTGAAGAGTTTTTTTCTGAGCCCAGAAATCAGTAGAGAGGTGCCAAACAAACAGGTAAAGAAGCAAACAGTTTCGAGAAGGGAATTCAGGAGCAAAAAGGAATAGAGATGAAACAGATGTACAGACACTTGTAGGTACAAGAAAATTACATGCTGTAAAGTCAGTAGGCAAGGATTATGAACTGAGCACAAGAAATCTAAGCTGCTATTGTGAGCAATGCATGGAAGGTAGTGGAGTATGCAACTTCAGCAAACATGTTAATGCCTGGGAGATGCGGAAGTTAGCAGTCATCAATGACAATTCAAATCAGAAAAGAAAACAGACAAGCAAGCAAAAGGAACAGAACATAGCAACACCAGAAAAGCTTCCTAAGAAAAGAAAGTCAACAGAAATGCACAACACTACAGCAAAGAAGAGTAAAGTTCACAACGAAGTACCAACTGAGAGATAGAAACCAACAGAATCTCCAAAATACAACCCTGGTGACTTTGTAGCCGCTGGGCTAAAGCCAAAGAAGGGACCTCTCTGTGTGTACTTGGCAGAAGTAATGGACGTCTTTGACACAGATATCAGATTGAAATACATGAGAAAGTCAGGCAAAGTGTACATCTGGCCTGATAGAGAAGATTGTTCACAGGAACCGTTGGATGTAATCTTGTGTAGTGTACAAGCTCCAGAAATAGTCAGTGAAAGGGGTCATTTCAGATTCAGGGCAAATGATATGTTAAAGCTTAAAGCTGATCTTGAAAAAAATCACAAACATTTCTATTTTAAGTGAATATACTCTAGTATAAGAATTAAGCTCATCTGCATTTTTACCCGACATGACATCCATGTAGTGTCTGTAACCAAATGCGGGATCACTAATATGCCTCTGTATGAGAAGGCATTTTGGGTCAGAACTTATTTCAATGACTATGATTTATTTACAATCATTTACATTAAATAGTTTACAGTTTTTCAACAGTGTTCTATTTTAAACTTGACTATTCTGTTCGCATTTTCATAATTTAATGTGGAGTTTGGACATATACTTGTTAAAATGCGTTTGCACTATAATTCTAACCAATCAACAATCATTTGTTATAATATTCTATTTCTAGTCAATGTTTTGATGTTGACTTGCTTTTGTATTGAATTTTGTCATATTTTAAATGATTCTGCAACTACATTGAAATGTTATATTTTGGTAGTGTCTGTAACCAAATGTATGTGTATTGTAATTCTACCTATTATGAAAATTTGTGATTCTTTAGGCCAGTATTGATGATTTTGTTTGTTTAAATATTGTTCTCGGTGTAAGATAAATGCCTAATCAACCTTCTGGTGGGTCTTTTATGAAAGTTAAACAAAAGTTTCTTGCTTTGTTCTTTTTTTGTCTGATACCTGCTTCATAAATGTTCTGAAATTTTTTGTTAAGATGTTTATCACTTTCAGTTAAGTTTTTTACTTTCAATGTTTATATCCTGTTATTGATGTTACAGTGAAAATAATTAAAGTTTTGAAGTTTCTTTTTGTTTTTCTTGTATGTTATACACCTAGTGTAGTGTCTGTAACTTTGTTATACCATAGGATGGAAATGGTGGATAAAAAAACGATGCATGCATGTTCACGAAAAACTAAACTTGATTTGTGTAGGGGATACCCTAAACTTTGTAATTAACTCAAAAGAAATATGGTATCTAAAAATTCAATTTTTTGAGTAAGTGAGACTACTTTCAGCACCAATACCGTGTTTCAGCCGTATGCAAGAAAAAGAATCTTTTACAGGCTTTGTGTATGGATGGAAATATTTGGGTCTCGGGGTAACCCTGGAGTTGTAACCCTCAAGCTGGATATCAGTACTGGAAGCCTGTGAAAGATTCTCATCATCTGAAGAATTCACTGATTCCTGGCCTCATTGTACTTCTTGGCACAGGTTTAGGTCTTGATCCAAGTTTGTAAAACTTTAGAGCAATCTCCATGCTCAGAATTTCTTCTCAACTCGTGTTGATTTATAACAATATTAATATGCTTTTGTTATAATGTTAAGATAGAGTCAAATTAATTATGTTGCATACAGAATACTGAACACTTCTGTAATACATGTTTAAGAATACAAATTAATTATGGTATTTGTATAGAATATAATAATGAGCGAGAGTTTGTCCCTGTTAACTTGAGGACTTTTTCACATTAGTGATATTGAACTTGTAGACTAATCATTAGCTTTTTTACATGATGTGTTGTTTATGGTAATTTACATCAATTTTACCAGGTGAATATTTCAGTATGTGTGTGTAAATTTACATTTCAGATAAATTCATCTCACTCAGATTCATATTTTGAAGAAACATGCCTCCAAAGGAGAGATCAGCTGTTGTTAATATCAAACCGGAGGATTTATTGTTACAGTGTGAATGGAAAGACTGTACTGACGTGTTTAATAGTATGGATTCGTTCACACCACATGTGACCGGTCACTTGATGGAACATATTAACTTCACGTCTCAGGAAGGAGCTGTGACTGAACTGGGTATTGATATATATAAATTAGGGCTGTCATTGATCCCAATTTTTGCATATCAACGATATTGATATATCCAATGACAAGGACTGATGATACATCAATTATATTTCTAAATTCCTTTAATAGACTGTTATCTCCTATGTTTCTGTGTGTATTCCCTACATAATTTAATGTTCAAATTGTATTTTTATGATAACAAGATACCATTTAAGTAAAATGATTCATATTTTATTGTATTATATTGCCAACATTTGGAATGCACTATTGACTTAGTATTTTTTGTTAACTGCAGATAATTAATGTTTCAGAGGACAAGCATTGCCATTGGCAGGAGTGTAATGTCGAAATTGATGGGGACACAGCAGACTATTTACGCCATGTGTACTATCACACCTTTCATGTGAAGATCAAATGTATTGGCGCTCTGCTTCTGGAGAAAACCGGACGCCAGCCTTGTTTATATGATGCTGGAAATCGAAATCTGATTCCAGACCTTCCAGAATGCCTTGAGTGCGGATGGGACTTGTGCCATGTAAGAATTTTCATGCACCCTTCACTTGACAGGATGTAATGTGGCATCCCTTTGGACGGGTTGGTGGTGTTCACCTAAGTTGTCCCCTATCTAATTTTAATACTAAATCCAACAAACATTAACACTGTGTACATTAAGCTTCCTATCTTGGTTAATGACACTGCATCTACTGACCTCTGTTAGTGTAATCTCATAACTGACTGATTGGCTATTATCAGTTATGGTTTTCATGAAGAAAAGTATCGATATGCTCAAATAATTGGATTCACCATTATTCAGAATAATTACTGTATAACATATTCATGTATAAAGGTCAGAATCAGGTTAAATAATTAGTACTACAAGAACATTTCATTTGTCATAAGTTTGACTCATTAACACTGTCTGCTGTAAATCTTTGAAAGCCTTAGTCTGATTTTCACCAAACTTGGTCACAATGTTTATCATATTGTGGGCACGATGTCATGGGCAACTGTTTACTTCATTGGTTTGAAAATATGCAGTGCATCCAAAGTTGATATTTTTTTAATTGACATAATTTTTATGCACCCGTCTCTTAGAGTATGACTGTATTATATGTTAGTGGATGGGCAGATGGCGGCATTGTCCATTTCTGCTCTCTATCTCGAGTTTTTGTTGGATCTTTACCAAACTTCATCACAATGTTCATGGGCATAATAATTTGTACAAGCTCAATAACCAGCGGAAGCGCCCTTGGCACTTTGAAGATATAGCCCTTGAATTATCCAAGATTAATGAAATGACTCTTGTCCAAAATCTCGCTCCAACAATTGACTGGAACTCGGTTGCCTCAAATACCCTGGATGACTCAAACTGATTACGAAGTCCCAATAAACTTCTCTGTTGTCAAGTATGCGATAAATAGAATATTAAATTCTTATTGTTTATTATCATATTTATCGAACTCATTGATTAAATGCACTACTAATACAACACTCTGTTGATTCCCTCTGTACATTAAAAAAGAGTATTCATTTATTTTCAGGCAAGATTTGAAAATGCAGAGATGTTTTATCAACATGTCCAAAGTCATGCCGACTATTATCCTGAAGGCAATTCTGTGAAAGCTGGTTGCAAGTGTCATTGGGAAGGTACTATAAATGAGCACCAGGTTTATTAGTAATGTGGCTTTCAATTTTTTTTTTTTTTTTCTGGATAACATGTAAAAAATCGCTAGGTAGAGTGTATAGGGAATTTGTGTCCTTTATTTGTTTTTAGCTCGACTGAGCACATATTCAAATTGCGTAACTTCAAGTTGCAAACTTTAGTAAGTATATTTAGGCTACATATTTCAGGATGAATATTTCATAATGTAGGCCATGAGATACATACTGTTAACCTCACTTAAAGACCGCTTCAATGATGAGACTCCCTCAAAATTAAGAACGCAATTTTCAAGTCCATTTTCATGGTTTTGCTCTTGATTCAACCTCAATATTAAGACCACCTCATTAACAAGACCAGTTTTCAAGGGTCCCAAGGGTGGTCTTATTATTGAGGTTTTACTGTATTTTCAAATATTTCTGTTACAGGTTGTGATGTTACAGTGAAGTCCAAACACAAGTTAAAGGATCATTTTAAGAGTCATACACAGGAGAAAAAAGTGGCGTGCCCAACTTGTGGAGCTCTGTTCTCCTGTCGCACAAAATTCTTTGATCACCTGAGTCGTCAACCAGGATATAATACAGGTAAATAACAAATGATCAACACTGGTCCAGGAAACCCTGTTTGTATGTTGTTTCACCCAGTAAGTTCAGTTGTTCAGCTGCTCACCTGACAATCTGGAGTCACAAGCAGTCTGTCAAGTGGGCCTTACTTTTCCTATTTTCCCTACTTTTCAACTTGCTCCCTTCTTTACTTGAAATAGTCATACTTACCCTACTGATTTCTAAAAAGAGTCATACTTACCCTACTCTTTTCTAAAAAGAGTCATTACCGCATATTAATTCTTCAGTAAAACTGTAATAATTATTGTAGATTGGCATTCATGATAGATATATCTTAGTATATTTTAGACTGTATATGTATTGGAGACCTACATTGTGCTTCATGGAGGCTGTGCTTGTGTGTCAGAGGTAAGCTGGTCATACTACAAGAGATCCTGACTGTAATCTCCTAGCACAACACCACCTGCATGAAAGCACAGAGGTCTAATCATGGAGAATGTACATCTTTCCATAGATCAAATAATGAATTTTCACAACTACAGTGAAACTTCACATAAAGGCTACCTCAAGAAGATCACCTCAAAATTAAGAAAGCAATTTTCAAGTCCATTTTCACTGTTTTGCTTGTTATTCAACCTCAATATTAAGACCACCTCAAAAAGAAGACCAGTTTTCAAGGGTCCCAATGGTGGTCTTATTATTGAGGTTTTACTGTATTTGTCTGGTCATATTCACTAAAACTTTGTAGCACAAGAAGGAAACTACTCTCATTTATGGCTTTTTGGTTGCTCTCTCTCTCTCTCTTGGAATAATTATTAGGTCAAGCAATTTCGTGATAAATTCTAAGCTTAAAAACCATGATTCACCAATTCATTATTCAAAATAGCTGATTGTCCCACAGAATAATCACAGAAAAAATGCCATTTCTTACTTCAGATATTCTGATAGGCTATTATTTTTAGTTCACCTGAGCACAAAGTGCTCAATGATAAACTATGAGGATCGCTGGCTGTCTGTAGTCAGTCTTGTCATCCACTTTTCAATAGTTTACACTATAACATCCTTTGAGCAATCCTAACCAAACTTGTTCAGGGCCAAGTTCTATCATGAGCAAATTCTGAGTTATGGCCCGTAATTTATAAAAAAAAGCCATATACAATCATGTTTACACTCTAGTTCCATCATTTCTCCACCAATCCTAATCATACTTATACAGAACATGTGTACCTGTATGATCGTGGTCAAGCTCGAGTTTAGGCTTGGTCGGACTAGCAGACCTGTCCTTGTGTTATGTGCTGTTATCACAAAATCGGTATTTCACTGTATTTAAACTTTAGTCTTGTTTATGCTCAAGAGGCCATATTTTTAACCAATCTTGATGGTTAGTTGTATGTTTCTATGAAATCTAGGTCAAATTCGAAACTGGGTCATCTTTGGTCTAAACTAGGTCAACAAGTGAAATCATAATAAAACATTGTTTATGCTGCCTCAAACTGTTGTCTTTATGTAATTTACTAGGGATGGTAACTGTATTCTAGCAGGTTTTGCCTTAATTTTTTCCAGGACATTATTTACAAACATTTTAATACAGAAACAGACTAAGACTTAAAAATTGCAAAATCGATATTTACCCTCCTTTAGCCTTTATTTAATCTAAATAATGTCTGAAAAAGTTGTTATAACCCACTCTACACTTCAGCCAAATTTTATCAAAATCTATACTGTAATAGCAACGTTATAGCTAAAAGGAACATTTAAATGTCTAAGTCTGAGTTTCAGGGCACCTGAACACTAATATAAGCAAGTTTCTTATTAAAACAACTAGCCTAGAATCATATGGTCAAACATTTTAAGTAATATTATGCTCTTTTTTTGTTCATTTGTTTACCTAAACAAATATGTAAAATAATTTTTCCTGTAGTTAAAACATCAATAATCATGCATTAACAAAGAATGAACTCATAATGTATTGAACCGTATTTGTTGAAGAAAGATGTTTTAACATCATAAAATATTTTTAAAAAGTCCAGTTATTTTAACAATCAGGCCATTTTACAAGTTTTGTCTGTTAGTAATATGGTAAAAAATATATTTTCAGTTGGTTATAGATTGAAATGGTTCTTATTAGTGTTGTTTTAGCCAATGTAACAAAAATACTTGATGAAGCCAATTCGAACATTTTATGATCCGAATTCTGATGAGCCAGATCCATCTTTAAAATTATATAAGCTCACTTTCTTGTACTTCTGCCACTTGTTTGCTGACATAAAAATATGTTACATGTTGGATGGGGACAACCAAGATTTCCAAGATGTACAAGTTGAAAATTTTGTCATATCACACTACTGGTTAACACGATAAATATCTACATTTGTAGCTAACAAGATAATTTGAGGCTATTGTGTTACATTCAGTTAGCATGATCATTTACAAGAAAACTATGTGGTTATCACGTTAACCATATAATTGACAAGAAAATTTAAGTAACCACTTACATAATGCATTCACCATTTATCTAAAAAGTTATGTCGTTTGCATGATATTTATCGCGTTAACCACTTACACATTATTTAAAATAGATTGTCTGTTCAGAAAAACCTAGGTAAGTGTTGGCAGTTGTGGCCAATTTCTATTTGCTCATAATTAAAGTTACTTGTCCTGTGCTTCAAGCTAATAAATTTCTGTAAAAATTGCTCAATTATACTTGACTTGTATATTGGATGTTCGAGTACTCCATAGATTTGTTTATTCTATTTCACCAAAAGTGGTGACGTAAACAAACCACTTAATGTCACAATAATGTCTGTGACTGTTGATGCAATCAAAACTAAAGGTATCGTACCTTTCATTTCCATTTCTGTATATGTGATGTTAACACTCCCCTTTAGTAAAGGACCTATACCTTTTTCACAGAAAAAAACAACACTAACCTGTAGTTTCAAAAATAAATTTGAAACCAACTTAGATTTTCAATGCATAGGAAATAGTACAAATGTTGCAATATGACTTTGGCCCTCACAAAATACATTGTAATCTGCTTACCATTATTTACTGTGTCGAACTTTATAGTCTGTAGTATGGAGATTGCCCCACCTGTTGGGGTCATTGTTGTGTCAAATGATACACATGGATGTTTATATGCTTTTATTGGCATTATGTACACTTAAAAAATGAAGTTATTGGCAGACTCTTCCTCTGATTCATGAAGGGACGTTTTGTATATTTTATCAGTGTAATGTATCTAACCAAAATATGAAATAAAACTGACAGGTACCATGCTCGATTTTATGGTAATGAAGATTAAACTAGAATATTTCATATGAATATATAGAAAAATCGATACAAGTTTACTATATTTTTTTCTGGCAGAGAGATTTTCTTACAACTGAGTATATTATATGAGAGTCACTGTCTGAATGAATAATAGGTTACCATGCTTGATTTTAAGATAAAGATTGATTTATTGTGTGTCAAATGTAATATTTATGGAAAGTGAAAGTTGAAACATTTTCCCATGATACACTTGGTAACCCATTACCGTTTTACATTTTCATAAAAATGTGTTATTTTAAAATATTTATTGAAGATAATTTTATAATTTCAAATATTTTAAACATCAATGACTTTTCTTTTTTTAATAATGAAGTATATGGGAAAAGAAAGTAGAAGGAAAACTGCAAAAATATAATGAAAACCTTGAATTAAACTTAATAATACATGTATCATTATTTGTATTGGTCTTAGTAGCCCCGCATACGTGTCTCTGTACTCCGACTTTTACACGCGTCGTCGTAACAGAGCGACAGTATAGAGATGTGACGTCCGTGGCTGGACTATGGTCTTAGTGACTTTACAAAGTTCAGTAAAAAATTTGCATTGTAAAAGAAAATAGCAAGATACTTCAGGATATGTCTTTAAATCTGCCCTGCATCCAGTAAATGTGTTTGCAGCTGATGTTCTGTATTGTTTGCAATTTGGTTCCCCTTGTGCAGTGTATGTGATATGGTGGGTCAGGGATACAAAACAAGAAAGTTTTGTACCGTTCACAATTATTAGCCATAACTGAACACAGGGCTGGTCTGACACTCAAGAACTGTATGCTTGGAAGTAAGACTACATGGTTCATCAGTTGCACCAAGTCTTAGCATTGAATTACCGCTCTATCATATGATTTGTTTGGAAAGAACAACAAAGTTTGTTGAACTTAATCACACCAAAGGACTTAACAGCAAAATAGCTCTGTGTTGTTCTTAAAAACATGTCATTCCGATGTGAGGGAGATGGCAGTTGTTTTCCAGAGAGCAAGTTAGTACTTGTTGGAAACCAAGCAGACTAGTTAGAAAAGTTAACTACTTATATTATCCTTGCTTTTGTCAAATGCTCTTTGAGTGGATGAAAGCTAAACTAGTGTATCTGCATACAAAGAAAGAAGTTGATAGAGTTGTTTTGCTGTCAACTCAAGATGTACAGTGAGCCCAACATAGTTATTACAATGTCAGAGGATGTTTGTGTATCTGTTAGTGTGTGTATACATTCATTTTTTTGGTTTTTTGTTTGACATGCATGGGACCACAGAAGATTATCAAGAGTTATTTCCCTTTATTTCCCATCTAGAGTTCTCTCCCTTTGCCCCTTCTATATATGTGTATATAATACAAGGAATCAAACGCTTTTCACACCTGACCTCTTTCCGCCGTTGAAATCACGCTTCAAACATCAAAATATATCCAAGATATGCACCACATTCTGTGCATGAATAATTTATCTTCCAAATGACATCTACTTGATGGAAATATCTCCTCAGAAATATATCAAACTGCGTGCTGCGCATGGGACAATCTTGGTCAAGATTGGCAAAAATGTTAGCCACAATGAGACATGATTGTAAGGCTTAAGACACTATTGTTACAAACTATAAAGACAAGTTATGCATAGATTTATGTACAATTTTATTCAGTCACTAAATAGCACAAAAGATATACATTCATTAACATTCAGATAATATGTACATGTATATGTGTATTTACAAATAATGCAAAACTTGCAATTTAGTGCTAAACCTTTTTGCCCTGACAATTTACATCAGATTGTAAGTTGTATAAATTATTTGAATTGTAAGTTTTTAGTTCTGTATCAACAAACATTTTGACCCTACTATTGGTATATATTGTGGAAGTATATGTATGCATGTTAAGGTAGAGGTTTATCCTTGCTTCTGTAATATTTTATCTCTCCATTGAAAATATCTTTTTTTTTAAATTGTAGAAATTTAATATTTTAGTAGGTTATTGCTGCTGGTTTTCTACAAATTTTCTTTTATATATTGCGATCAGTTTGCCTTACCAGTTTTCCTGGTGTTTAACAACCGTTACTAATTTGCACTTCTTCAAGCAGCTGACAACTCATGGATCAGAGGTGGAGGACAAATGCCATACAAAGAAAAGTAGACGTCTGATTTTAATATTTTTGGTACTAAAGGTCAGCGGCCAAAAAATACGTATTATTTCATATACGGTGTAATTTTTGCCTGAAAAATAAGATTTTGTGAACAAAAATCTTTTAAAAAAAACATGATTTTATGGATTGTTTTTTTTCCATGGCGCTAGCAAAAACATAGAAAATGTAAAACCCTGAAAATGGAGTTTTGGTCGCTTGAACAGGTTTTGTCACGGAACTGCTAAAATATTCTTAATTTGGGCCTGTCCAAATTAGACTTATCATTGTTGTGGAAAAGGCAGTCTGTGTATTGCTGAAGACCATGCACTCACTCATTTCATTATTTCAAGCTAATTCTTTTCCTTCTAGTGTCCATTTATAGAATGTTTCTCTTCCGCGTTATTCAGAGCTTTTGGATTGAAGTTAAACCAGTTACCAAGGACTTTCATTACAGGGTCTTGCAGGACCAAAGGCAAATGTAGGTACACGAAGGGCAATGTCCGTGCTAGAAACCCACTGTAGTAAAAGTGATGTGGATGTTTGACTGATATCGCTGTGACTATAGTGTTTACTATAGAGCTGAGATCAGGGGTTGTGTTCGACTGATTGTCATGTTTGAATTTTGGTACGAAGCATTCCCTTCCAAAGTCTTTTTTTACTGTGTTACTGGCCGAGTTCCACCATCTCTCTGCTGCAGCGTTCTTATCATACGCTAAAATTCCTGAAAATATGCATGGAATATGACGTAAGATGTCACGTTTTCTTGTATCCATTAGTATAGATGTTAATAAAAACTGTCAAAAGTGTAGGGTGGGTAACAACAATTAATCAAACAAAATTTCATTTGTTTACATTTAATGGAAGCAAAATGCTTATGAAAAATTAAAGTCTAAGGATTAGTTTTAGTAAATGTTTGTGAATAATGCCCCTGCACTTGCTAGTCCCAAGAAGTGAACTTGAGAGTGACTCAAATAAGATTATATGTTGTATAGCTCATTAAATTGTGATTAACGTAGAAGTTATGTGTTTTGAGAGCCTATCTCACCTGTCCTGTATCCACTTGGTACTATTGTTGACACACTTACTCCCCATTGGTCAAGTTCATATCTTAAACTCTCCGAAAATATGGCCAAAGCTGCCTTTGATGCACAATACACACCCATGTGTGGTACTGGGGCTAAGCCTGTAAATATTTAGGTATCAAAATATACATGTTGGTCGTTATACATTAACTGATAGATCAATTTTCTATTTTTACTCCAAAGTGGCATAGGATTTTTACATTCTGAAAATTGTCTCCAACATATGGCTTATTACTTATTGCTGTGTCATATTTATAACAATATAAAATTAACCGACAGAAGTTTACAAATGGAGCTCAGATTAGGGTGATAATATTGAAGTTATTAACTTTTTAACATGGCATATTTAAGTGACTTTGCTATTGTTGACATGGTGTAATGCTCATTTAAACACAAGCTTATTTGCCTGTCAGTATTCAGTTATCTACTTACAATATGACATGATATTTTGGTCTTAAATTCCTGCATTTTAACAACAAACTGATGGTACCAAGCTAAATTATTGTCTGTGGAAGTAAAGATGTTGAAACACCAAATCTGCATGCATGTTGAATGAATCTCTTTTAGTGGATTCAAAATTAGTTCAGTATACTTTTAATGTGTGCACTCAGTCTATTGGTCAATATTTTACAAAACAAGTTTTCATTGGCTGACCACTATTTTATAAAGCAAGATTTCATTGGCTGACCACCTCACAATTTGAGTACAACCGTTCTCAAGAAAATAAAAACCTACTATACCTGCATTACTGGCTATATTGACAAGACGTCCTTTGCTTCTCCGTATCAGCGGTAAAAACTCTCGGCACACATTGACAGGTCCAAAATAGTTGATTGCCATCACCTTCTCCATATCTTCTATAGACATTATCTCTATGTTTCCTATGTAACAAATCCCTGCATTGTTAACTATGGCCCATAATTCTAAAATAATAGAAACATTTCAGACTTAAAAATGTGTGCAGTCTGTACAAATTAACATGATTTTGACCTTTGTGAATGAATATATCATTCAGTGGTTTTGCTCAATATACCACGAGTGAAATGTTTGAATGTGGCCCATACCTTTTATTTACTCTATGAAGTATGTTGCACCTAAACATGGCACATTTCAATACCATCTCCTTTATAAATTTATATGGAGATAGCTGGTTCTGGCACCAACACCTCGATTTGTCACAAATTTCACTGAGACTCTAGTATGGGTTAATTACCCAGGAAGCCATGATAAAGAGTGTTTAATATAAGTTATAAGAACTTGTTGCACAAATGATGAAGAATAATGAGATAAAATTTTGTGGGAGTTTGGGGGGGGGGGGATGTCAGTTTATGATAAAGAACATTTGTTTTGTTTGTACCCATAGGACACTACTTTAAGCACAACTGGATGACATTTATAGTTAAATTTCAGTTGGTTTAGATTACAACACTATTCTCAGCATTATTAGCTTTATCACATTGGTAAAGATCCTGAAAATAACTGACATGGGAAACAAGATAGTACATTATTCTACATGTAATTGGTTTTGATTCTGAATCAGTGAATTATGCACTTACTGTTGTTTCCAAGGTGATTTTGAACCTCCAATGCTGCTTGTTGGACTTGTTCTCTGTTTTTCACATCCATTTGTAAGGTAACCAGTCTATCGGAGCATGCTGATACCAAATCTTGTTCCCCTTTCTGGCCCTTACACAGACAACCAGCGAAAACATGATAACCCTGCGAATCAAGCTTCTTTGCCAACTCGTGTCCAATGCCTCTATCACATCCTGAAAGTAAGGGTTTCAATGCCTGCATTAAAACAATAATTTGTGTCTTTTACAATCATTAGATTATATTTATGTTGAAAACTTAGCACAGTACATTTTTATAAAGCCCCTTTTTTGATTCACTGCTACAGTTTAATTTGTACAAAACCCATTTTGTTGGATCTCAGATGTGATATCATTTCTTGCACAGGTGGCCGGTGAGTAGCCATGACATTTAAAACCCGCATTGAAAAAAATGATTGGTTTTAGGCTTACTAGATATGATCTTGCACTGAGCAGGGTACCACCTTTCAAATGGCAGTGTTCGCGTAAAAGGAAAAATGGAGCTAAAAAATAGCGATCTCCACGTCTGCATGTCGATTTGAAAGTTGTTTGATATTGCAATATACTTTTTTAAATGTTTCTTATTGAAATCTAAAGTCGTTCGTCAAGTGAATAGCGATTTATTGTAGTTTAGTTCTGAAAATACCGACTCGGTCTAACGGTAGGAAGTTGTCCGACCTAGCCATTCTTGATGTTTGACGATAAAAAAAACAGTCTATTCTGTTTGTGAAAAGTTTTTGAGTATATACACTGTCAACATAAATCCCTTGTGTGTATTTTAAGACCTCGGTGATAAAAATCGGTTGAGAAATGGCTTTGAAAAGTACTCAAAGCAAATGTGTGTATATATTTTCATTGTAAATACATATGAAGTTGGACACCTTTATCTTACTATAAGAACAGAGTGAATGCGGGTTTTAAATGTCATGGCTACTCACCGGCCACCTGTGATTTCTTGCATATGCTATATCATAGTGCTTTCATTAAAGGATAAGTTCATGACATTTTGAATGCCATTCAAACATATGATCTCTTCATTATCAAGCACTGTGTGGATGAATTGGGTTCAAGAGGTGCAGTTAGAATGAACTTTACATAAAGAATATAAGGTCTGATTCAAATTGTATCATGCACTTACGGTGTGATTAAAAAAAGAACCAGTGTACATTTCAGGCCTTTTTCTATAGTTCCCACAGGTCAGACTATCTGACCCATTACCAAAGCCAAATATATATAAAAAAAATCCCAATCAGAAAAAAAATCCCAATCAGAAAAAAATTCCCAATCAGAAGCACCAATGAAAAATCGTCTACTGGAGTGACCTGGTATATCTTGAAACTCTTTGAATAACTCTGGCCATTATTGTCCCTTGTGTCATAAATGTTAATGCACATTTTGTGTGTCTGTTTGACAATTGATATAAGAAATGTAGATTACAATGCTTGTTTATATAAAATTCAGATATGAAAAGCCTGTTCTTTTAACTATGAAAATTCCCAAAATTTGAGTTGAAGCGATTAAATTTTTTCCAAATTGGCAAATTTTACGACGAAAATTTTCCCAATTTATTTAGGGTCTTTTTCCCAAAATGGATAGGAAATGGCCTGCATTTGTAGTAGAATGTCCAAGTTTTTAAAGCTATAAAGTAGGAGATCAGTTTCAATCTTAAACAGAAAAATCATCGATATTACAAACCCAGTGTAAATTAGAAAATAATTCAGTTAATGTTAAAACTTATCGATTAAGATCTGGTGTGAATGTGCAGTATGTCATTTATTTGATTGTTTATATCTTCTGCTTAAAAATGTCAACTTAAGTACTGGCAGTCATTTACATGGGTATTTCAAACAAGGTTTGCCTCTTCCTAGGTGCAAAAGAATTTTGTCAATTTGATTACATTGTGTTGTATATTTGAAAGAAATAAATCTTTACCAGTTACTAAGATAGCTTTATTTGCTGCGGAAACCTGTTGTTGAGGTAGATAAGCCCAATGCAGATACAGTCCACAAACTGTGACAGCGTATGCCATGGAATTGTAATCCAGGGTGAATAAGGTTTGGCTACAGAGTGCATTGAGGACATACACACAAACTGTCCAAGCATTCCACCGTATATCTCCTTTACTCCACTTGCTGATTAGTACCATGAGGTATATGGTGTACAGAACAAGACTAAATGTTTGCATATTTAAACTGAATGTATTGTAGTCAGTCTGAAGAACGTTGCTCAACTTCTCAGCTTGTATGTTATGGTCTCCTGGTGAAATCCCAGGTTCCATAATGCTAGTTAAGACAAGAGTGTGTTCTGTGGATGGGTGTATGCAAGTGCGAGATCTGGCAAAAGTCATTCACTATGTTGATCTTGCTTCTGTGCTTTCTAAAATAGAACAAAGAATTTTACTTTCATAAGTAACTTGTCAAATTAGAATGTTAATTTATTTGTTCTATGAAACTGTTAAATATGTAGATACAGTTAGACATTTCTTGAAGACCACCCGAAAAAACTATTTCAAATGCATTTTTAATAAACCATTTTTGTTCCTTTTGCCTCATTTTAATTCGTTAATACTTTCTTCAGAAACAATTGTGGTCTTTATGTAGTGCTTTCTTTGTATACATTTACATAATTATGATCTTCTTCAGTCGAGGCCAAATTCTTATCAAAAACATTTTGAGTTTGATAACCTGTTCAGGCTCGGTAATGATTTATGATAAGGTTTTGAAAATAAATGTTACTAAATTCAAAAAAGCTTTCTTGCTGCTATTTTTAGAATCCTATTTTGTGTGAATAGTTGACTTTTAAAACAAGATGTTTTGTAGATAGACTATTAATATTTTATGTTGGTGAACAATGTAACACGTTCGTTAGACCACACTCGCAGTAATCCGTCCAATCAGTGGCTTACATTTAAACCGTCTATATCATCTATTTACAACAGTCATGAAGTTGACGTGGTCTAAGTCAGGTAGAATGTCTCGTGGCATTGTCTATATCTGGTACATATACTAGTTTGCACTTGTGCGTATATCGTACAGACAACGCCATTTGTTATCTTTCTTTTACTAATGACGTATCTTTTTAAAACCGCTTTCATTTGAAGACATACATTTTTACTTAAAATTCTTGCTTAAATGACCAAAATGTGAGTGTGTGACCTCCTAAGGTCTGTGTTTAGATAACATTTAGAGGTTTATCAACCTGCACTGAATGAGCTCCGGTAGAAGTGATACACTTCATACTTGTAAATGGTGAAAGCAGTATGTTGATAAAATTTTATCAGGCTTTTAAGTGACCTTGTGAAATTACACAATAGCATAGTTGGCTTGCTCCATTACATTCCAATATGAATCTCTTAAACCTCCATATGAGGTATGGTGGATGGATTATACCCCTGATAGGATGACCCTTAGCAGCGGAAAGGTTATGCAGTAATGGAAACAACCTGTTATTAAGCAGGCTTGTGCTATAGTTATGGCCCCTTGCAGAACTTTCTTTCTTGTGTTAACTTCTCATTATTCAAGTAATTATACTCATTAATTGTGTCTATGTTAAACTTTCTCACGAAACCATGTGGTGATGAGAGGTCAATTTATTCACAAACATGACAGTTAGAATAAATTGAATGGTTGCTTTCATTGAATACTGTATGTGTACAATAGACATTTAGTCCAATTAAATGAATTCAGCTTTACAGTGACAAATCTTAATGACCTAAAAAATCCTATATTTTCACTACTTTTAAAAGTTTTATGCCACAGAATTGAGACATATCACAATTGCATCTTTAATACAAACGATTGCATTGTTTGATGTAATACATATATGCATGTAAGCATAGGATAATAAAATACAGGCCCAGTTTGATTTCAGTTACAGTATTCCAATGTTTGGAGGAGTTATGGCCCTTTACACAGGTTTTGTTGATTTTCCAATTAATATTGCTTCAAAATTATTTGGCTTTTACATACAAAGTATTTGCATCCTGCTGAAAACCCCAAAGTGGGGGCATCTGTGTCCTATGTATGTATCTAGTCTTATTTCGGAAAATGCAATAATGCTTAATTTCATTATTGTACCTATTAATTTAAAGCTTTCTATTATATCTCTGTCATGGTTTGTACTGAAAGCTGTGTTGTAGACATTTGATCTACTATTCTAATTCTCCATTGATAAGAAATGAACAAATTTTTGAACTCGACAAACAATATCTTAACGATAGTGTGTGTATAGCTTGCACCAGTATGACAGGAAAGTTTCTTTGCCAGAGTTTTTTGGGGATATTTCAGATAGTTGCATGACACAGTTACCTAAAAGATTATTATTATGTACTGTCAGCTTTCATAGCTTAAAGGTCAAGACTGCAGTGACCTTAATACAATAAATATCGAATGCTTTATGTAGCCATCCGTTGTCAGACTTCATCAGCTGATTTCTGGGGTTAGTGATTGAACAATATAATATTGATTTGGGTGTCAATAGATCAAAGGTTGGAACCTTACCCGGCTGTATTTTAGGTCAGACAATTCAAAATTAAGGAATTTATGGATGGAGGTCGTTGTAAGCAGCATAATTTTGACAAACATGTAAAATTATAGAATTATTTAATATCAATCTGATTTATTTACATTTTACGATAATTTACAAAACATTCCTTTAAGTTTTGATAAATTTAAGTGAATGTGAATCAACAGCTTTAAGATGGACAAACTTTACTTAATTGAACCCAGTTTTACCGAAACTAGAACAAAACAACTATGATTAGTGTAGATATGACTTTGCACTTAATATGTTTATGTTATTTGTGTTGGAGAGTGCAACCGAAAAATGAAAATGAAATCGAGTCAAAGTCTGCAAGATACAGACAGTCCTATCAGGTTGATCATACAATAACCAACTTTTGATGATAATATTGATTTGGGCGGTGATTGTGTTTTGTTTTAGTGAACATTTTTATCTATGAAATCTTATGAAAATTTTAATAACAACTTTATAAGTACACTTTTATTACTTTAGTCAAAAGAATTGAGCGTTTTTTCAAGTACTTTTTTTAAAAGAAACAAGCGCTTTTAAGTACTTTAATAGAATTTGATTACCTTGTCTGTAGTAGATATCTTCATTATTAAAGAGTCTTTACCATTGTACCTACATTTTTATTTAGGGTGATATGTAGCTAATTTGAGTTTAATTTTACTTTAAAATGCTTGATTATATTTTGTAAATTTGAATTGCAAATAGTCAAATTACAATTATATGTATTACACTGTCATGATGTTCAATATGCTAATTGAGTTTAGGCTGAGGGGACAATACACCAATTGCCTCATTATTATATTCATCAATCCCCTATTTTTTTCATTTTTCAAGGACCTAAGAAACATAGCATCAGAAGCTTGGATGATGATTTTTACGAAACAAGAAAATATACCTACTGTATATCATTCTTAGGAGTTAAGAAAGGAAGAACGATAATTAAGTGATTATTTTATGTTGGCCCTACAGCTAAACTTGCAAACACCTTGTTTCCTACAAACTGTTTCCGAAGTGAAAAGTGTGGTGATACAATTGTCTCTCATTGCCTCATTTAGTGTGATACATTTTTACTGGCATTATAAAAACGTTATTAACTATAACATAACGAAACAACTTTTCTGTTCCCAAGACTGATATAATTTTTGTTTTATCAGTTTGGGTGGGACAGTGTATACAAATGAGAAACACACGCATTGATGATTTATTTCTGTTTAATTTCCTTGCAATCTAAATGCTTGACATCCAAAACTTATCTTTCAACATGATTATCTTGTTTAACATTAATTAGATCATACCAACAATCAAATTCTCCTGTTGCTTTAGAATATTATTAAAAAGTGTCCTCTTTTGCATTTGTTATACAATCGTTTTCATTGTTATACAGATATCAATATAATCATATTAAAATTTATTATTCACCGTATCTGTATAAGAATATCGTCACATTATTTCAGAAGCCCATAACTTGTTTTTCGTCTTTTTGAGAAAAACAAGTTAAACCCTCTTGAGATAATTGTTACATACAGGGTTATGGAATTGCATTTTATTTAAGTTATGTGCATTGCAGAACAATATAGGTAGTACATACAGAAAGAGCTTGGAAAGACGGTTTCAACAATACCAAATACTCAAAACTGCCAAAAATTGAGTTATGGAGTTCTGGAAATACAATACAATATCATTTATTGCATAAAACATATTACAATGTTTATAGCAAACAATAATCTATTCTATACAACATGTAGAAGAAATACATGGATTTTCAAAGAGCATACAAATTTTACATCATTTTCATACACTTGTTTGATTTCTACATAAATTGGCAAAAATTGGGAAATAAGGCGACGATATGCAGAACTTTAAAGATGATCTTTGTATTATGTCAGTGACTTTATATTGATCAATGAATTTTTTTATTGAATTGGCTAAATATTTTTTTTATGATTTTTTAGCACTCTTCAATATTTTTTTTGCTAATTTTTGTGTAATTGCTAGTACAGCATATGGAATATGATTTATCGTGAACTTTCAACTAGAAGAAATTACCCAAAACAAATTAAAAGTGTGCATTTTTTGTTGTTTTTAAGATGCTCTCAACTTAGACGAATAAATAATACATCTTATTAGTCGATTACTTGCATTTCGTAGTAGATAAACATAATTGATGTTATTATTTTAAACATCTCTCTCTTACCGTCTTAAACACTTCATGGTATAATGAATGATTATATTTCTCGAATTGTTATATTTTGTTGATATGACAAAATATTCTGTATTTTACATATGATTTTATTGCAATAAATGGTTAAAAAAGAGAGATGCTATCTATGGTCGTAGAAGAAACTATGTGGAACTAGTTCCGATAAAAGTTACTGGAAAATTGAATATTTAGAAAAAAATCTGGCATGTCAATTTAACTATCAGATTGGATTGTAATTAAACGCTGAATAATAAAATAAAGAAATACATTTTTTTTTGTTAAAAGTTGTATAGACTTTGAAAAAATGAAATCATAATTATAGAGAGATTTTTCTATTGGTTTAATAAGTTTTTGTTAAAAAATGTGACTTTCAGAAACATTTTCATTTTTTTTTTAAATTAAAAATAAAATTTGTGAAAAAAACACAAGGATTAATAATAGCTTCAAATGTTTACCAGTATGCGAGATATTCCTACATATCAGATTTTGATTAATCCAAGTTGCAAGCAGCATAAGTTGTTTTGTCCAATGTGTGACCAAGATTTCACTGTTTATATATGACGGTCAATAGATAACAAGTTACTCCAGTCAAAGGCTGATATCCGATTTTCAGTTATCTCACATAAGCTTACAAAATAAGTTCACAATAATTAATGAACTTTTTATAGGTCATGGTAATTAAAGATGCATTTGACAAGTTGTCAATATATATACCTGTCAACACATTTTTCAGTGAGATCTGCCTGGGTAGTATGATACTTTATCTACCTGACTACCATTTAATATACTGATGCATTTAACTTATGTTATCATTATTTTGTCAACTGAATACCATTTTTTGTTCTTTTATTATTGAATTTAAGCCCACTGCTTTAATTAATCCCTTATGTAACTAGAAAATCCGTGTTCTTATATATAATACCCCTATTGTTGTCAGAAAAAAGTCCATATTAGGGACCAATAATATGCACTCTGTTTTAACTCACCGTTTATTACCCAGATTTTCCTGGTTTTAATTCACCCCTTAGTATGTAACTAGAAAATTCGTGCTCTTATATAAAATACCCCTATTGTTCTCAGAAAAAAGTCCATATTAGGCACAAATAATATGCACTCTGTTTTAACTCACTGTTTATTACCCAGATTTTCCTGGTTTTAATTCACCCTTATGTAACTAGAAAATTCGTGCTCTTATATAAAATACCCATATTATTTTTTTTTAAAAGTCCATATTAGGGACAAATAATATGCACTCTGTTTTTTCTCATTGTTTATTAACTATAGAGTTTCCAACAGAAAATTCTAGTTATTAGATTGGTGGTGGGACTTTTGGGCGGGCGGAGAGCCGTTTAGGTGTCAACATTTTTTTGTGTTCTGCATATTTCCCCAAGTATTTTAGTTTTAGCTGTGAAAGATTTATCAGCATGTGATGTTGTGTACCTTGGGTTTTGTTTCTGCTAGAGCCCAGTTTCAGTAGAGTTATGGGCCTTGTCTTAGTTAGAATTAGCATAAAGAGTGTGCAAGATTTGTCGTATGTATCTCTATAAGAGTTTTAGTAGGAGGCATGAAACTTTACAGGAATGCACCTGGTGTTTAGTTTATGCCCAAGGCCAGTTACAGCTAAGTTATTTTTTATTGCAATAGTGACATATCACTGACTTTCTAAGTCGTAATATTTTTTGGTTTCAGATTTTAAAAAATTGATAAATGTTTGTCATACTAAATTGTTTTTAATTTCACTGGAATAAGAATTGATTTCAATGCTTACTTAGTGTTGCTGTCCTGTGATTTTTGCTGTGTTCATAAAATCAAAGTCTGCTTATGTTTGTTGTGAGTAAATAATGCCATATGGCCAGAAAATCTCCTAACAATTTTCATTATGATTATTCCATTAAGTTATCTTATCATTAAAATTAATGTAGAAGTTGGCAAACAACATTGAAGTGACTGTTTATGTGAAGCACTTGCCAGCCTTCTCACCCACCTTGCCTTGCCATACCATGCTTCACCATATCCTGATGCACCTTCTTGTCCGTTTATAGTGATGTTTTATTAACCACGAATGTATGAATATGTAATCTAGTCTGTATTGAGATGTTCGTGTCTTTCTGAGCATGTGACAGAGAAAATGCCACAATCAAGTTAATGATAGAAAAGTAAAACAAACGGCAGTTTTAGGCATAAGTGAACTTTCTTACCTGAACTGACAAGTACGGATTCTGAAAGTTCTTACACCTGTTCTTGATCAATCTAACAGCACTGTACCTAGGCTGAAAGTTCTTACACCTGTTCTTGATCAATCTAACAGCACTGTACCTAGGCTGAAAGTTCTTACACCTGTTCTTGATCAATCTAACAGCACTGTACCTAGGCTGAAAGTTCTTACACCTGTTCTTGATCAATCTAACAGCACTGTACCTAGGCTGAAAGTTCTTACACCTGTTCTTGATCAATCTAACAGCACTGTACCTAGGCTGAAAGTTCTTACACCTGTTCTTGATCAATCTAACAGCACTGTACCTAGGCTGAAAGTTCTTACACCTGTTCTTGATCAATCTAACAGCACTGTACCTAGGCTGAAAGTTCTTACACCTGTTCTTGATCAATCTAACAGCACTGTACCTAGGCTGAAAGTTCTTACACCTGTTCTTGATCAATCTAACAGCACTGTACCTAGGCTGAAAGTTCTTACACCTGTTCTTGATCAATCTAACAGCACTGTACCTAGGCTGAAAGTTCTTACACCTGTTCTTGATCAATCTAACAGCACTGTACCTAGGCTGAAAGTTCTTACACCTGTTCTTGATCAATCTAACAGCACTGTACCTAGGCTGAAAGTTCTTACACCTGTTCTTGATCAATCTAACAGCACTGTACCTAGGCTGAAAGTTCTTACACCTGTTCTTGATCAATCTAACAGCACTGTACCTAGGCTGAAAGTTCTTACACCTGTTCTTGATCAATCTAACAGCACTGTACCTAGGCTGAAAGTTCTTACACCTGTTCTTGATCAATCTAACAGCACTGTACCTAGGCTGAAAGTTCTTACACCTGTTCTTGATCAATCTAACAGCACTGTACCTAGGCTGAAAGTTCTAACACCTGTTCTTGATCAATCTAACAGCACTGTACCTAGGCTGAAAGTTCTAACACCTGTTCTTGATCAATCTAACAGCACTGTACCTAGGCTGAAAGTTCTAACACCTGTTCTTGATCAATCTAACAGCACTGTACCTAGGCTGAAAGTTCTAACACCTGTTCTTGATCAATCTAACAGCACTGTACCTAGGCTGAAAGTTCTTACACCTGTTCTTGATCAATCTAACAGCACTGTACCTAGGCTGAAAGTTCTAACACCTGTTCTTGATCAATCTAACAGCACTGTACCTAGGCTGAAAGTTCTTACACCTGTTCTTGATCAATCTAACAGCACTGTACCTAGGCTGAAAGTTACTTATTCATGCAGTAACTCCTCACTTAAAGACCATTTCGGTATAAAGACCACCTCAAAATTAAGACCACAATTTCAAGTCCATTTTCACTGTCTTGCTCTCTATTCAACCTCAATATTAAAACCACCTCAAGATAAAGACCAGTTTCAAGTTCCCAAGGGTGGTCTTATTATTGAGGTTTTACTGTACTTGATAATCCAGGGGAGATCCTTTACAATACCCATTTCCTGTCATTAATTATTTAGTTGACAGGTATTTTGTACTGTTGTCGCATACATTTGCACCATTCTGTCAAACAACAACTTGAACACTCAGACTATCATCATGGTAAGGCCGGTTACTATGCTAAGGTTAATGAAGGAACTTCAGTGAATTAGCAGGTTGAGCGGGGAATGCCATGTATGAAGTTAGCAGCCACCTTGAAGGCAATAGTCTAGAATACCCACAATCCCTAGAGTCTTATTATACCTTCACACATTGTTTGTGGGTTGGTCTGTGACCATGTAGAAACCCTTAACTTTTGCTCCAGTTACAGACCTGCAGGGGTTCGCCGTACAATGATCTGTTTGTGTGAAATCAATCCTCGAAAGCTGCTCTGTTTTCAGTCTCTTTGATTTTCAACGTCTTTGTTTAATTTGTGAAAACTGTCAGCATATGACTTCTATTTGTTTAGATCTGTAGAATGGAATAGTGTATGATTCCTGCTCTTTGAGTTGGTGGATTTTCATTTTATATTAAGTAGACACATCCAGGCACCAAACCATAGTTACGGAATGTTTGTAGCATATTTGACCGATTTGTTTATCTCCATACTATCCCGTTATTCTCAAACAGTAGTTGGAATGGCTTAATTTTGTTGCAGCAGCTACAAAGAAATATTTTCAAATATGGCGAATTTTATCCGCATTTAACTCAACATATGTTTAACTTTAATTGTTTTTTACTAGGGATGTAAATGACGAACCGGTTTACTGTTTGAAAATTTACGGTTATCAGTTAGTAAAATTTCTAACCGGTTAATTGTTAATTTTAATGAAAACATCTACTTTGAATTTTGGAAAAAAAACGAAAAATCTGGCAAGATATCCGTAGTCACAAATCTCAATACTTTGTCCCTGAAAGATGTGAAACTGCGGCGTAAGGGGGACAATTGATCATCCGTAACTAACAGTTTAACGTGTATGCATTTGCTTCAAATATTTAATGAGAAGGTCAGTTAATTGTCGTTTATGTCAGTCGCAAAACTCGTTTGGGTGTTCGAGAATTTAGGCATATTTAAATAGACAGATAAATAATGTTGCATTTGTACTGCACTTTGTGTTTTAGCATTGTTGTATTCGAAAAGAGTGTAACTGTCTGTTACATTAAATGTGATTTGGAATCCTTCTATTTATCATATATCATATTATAATGTTTGAAATTAAAAATGACGTTTTCTTAAAAATTATGTTCACTACTAAGTAGATATAAAACACTATTCGAACGTCAGAATATAGCTCTAGTTTACAGGTGTTATGGCAAAAATATACACTGCAAATTACACAACATGTAGCGAATGTCAAAACTTCCAAACGGTTAACCGGTTAGCAAGATAACCGAATATTGACATCCCTATTTTTTACCCATGTTCAAAGCTATGGACAAGGTAAATATCCAGTTATTGCATGTGTACAACCATGTATCATTCAACCAGAACTACATGTTGTTTCTGATGATGGATTCTTGCATTTTATGCCAATTTTCTTTATACGTAAGCTAGGGTCGTTTATTATTTTCCAGAAATTAACAATTAGCATCATTAGTCTATGTTTGAAATTGCATTTATGTCATTGACATTCATACTAGAGCTGTTTCAGAACAGTAATCATGTTTCATCAGCATGTTAATAAGTTTCTAATTTGGCTTATAATACTTATAATAAAGTAGCTGAAAAATAATGATAATAATAACATTTCAACACTTCCTTGTGTGTAATTCTATCGGGTAATTTACCACTGGTTGTAGGTTATGTACTACTTTTTGTACAAGGCTTAACTGCTTATTTTTCTTACTCGTAATACACTTCTACTCATTGTCTGATTGGTTACCTAAGTTTCTTTTAATTGGAAATTCCACTCAAATTGTCTCGTGCAATCACATTGCAACCACTCCCTGTGGCCACTCCCTATGGAAAAAGTATCCCGGATCTCCTTTTGCACCACAGAGAGCCATGAACAATTAATATCTATTAACACTCATTTTGTACCTGGGCATATCATTATCCAATCAATTCTGACAGCTGCGGTCAGTTAATCTGGCTTATCAGGGTATGCACTCAGTACACAAACATTTTATCTCAAAAGAAAAGCAAGGCCACATACACCTTCATAGCTTGTATTTGTCTAGAAATATAACCACATCAGGTTTTTCTGGATACAAAATAAAACAAAATTTTGTGATCTCAGTACAAATTAACATCATTAAACAAACTATAACAATCAATAATATAAAAATCTTTTTACATATAACCGCCACTTAGAGGCTGCATGATCGTATTAATTTGAGAGTACTGAGTGTATGTATTATTGTAGAAAAAATATTATTTAATATATAAGCTCTACAAAAATGAAAATTATAATGAAAAAACCATTTAGATTTTTGAAAATGATGAATAGTAGTCATATCGCAGTGAATTCTGCAATGGAAAAATATGTAGAAACTACTAAACTCATCGTTTTGCAAGAATTGTAATTTATCAGTAAGCTAGTTTTAATAGGTAACTAATTCATAACACATATATTTCCATTTTCCACAATGCAATATTCCAGCGTACAGTCATGCTCTCTCAGTTCAAAAAACGTCTTGTGCACCATGACCACTTCCTCCTATCATCTTTATTTGTAAATATCAAAACATTCATAAACGCGATTCTTGTCTCAACCAGGCAGTGACTGAAACTCCAAAATATCAGCACTGGGTTACATCATGTCCTCTTGCTCAATATGTTAGAAGAATATTTGCATGAAATGCTCTTGAAGACAGGCGCAGGATGTGTCGACAAAAATTACATGTGCAAGATTTTGACACAAATTTAATTGCAACAAAATGTAGAATAGTTACAACCTTACAGCACCTTAGAACATTGCTCCTCAAAAATATAATTTTAGTTGATTTGTTGCAGTATTACCATCCAGGGCATTACAAACCTAAACGTGTTAGCAACATAATTTAATGTTTTGAAATTTGTTGCGCAATGCATGGTTTAGGAGGGGAAAATCTGTTAATAAATGTTATGAAAACAAATTAACTTACATTTCGTTGTTTTCTGCAACTGTTGTGACTGTTGCTGCTGCTGTCGCCTTTGATGCCCGTTTTGCTGACCTGATTTGCTTAATCTTCCTGACAGAAGAATAAACATTTAATCAATTGTATGTGACAGACTTCCCATAGAATGTTTGCAAACTAAACTCATTTAACATGCTTTATGTAAAAACAGACATGATTGGAAATAAAAACATTAATACATTATTGTATGTCTAGTACATGACAGCAATTTTTGAACTGCATTGTTATAAATTTTCTTTAAAAGTAGAAAGTAACTCGCTTACTTCGGAGTTGATGTGGATGGTCTCCTTTTCCGCCTACAGCTCTTGTCTGGCGTGAACTCAACATCCCGCCGCTTTGCTGACTTTTTGTCCTCATGAAGCCTGTGTCGCAGTACCTCTTCACCAATAGCCAGTAGTTCCTCTTTGCTCTCTGTTCTGCTCGATGGACCGAAGTCGTAATGAATGTTTCCATTTTCCACCTTTGTTAGACAGCCTCTTCCCAAAAACTGGGGCAATTTTGAAGCATGGTCCCATGATGTGAATAGATACTCCACTTGACACTGTATCAATTCAGCTAAACATTTAAGTGCTGCCTTCGGTGGCAGCCATGAGGCAGGGTGCCTGTAATCTCTATCGGGTAGTTTAATTGACATTTGTCTCACTTCTTCAATAGTTAAAATGTGGGGATATACAGTACTTGGACAATACAAGTGTTTGACAACATCGAAGTACACTTCTCGGTTGATATGACCTGACGTTGGTATTGAAGTATCATTGAAATCAGAGAACTGCAGAATGTGTTTCACTGCATTTGGAATAGCCAGAAAGGTTGAAATCCATTTATCATGTGGTATGCCATGAATTTTCAGCAGAAAGTCATTGCCACCCATACACAATATAATTGCTACGTTCGCAGCTGCATATTTGAATCCAAAATGCTGCTCTATAATTTCTATAATTTTAGTAATATGCTACAATTCTGGTTTGGCTTTCTGTAGTAGTATGTATATCGGTGTCTTAAATGTACCATCGTCGTTTCTATGCCATTGAAGGGACACTGCAAACAGGTGGACAACAATGCTGTCAATGTCTCCTGATGTCACAACACTGATAATACATTCGTCGGATTTCACTTTCGGCATCAATGTTCCAAGCCAGTCTACTTGTGCAAGCTCTGCCTCCCCTTTTCGCTGTTGCATTGTAGTCAAAACTGACATTCTAGCGACGCCACTCTTGTTGTACAAGGCTTCTACTGGATGGGTGAAAGGGGGACAGTCACAGCCTTCTTTGCAATTGCAGTCCTTCATGATTAGTTCACTGTCAACTATGACATTGAAGTCATTTTTTATATCCAGTTTGTGGACGTTTCTCGCAAGGTAATTGCTGATAAGCCTCTTGCCTTCACTGGTTTGCAGTGTTGCAGACTTTGACAGTTTATGGTTGCTCAGACCTCATCACCATGTTTCAAATGAGCTATAGATGCTGGTTCTATTTTTCTTCTCTTTTGCCTTGTTAATTAAGCTCTTGAAATCATCTGGGGTGAAGCTGTACTTTTCTTCACAGATTATGATGCTTTTAAGATTTGGGTTGCATAAGTTCTTGATAATTCCATTTTCTATATGCTTTAAGTATTGTTCCCCTGATGTTGCCTTTGTTTTGAACTTCACCCCAGCAAATTCCATTGTAGCATAGGCAATGCGTTTTCTGACGTTGACCTGCATAGAGATGCTTTCCTCAACACACACAAGAATGCCTCTGTTTGCAAGGTACTCGTCTATTTGTTCAGCACTTATGGTAGGCATTGTTCACATCATTAGCTTGATCATAGCCTTTCTGACACCCTGTGCCTTCTGTACTGTTGCTTTTGTTCCATCAGGATTAACCAAAGACTGACATGTATTCATGCTGGAACTCATACAATCCAGGATTTTTGACTGCTTCTTGACCTGGGCTTTGTAATGTAGATTGTTTGAAAAACAGAAAGAGTGAAATAGGAAAACGTGTTTATTTGTATTGAAATTGTACTGTATCTAAAATAGTAATGTGGCTGGTAATTACACGAAATTGTTGAAGTTTCCCTGTAGTAATGGGATTTGAATTGTAGTATTACAGTTTCTCCAATCATTCTAGAAAAAGTGTACTTTGTTAGTGTATTCTTATTGTGTCGGATTTCTTGAATGTTTTAAGAACCTGTGGTATTATTGGCCAAAATCATATTACTATGGGAAACCTCAATGATCTGGCACTTGCGCTGGCTATATCACTATTGTTTCAGATTCACACTAAAATATCAGATTCACACCCAAATCTCAGATTCACACTCAAATCTCAAGAAAGTTGACTCTATAGAATGCTGAGCACTCAGAAAGCACTGTAACCAATAATGCCAACTCAAATTTTCACAATCAGACTCATTGGAGTACACTTTGAGTACTGGGCTTAAGTACTGAGTGAAGGTTAATATCCTGACACCAGAGTATTTCTAATTAATACACACTGACATCCAGGTGGCTTTATGGTTTGTGCAAGTGTCTGGTGTCAATTGTTTAACTGATTTTGTGTTAAAACTTCTATATTTATTTCCAGGAAAACAGTATCAGTGCAGTCATTGTAATACTGTGTTTGGTGCAGAAAGGTTACTTAGGGAGCATATGAGATACCATGGTAAGTACAGCCATACCTTGTTCATTCGAATTCATCGGGTCCGAAATTATATTTCGAATAATTCATTGTTTCTATTAGTCCACACTCAAAAGGTTCACGGCAGGGGTATTAGACAGTTGCCAGTGGCAACAGTTGTTGTTGTTACTCCTGTTTGGGTGCCATGTGATTGAACCTGGGTGTCAAATTTTCATGCTTTCAGTGGCATTTATTTTATTGGACAAATTTCGCATCTATTTACATTTAGTATTTTGTGGCTTTTATCTACATTATGATTTTAGGCATAAAAGAGTCGCTATTTCATTAATATCAAGTGTTCATGGGTGAGCTTTTGTGATCGACCTGTTTCCGTCATTCATCGTCACATTTACCTTGTTAACACAATAAAGGCCACTGTGATTTTTAATCAGAATTTCATGAAACCTTGTCAGAATGTTTGTCCCTATGAAATCTAGGCCAAATTTGAAACTGGTCACTTGGAGTAAAAAAACTAGGTCAGTAGGTCAAATCTAAGTAAATATGGTTAACACAATAGAGGCCACATTTTTAATCAGAACTTCATGAAACCTTGTGGGAATGTTTGGCACTATGAAATCTAGGCCATGCTGGTAACTTGGTCACTTGTGGTCAAAAACTAGGTCAGTAGGTCAAATCTTAGATTAACCTTGTAAACACAATAGAGGCCACACTTTTAATCATAACTTTACAAGAATTTATGAGAATGTTAGTTTCTATGAAATCTAGGCCAAGATTTAAGCTGGGTCACCTGAGTTCAGAAATTAGGTCACTGTGTAAAGTCATAAGAAAACCTTGGTTTTATGGACACCAGAATATGATTGTGATGTTAATGTTTACCATCAGGCCATATTGAGCAGAGGAACTCAGGGAACACCATCTTGGCCCTTTTGTTATATGTTAAAGATGTGCTGAAAATCCCTTTTAAGTTGAATAACATTGTTAATAAAATTTGCTATTTTTGTATGTTACTGATGTGTTGAAATTCACCTATACGCCCATTTATTAACTCAGATCTCAAGTTTGACTATCTTTTAGGGTACTGATGTCTGGGAGGGCATTATCAAGCAATACAGAATTAACACACACAAAATCCAAAAACCTTCCAAGCCATAATATTTATTTTTTTTGTAAAATTTCTCAAAATCATTAATATATTTTCTAACATTTATTTGATATTCAAATTCTACAAAATGCAAGGAACAATCAGGTATTTTTTGTCTTAAACTGACTGAATGCGTCAAACTTTAAATGCGTTTTTCTCGAAAGTTGAAAAAAGATAGATAGAACAACCTTCCACTCCGGCGACAATATGAAGGCAGCGGTACCTTAGCATTCTTTCGGTATTCCAAATAATACTATGATCTAAAGCACCTGATTTTAGAAAAATTATAATTTAAGTTTTTGCAACCAAAGGAGGAAAACAATTATGAAACCATACTAACAAAATACTAGTAGATAGATAAAATGGCTGTAAGGGAGCAGGGGCAGCCATACAATATGTTCCAATTACTGGATCTTAGTATATAGAAACTCAAGGATTAGTCGAGGGATTTCTGGGTTTAGTGGCTATCATATTAAGGTTACTGTTTTAATATACACCCTTATCTTGATGAATATATTATTTGATCACATTCTGTGGCGGCTTCCACAAAATTTGTGTCCTCTGTCTTTCATATAACTTATCAAATCTCCATCCAATTTGGTCGCACTATTAATGTATATACAGGGTGTTCTTTCACAAAGTTTGAGTTGTAATATTTGTTTAAATGCTTTTTCCATCTATGTTGCTATGGACCAATAGTTTACTTCTGCATGAGAGTTCTAAATACATGTAAAACAGATATTCATGAAAAAAGCAGTATATTTCATTATGCCAAATAAAGCCAGTGTACACAGTATTATTTTAATTTTATCTTAATTCAAACTATGTGAACAAACTGTTTTAACACCCTGTATATATAATATATCAATAAAGATTGATACCCTTTTATAATGTTGCATACACTCAGGAGTTATGGCCCTTTTATTTCGGAATATTTCTACATTGTCCACTCTGTATGTCCAACTAGCTTTGTCGCAATATTCATAATTTCTTGTTATGAAACTTAGCTTTGACTGGAATCATACATTGAACTGTTTCAGACAACTGATAATAAGAAAATAAGGCAATAATGATGGTAATCAGTAACCAGTGACTCATCTCAAAAAATGTTTATGTGGAAAATAGTGTAATTAGCATGTTAGTGCTCAATACTTATGAAAATGTGATAGATTTCGCACCCTGTTATTTAACTTGGTGAACAAAATCTGAATCATAATAATAGCCTGTCTCACAATCTCCTGGTTGTTGGATTCTTTGTACTGATTGCAGATGCTTAAACTATGTGAGCAGATTGTGTTTTCATTACCTGTTCATCATTGCTATTACAGCCATTTTTCTTCTAAGTAGGGGAAAAGTATATACTTTTTTGGGGGGAATGGGGCCCAACTTTGTTAATTATGTAATTGTCAAAAATTGCTTACCACCATGGCTTCTGAAACCTTTTGGTCAAAGTCAGTTTCACAATGAAATTTCTGATGTGTTTTCAGTAAACCAATTTAAGTGTCCATTCTGTGAGATGAGCACCCCGTCACCCTCAAACATGAGACTTCACATCAAATATCGACACTCGGATGAGAAACCACACAAATGTGATATGTGTGACTACAGGTACGCTTTTTGATCATTTGAATTTTTTTCTTGTTACACATTCCTATGGCAACTGTCCAAATTTTCATGGAGTGTTTCTGAATGCCTCCTGGTTTATTTTAAGTACAGACTGAGACTATTGCCTGGGATTATAACTGATGACAACTGATAGCACTCAAATCTCAAATCATAGGCATATACTCGCAGAGCCTGATAGTGACTGAGTGTGAAAAATGTTTGTTAATGGAAAAGCGAGTATATTATTCTGTGTGACCCATTTTCTTAGAGATTTAAGTGTGAAAATGGGCTGTGGGAGTCTGAATGTGAAGTTTGTCACTAAAACCCAATAATTCCTTTAATATTCACACTCAAATTTCTAAAGAAAATGAACGAGAAGGAATATTTGACACTCATTTGACATTAATATGCTTTTCCATGTTTAAATTTCCACTATTAAAAGTGAATTTGGTGATTTGACAGCAGCTGCTGAGTGTAAGTTTACGTTATAGTCCGGAGTCCTGGTTAGGTGTAAAAAAACAACATGAGCGCCGCTGTACGATTTCCAACCCCTTCTTTAATTGACCTCAATATTTGCCACACATGGCAGTAGGAAAACAAAGTGACCATATGGAGTAAATATTGTTTCCAGCTTGCAAAAAATGGCATATCATGTTGCGTTTTCTTGAAATGACGTCACTTACAGAAATGGTTGTAAATCCCATAGCAGCGTTCATAGGTTTGTTTCAGTTTCCTGTCCTACCCTATTTTTTTGCCCCGATCCTAGAACATTTTTTCGCGTGTAAATATTTTTTTTCTTTTTGGTAAAATTTCTTTGTGTGAATTTAACAGTCAGTTTTGTAGTACCTACAGTGACTTGGTTCTGATACATCTTTAAAGGTCAAATCACCTTTTTTTCTGTCTTTACCTTTACTGTAAAACTACTAATTGACTATATGTCAATAATTATTGTGGTTCTGAAAATTTCCAATGAAAGTAAATATTTATCAATTTGAACTACTTTGGAACTTGTTTATAGGTAAAAAACTGTGTTGCTCCTCCAGAAACTAGTTCAGGTGCAGATAGAGTACTTCTTAGACTATTTTCCTACAGAAAACCAGCTGGATGGCTTTGTCACATTCTTATTTGTCTTATTTATACTCGGGTCTATATGGCAATGATTTAAATTGGTTTTGCTTATTGTCGGTCTATTTTCTTGCATCTTAACCTCCTTTTGTTTACACTTGTCTCATTAAACCAGCATGAACATTTTGTTCTGGGTCTATAGTTACCAGTAAATACATTGCAAGGACAATACCTCCTGAACTTCAGATGTTGATTTGAATTGTCAAAACACCTATCCAGTGAGTTACGTTACATCCAAAGAATGTTACAATTTTGTTGTGAATTTTTTAATATGCGTCCTCTGGTCAGACTGCCAATGTCCATTGCTGTTGTTGTTGTTGTTTGTGTTTGTCTCTTACTTAACAATTTTCTATCAGTTGTTAGATATTTATCCATTTCTTTCTTGATATTGAATTGTTTAAACTGACATTTCTGATTTAGGTGTGTGGAGTGCCTATGTCATGTAGAAAATATCTGGTTGGAATGCAAAAATAGGGGGATGGGGTATGAACATTAGGGGGGGCATGAACAATGGTGGGTGCTTGAGAATTAGGGGCTGGGGGGGGGGGCAAAAAGTAGGGGTTGGGGACATGAAAAATAGAAGTTGGGGGGGCAAGAAAAAATGGGACAGGTGGATGTAAAATAGGGTGATGGGGTATGAAAAATAATGGTAGGGGCATGAGAATGGCAAATTGGGATGATGATTAAGATATTTATCTATTAAGACCAAAACAAGATTGGTGTACTTTTTCTGCACTAACAAAGCTGTTTGTTTCAGATGTAAATCAGTGCATGACTTAAAGAAACATTTAGATAGACACAGTGGGGACAATTTACTTGTTTGTGAGGTGCCAGATTGCAGTTACAAAACAAAAAGCTATAGAAGTCTCGAGTACCATTTTAGTCGACTTCATCATGTGAGTTCTTGAACTTGAATTTGGACATTATGTTCAATTGTTTTTAAAAACAGTAATAGTTATATGTATTCTTTGTATTTCTACTAGTGCTGGGTTCAAATGGCAGTTTTTATGTGAATTTATTCTGTAGTAATTCATATACAGTAAAACCTCACCTAAAGACCACCTAAATAATAAGACAACCTCAAAATTAAGACCACAATTTTCAAGTCATTTGCATTGTTTTGCTCTGTATTCAACCTCAATATTAAGACCACCTCAATAATAAGACCAGTTTGCAGGGGTCCCAAAGGTGGCCTTATTATTGAGGAGTTACTGTACTTCATATACCAGTATGGCCTGTGTATTAATTTCTGATAAATGCAGATTACTTAAAAGTATGATGTCCATTTAAGCAACATGAATGGTCTGATATTTGAATAAAAAAGAGAATGTCTGGTGGAAAGCGTGCAATTTAAGTGCAGTAATTTTTTTCAAATTTATCTGACTCCATATTTTAGATTGTGGGACAAGATTCATGTACCAATGAATGATACATTATATTCGTACCAACATGTATACTCTGTGTAAGATCTATCTTTGCTTAATAATGTGATTCTTATGTGAATAACACAAAATTATCTGTCCTTAATACGGAAGAATTCATTTGCCATGAAAAACCAGAGGGGTGACTAGACCGTTCCCCCTCAGCCAATGTTTTGGCAGTTTATTATCAATGTAATCTGACAGTGTACCATTGCATCCACTACACTATGTCACACAAAAATGGCAAATTATCTTTTTATTGTTGTTTATAATTGGTCACCTACCTCTGGAAGTTGTCAGCTACATGCAGAGGTGCACATTAATACAGGTTTGCAAAACCTAGAAAGGTTTGTTTGAACAACCAACCCACAATAATTATGACAGAAATACTGTTGAAAAAAGTTCTATGAACCTGATTAAAATTGATTACTAAATTCATGTTTAACTGTACTATTTCAGAGGATAGATACGTCAGTGTATCAGTGTCATGTTTGTGACTCATCATTTTCTCGTGGTGCAATGTTGACCAAACATCTGAAAACAAAACATAAATTTAACTGGCCTGCTGGTCATTCAAGATTCAGGTATGTATTGGTTGCAAATTTTTTATGCTTTTACATCATATTTATTCATACTTATCCCCCCCCCCCCCGATTCCCAAAGTGAAGCAAGGCTTATATAGGAATTTCGAATGTTGGATTTCAATGAAAGTTCACACAAATGATTTATATCAAGCTTAGTTATCACCCTTTAATGATAGAAAATGTTAGAAAATTTTATTGTGGTGCAAACAAATTCTACAGCTTTTGGAGGATTTTCATGAAACTTCACACAAATATATCACATGACGAGTTGTAGCCCCTGACATTTTATCAACCACGTTCAAGATGGCCGTCTGGCAGCCATATTGGATTTTCTTTAAAACTTTTGGACCAAACTACTTGCACAGTTTTGTGAGGATTTTCATGAAACTTCACACAAATATATCACATGATGAGTTGTAGCCCCAGACATATTTTTAATCGACCACATTCAAGATGGCCGTCTGGCAGCCATATCGGATTTTCTTTAAAACATTTGGAACAAACTACTTGTACAGTTTTGTAAGGATTTTCATGAAACTTCACACTAACAATTCTACATCATAACTTGTAGTATGTGACATTGGATTTTCTTAAAAACTTGTGGAGCTTACTAATTCTACTTGAGGATTTTTATGAAACTTCACTAAGAGAAGACATTGAACATTCTCTGAATTTTTTCAACATTCTATATTTACTTGTGTTGCATATGTTCTTTACTTGTTAAGCACATCATCTTTAAAGGTTTCCATCTTCTATTAATTGTTTTACAGGTATAAGCGTCATTCTGATGGAAAATGGCGATTACAGACAGTAAGGTACGAAAGTGTTGAAATGACGACCCAGCTAGAATCCCCATCTTCCCATACTGCATCTGCGTCAAATTCTAGCCACAGTTCCCAATCTGACCAGTTATTGGACATGCCAAGTATGAATGACCCAACACCATCAGGTTCTGGTGGTATCATACTGGTAGAGAAACTCAACACTACAACTGGTTCTGAGTCAAGTGGAAATCAGAACAGTGTGTGCTTGGTGTCTGTGATAGATTCATTGGGCAAGAAAAAAACTCGACATGTGGTTAAAACTAAAGGTCTGGCCGGTGAGATTTCTGATGAAAATGAAATGGATTTTGACTTAACAGATGTGACAAGTTCAGACATACCCAATGCTAAGCTTACTGGTGATGTAAATGAATCCGAACTGACTTACAACATAACAGTTGAACCTGAAACAAATGAAACTAGTGAAACTGAAAAAGCTATTGAGATTAGAATTGTTGAAAATGAAAAGGGTGAATACCAGTATATCATGCATAGAAAGGATTCGGAAATGGAAGAACTTGCAGACATTGGAGTGAATACTCCAGTAACTATTGATATGAAAAAAAATATGGAATTCCAGCAGGAAACTATGTACAATCTACAAATGTTAGGTGATGTAGCATTGAAAGATAAGTATCAAGATCCATAGACTTTAATGTCAGAAAAGAACTGTCTGTTAATTAATTCTATGTGACCAACACAAGACAGTGTTTAACTGTGGAAGATTGTTGTCACAATTCATTTTCAAGTCTTTGTGATAATTGCCAATGCATGTGTTTAAATGCCATTACAATGTACTTTCATTGTTTACAAACTTTCTTCATGCCTTTGTCCATTTTTATTACTATGACAAATATTGTTATGTAAAGTATTCAAAGATATTTTTCCTTTTTCTATTCATGTCTCACTTTTTTCAATCAACATGTAAATAGAAGCTGAACTGCAGTCCATTTTGACAAACAAGGAATGTTAAGGTCTTCTTGTATTTATTTTTTAATTTTGCCCCGGCCATACACTTTTAAAACAAAACTTGTGTGCACTTTTTTAATGTCGAATAACTTTTTTATTGCTTGAAATTTCTACACGAAATTTTGTATATTTGCTATTGGCTAAGCGTAGATCATGATTCTCAGGTCAAAATTATCGGTTTAAATAACACGATGCGTCGAGTCCGGGTGGGCACACATGCTATTAGACTCTTTCCAATCAACCAGATCATCTTTAAGTGGGAGCTGTAGTACTGATTTTTTCGCATCATCGCATTAAATTGTATTGCTTTTTATTTGTTCAATCTGTGGATTTATGCAAGGACATAAATAAAATATCATGCCAGGTATCTACACTATATTTGTTGAAAATTTCAGCAAGATCAGACTAATATTGACCAAGATACGGTCAAATTTATACCTGAACACTTATAAATAAGTTTTGTTAAGTGTATATATATGGGTGGGGCATTACGAGTTGCAACTGTCTGCATGTGCGTGTGTTCGGGTTCTTGTCTGGGCCATAACTTGTGGATGGAGGGATTTCAAAAGAACTTGGCACATGTGATCACCATAACAAGATGATGTATTGCCGGAACACACAGCCTCCTAGGTTTCAAGGTCACTGTTACTAAAAATATAATTTTCTTGTCTAGGCTATAACTTCATAATGAATGGAGGGATTTCAAATTAACTTGCCACATGTGATCACCATAACAATACAATGTGTTGCATGTAACACCCAGTCTCCACTGTTTGTCTGGGTTATAACTTCATTATTAAGTCTTAGTCTGAGTTTCAGTCTTCAATTTTTTGTGAATAAAGCTTCGGGTCAAGTTCGATTTCAATCCATACATTTTTGGAGGAGTTTTTGGCCCTTTTTTTACCATAGCGTGGGCATCCGAGTTGTATGGACACATCTAGTTATTAAACAGTTTCTTCAGTCTTGGATTTATTTACTGATGGTTTAACTTGTTGGTGCTTTTTGTTGAATGCCTAAATGCTGGGGTGCCCTGAAATCCCAAAAATAAGACAGTCTCGATAATGAGCCCACAAATTCCTTACCATTAAGGAAACTGATAGGGATTTTAGGGTATTACAATGACCCCTGTTCGCTAGAGGGTTATCCTGTCAACGCATCAGTTATTTTTTTATTTTTGTTACAATTTTTCTATAATTTTCACAAGTTTTGCTATATTATGTGCATCCATTCACTTCATTAAATTATTGGTCAATATCAGTTGTTGGTAGGGGCAACAGTTTAGTACAGTTGATGCTCGTTTGATTCAATATTTATCACCTCTTCTGTTAATTTGGTTATACATGTATTCGATTAATATTGGTTGAACAAAACATGTTCAAAAGAGTTTTTATGATTTTAGTAATTACTATGCACAAAACCATTCATTTGGGAAAATTAAATGATTGTCAGTATAAAATAAGATTTCAAAATGATGTACTTATTTAAAAGCATTTTTAAACCATGAAAACTGAACCTAACTAAACCAGACGTATATACCTGAACAAGTAATATTACAAATTGAACTTGTGAATGAAAGTCAAATATAGGTCATTATGAATATGCGTGTGAATTTCTGAATTAATTTAACTATGTTATGAAATGCACCCAAGGTGTACTAGCAAATAAATGTGATCATTAGAATGAACAGTAAGTTGTCATTTCTGTCCAGTGTTGCTAAAAATAGATCTGAGTGAATGAATAGCTGTCAGATTAGTTGACTGACAACTTAATATCGATTTAACTTGAGGTAATATGCCTTTGATATCCAGAAGGGGGTTTTTGTACCTAAAAACTATAAATAAGTTAATCAAGATAATGTGCATATTAAACATATTCATTCATGATTAGTTTCCCTTTAAAATGGAGTAAACAGATTAATTATTACTATGAATTGTCATAAGCTTTTATTAACATCCATGCTTGTTGTTCAAAAACTAGTTGAGCAAACTACTTCTAGAATTTGTGGATGATTTCCATGAAACTTCATACAAATATTCTACTTGATGAATTGTAGTGTGTGACATGATTGTTTCCGATTCATTCAAGATGGCCAACTGTCGGCCATCTTGGATTTACTTCAGACAAATAATGTACACAATGAGTTGTATTGCAACTGTTGGCCATTTTGGATTGTCTCAGAAATATGTCTGACAAAGCAGTATTGCAGGGGTATAACACCTTCAGCAATAGCTCTAGTTTCAATTTCTGGCAGTTCTCCTTGATAGTAATGTTCTTCCTCTCTGTATCATGACAGGAAGTTGTCAAGAACTAAAGATGACACAGAAATAATGGTGAATGATATCTGTGATGAAACATCCGAAGATCTTTAAAAGTTATTTGATCTCCATCATCTCGCATTCAATTGAAGATGTTACAAATGCTTTTACAAATGTCAAACAAGTTTGAATTGATGGAAAACTCTGGAATGCTGCATAGGTCATCTGGTGAGAAAATAGCTTTTAGCGTTTAATTTAGTTGAAATAAGTAAACAATAGCTAACTATTGACATTTATTATATATATGAACAATTGGTACATATCTCAAAAAACAAAATGCATTAAAATGTTATCAAATTTGATCAAAATACCTGAAATACCCTTTTATGAATGCATACTGTATGCAGCATTTGTAACTCTCACTATATTGAGACCTTTCATACAATAAAAGAGTAATATTTTATTTGTTTCCACATAAAATGGAGAACGGGACCATTATGGTATCAATACAAACATTTCTCATCCATCGGTTTTTGACAGACAATAATACAGACTATCGTTTCAAGCAAAAAGTGTTGAATATAAGGGTAATTTTAACCCATTTAAACTGCCTGAATTGCAATATGTACTTAGAAATAATTTTATGCTCATTAACTGATTGTTATCAATAGATTCTTTCTTCTGGAAAAAAATCCTATGAAAGACATCATGTCTTGTTTACATAATGCGTCAATGTTGGACTTTTTCACGATTTCTGTAAATTGCTGATGTGCTTCCATGACTGTCCATGTGTGATACATGTATAAGTATTCATCTGAAAAAGGCCTTCAGAGGAGATGTTTTTAGAAGCAAAACAGGATGTCCGCCATTTTGTTGTTATTGTTGATGATAAATCGCGACACATTTTGCATTGTTGTATTTATGTAGAGTGTCACCACGTGAAGCACCTTGTCGCATTGTTGTATTTATGTAGAGTGTCACCCCGTGAAGCACCTGGTCGCATTGTTATATTTATGTCGAGTGTCACCTTGTCGCATTGTTGTATTTATGTCGAGTGTCACCACGTGAAGCACCTTGTCGCATTGTTATATTTATGTCGAGTGTCACCTTGTCGCATTGTTGTATTTATGTCGAGTGTCACCACGTGAAGCGTCCAGTAAAGTTCATGAAATTCTGCCTTGTGGTTTCAGAGGAGATGTTTTTTAAATGATTGTTGACAATGGACATAGACCGATCAGAAAACGTGGAATTTTCCACAAACCTGACTCAATAGCATCGAAACATATATCCCCATAGAATCAGCAGCTACAGTATGTGTCAGATCAATTTTTCCAGAAAATCATTTTAATGTTCACATAAAATACATAGCTCATTCAGATTCCATCTGATTACAAGAATTAGTCAAACAAGAAACAAATATTTCATCTCCAATGATTTCAGCATCGAAATTTCACACAGAAAAAATTTGTTCACTAATAAACTTCTGAGAGTGCACAATCTGCCTTTGAAACTACACTATGCAAAGTACTTTTCCTGACATCAACATTCAAAATTTCTCCGAAGAGAGGTTGATCCTAACACTAGTTCTCCGATATTCAAGATGCAGACAATATTTTTACATGAATGCAGGGCTCTAGAATTTTATTTCAAAGACGCTTGACCCATACTAATGGAATTGTAGAATTTGACTTGTCCAACATAGGAAGCTAGTTGTCAGAGAACATTTTAGTAACAAATAAACATACACAATGATAGCTCCACATTTTAAAATTTATAATCACAAGTATGACGTGTTTGTGTGATTCTAAGGTTTGACTTACAACTGAATAATTGCTGATGTTGGTTAGCTTTAAAACAGACTTGTCCGAGACTGACTTCAACTCAACTGTTGGTAGGCTGATTCCCCCATTGGACTAGTCCGGAACGTCGGGCTAGTTGATTTCTAGAGCCCTGGAATGACTTAAACATTTTTGTTCACACACTTTTTTGTCTCAAAATAGTCAAAGTTAAACTATGCGGTACATCATCCATAGATTCTAACAAAATAACTCCAAGCTGTATAATGAGAATTTAAAAATATCTATTACACAAGATCATTATCTTTCAAGTTGAGATTTCTGGATAGCTTCCTCTACAACGTTCCTCAAATAGTTGATTGTCTCCCTTGGATTATCACTGCCCGTAATGGCACTTCCAGAAACTATCATATTTGCACCAGCCTACAATATACAAAGAAGTTAAATGCTAATCACCACAAAAATAAGTCCTTTCTTTTATTTTTATACTTGAATTAAACCATCACCACAGCAGTAATGACAACATTGTCTTGTCACTCCTGAAAAATTACACTTACATGAAGGAATCAATTGCCCAACAAATTTTTCATATTGTAAACCAGTCAAGATTTTAAAGTTTTGTAACCAGTCATGTTTCAAAGTACAAGTAGACTTAAGTCATGTTACAACAGCAATAGTGTATTTAAGGATATTCACAAACATTGTAAGACTGAAACTCACGACTTTAAAATGTTAAATGTTACTTTTGCTCCTACGCTGTTATTCAAGTAAATACTTTCCTTTGCTAACTTGACACTGAGATCAGGATAAAAAGTAACTGTATTGGACTAGTGTATTTGTTTTTGGGAAACATGTAAGAAAAAATGGCAATGCAGTGTTGTAGAGTACATCTGTATGAAGGCAATTACCACCAATTTTCTCTTTTACGATTAAGCATATTTTGACAAACAATCTACCTTTAACAAAACTTCTTTTCTGGACACACATTTGTGGAATCGAATTCTATTCAGACAATAGGCTTCAAATACTGTACAGTTTTTTTTAATTTATGAAGCGTATCCTCTGATTTCCTCCATTGATCATTCCTATACCTGATATAAGAGACTCAAATGTTTCCAGAAAAAGCACTGGGAATCCCTTATAATAATCAACTTACATCAGCACATTGTTGTATCGTCGCTGGTCCCACTCCACCGTCTACTTCAATGTCAATCTGACCGAAGTGGTCTCTCAAATACTGAATCTGAAGAAATCAAGAAATTATCATCAGAACCGATGGTATGTGAAAATTCTTCATGCAGACAAAATGCACATCCACTCTGATAGTTAAGCTGCTCATTAAGTATCATTGAATTCAAGTTGGTGGGTTTATACAGAGAAAAAATGCGTAAATAAATGGGGACAGGGGCACGCACATAACAATGCATGGATAGACGGACAGACAAAGCAGCGGCAATATGCTCCTCGTTTGGGGAGCATAATCAAATACCGTACGCAAGAGTCTTGCCCAAAAGTATTACGGGAAATGATGAATTCTCGTCTTTCCTCCATCGCAAATTTAAGATTGACGGAAATGGTTTATGTTGTTGTTTGAACATCTGTTTACAAATCGAATCTTTATACGCTCACATCGTTTGTGATACACCAAATTCAGACATGCATGATTTTATTTGCGACAAGCATATTTTCTAGGAGAATTTTTGAATTTGTGAGTCTCCAGATTAATTCAAAAATTATGTTGTCACAAAAATAAAATGATTTACAGTAAACAAGTCAAACAGGAAATGCCACATGCATTTTGCGGTTTCTTTTATGTACTGAACGTAAATCATACTACCTTAGGCATCATGTCGCCCATAAATTTCTGGCCACCAAAGCCTGGTTCTACAGTCATTATAAGAACCATGTCCACCAGATCTACGTACGGATCCAACACTTGGACTGGAGTATTTGGTTTTATAGCTATACCGGCCTACAAAAGATTTAACAAAATAAATCAGCTTACTGAAAAAATGCTGTATCTTCATTAAATTTTGATATCAGAGCTCTATGGTAAGTGTCATTTCAACAGCATTAATTTCCATTGTAAATTATTACAATTAAACAGTTATTTTGGGTTTTCAGCATAGGAGATTGTCACGAGTTCTCTTCCTTTATCACTTCTAGAGTTCTCTCCCTTTATCCCTTCTATAGTGTATGTATATATGTTTATAGTTCTATGTATACCGGTACATATACTATAGAAGGGATAATGGGAGAGAACTTTTGACAATCTCCTATGGTTTTCGACCAGCACTAGCCTGCTTTGCTCCAAGCTACTGACAACTTCAATATATGACTGAAGTGAAGGACGAACAACTTGAAAAATTACACACTGGTATGGTCGGCCATGTGATCACAGAGATAATTTGTCTCACTCAGATTTTTTAAAAACTCATTTATTATTCATCGATGACTGCATCCCAGCTACCAACCAGTACTCGCGCCAAATTGAGGGATTTTGAAGTTCATGATCAAACTCCGCTCAATGCTAGACTCGAACTCACGACCTTCGGATCAGGAGTCAAGGGCTTTACCCCTCAACTACAGTGCTTCCTCAGATTATGAACCATTGAATTCAAGAATTTTCATACAAACATTATATCATGAATTAGATATTAAATAACAAAATAAATGACCATTACAAAATCACAAAAAGTATTGATGAGGAAGAAATTTAAAACGACAGCAGCCGACAAAATACCTTCATTCCAGCTTCTTTGATTTTTCTGATGCATGTTTTGGGGTCGTCGGTAGCTTCCTGGTGAAATGTGTACTGATCAGCACCCGCTGCTTGCATACCTTCTATCCACTGAAATTTATTAAGTAAATCACAAGTTACAGTTAAAATGGATTCGGTCTTTATGGTGTCCAATTCTTTATTTCTCATATAAGGGCATTTACAGTGAAACCTCAATTAATAAGCAGGGGTTCCTGTAGTGGCTGTATCCCAAGAGACATTTTGATAATTCAGGACTATTTTACCACTTTATAGCCAAATTACCCATAATTTAGAGAAAAATTTACACCTCTGCGAGAATTCTTGGGATCAAAATGTGGCTTTTTGGAAATTCCAGGGGTCAAAGGGTCAACTCCAGGGTCAAACCCCTGAATAAGACCACCATTGCTTCTGAAGAAAGTTGATCTTAGTTGTCCGATGGTCTGATCCTTGAGTTAAAACAGGGAAGACAAATTAAAATAATCATGGTCTTATGTAACGAGATGGTCTTAATTTCAAGGTGGACTTTCTGTTTAGGTCTACAGTATTTATCGTCCACAAATTATCATTGCTTACATGGCATTTTAATCTTAATATGAATATCAGAACATAAATACATATTATACATTTCATCATGTTTATAGATTTTGAACTTCCAATATTTCATCGCTTCAATAGTAATACATATGTATGCCATATTTGTAGAGAACAAATAAAGATTGACATTAACCAAAATCTGAGAATCACTACTTTGTAACATTTAAATTTAAGTACACAGATTCAAAAGGTCATCATAAGGCCTAAAAAATATGTTTGAAGTGTCGGGGCAAAAAAATAGGGTCAGTATTCCTGAATATTTTTTTATGCCTAAGTAATAGATATACAATGGAAACTCCCTAATCCGAACACCCTTCGACTACATTGTATAAAGTTTGGATTAGAGGAGATTCCGGACTGGAGAGGTTCCTCCATTGAATGTCTGTAGGCAAGACATTCTTTCAGTAATTAGAATAAGTTCGCTAGAGGATGTTAACGCGGCATAATATATAATGTCTGAATGTCTTTTATTCGACTTTGCAGAGTCATAGGGCAATTTAAGTTTCCACTGTAGTATGAAAACACAGGGGTATCTTATGTACTCCGGGGGGTAGCTCTGAGACTAAGTGCTTTCTTTCTTTCTGTTTTGTTCATAGTCCAATCATAAAAAGTGTACAAACAAGCGTTTTTCTATATCATGTGACGTATTCAAATAAGCAGACATGGCATGCACCATGATAAAGAAATTTAAAAAAAAAACGGAAATTTAACCAATCAAATAAACGTATCATGCACCATTATTGTGATATTCATTGAACCATGAAATATCACTTTTTTGTCAACGATGCAATAACTAACAGTGCACATATCTAATAGTAATACTCACACTGTTTGCACTTAGATAATTTATATGAAACTAGATCTATTAGTTTTCTCAATAAGCAGTTTTACACATTTGTATAGAATGCACCTTTAAGACATGACATGACACACACTTGTATTTTGCAAAACAATAAACATTGTGAGTATGAGCAATGAAAGTTTATTGAAACTATGGACATTTAAACTTGCCCAAAATAGGAATTTTGAAATGCTGATGCAGAAACATAAGTGGGAGTTGAAATCAAGACACTCTATTCAAATCAGGAGGGCTGATTAGCATGTAACAAAGTAATCAATTCATCGTGACCTAAACAAGCCTGATACAAAATTATGGGTTCATATTCCAGACTTTTGTGGTTAATACATACAGGACAGATAAGGTTACTAAGTTTGTGATCAAATACCAACTACAACAGTATATTTAACTGTCATTATTTTGAAATTTAAGACATTAAACGTTTGCAAGTCACATCATGTAACAAAAGCTGATATTCATGAAGTTACATTGGTGTTTTTTTTTGTATTATGAACACACTTCAAATAAAAAGAAATTAAAAATTGTGACATACAAGTGTACATGTATAAGAAACATTTTATACTCTTCTGTTGATTGTTACCAGTAATTTCAGTTTCATCTTTAAACAATACTCTGATGATAGACACCAGATGAGTTTACAAATTACTCCATGTTTGACCTTGCGACATTTGTAAATTGCATAAATGTTTCGATGACTGTCTCCTAGCGATTGGAATAGACTGGTATTGTGTAAAGAATTACTTAACCTGAATTGTCAGTAAAACCAATGTGCTACGCTAAAAGTTTACAGATATTGTTGTTTTTTAAACAGTCTGTCTGACATATATTTTAGATCAATTTTCTAAAACAATAGACCATTGGAAAGTTTACAATCTATATTTCCCAAAAATGTACAATTTAGTTTATTTGATGTGACCACAAACGTTGAATCAATTGTTAAACCTGACCAAATATCGAAAAATTTCAACACAATATAAGTGAATTATTATACCAAATTAAAAAAATCTTTGAACTTTACAACAAGGATGTAAGAATTTCATCAATTGTTTATGTTCACATTTTGTAACATTTACAATTTGGTTCCCTGTGTGCAGTGAATGCAATATGGTGAGCCAATGATACAAAACAAAACAGTTTTGTAACACTCGCAACTGTTAGCCGTAACTAAACGCAGGGCATGTCACTGTATAATAATATTAATATCGGTCTAACATCTGCCAAAAATATTATTTAAAATCGCTTGAAACTGTATTAATTGAATTTACAATGACTTGTGGAAAATACAATATAACAATCATACAAGTGTACCTGTTCTGGTGCAGCCACCATCATGTGCATGTCAAAGAAAACCTTTGGCATTTTGGGTCTCAAACATTTCACCACAGGATGGCCAAATGTGAGGTTTGGAACAAACTGACCATCCATAACATCTAAATGCAAGTAATCTGCTCCACTGTCCATCATCCGTTGACATTCTGAAGCCAATTGAGAAAGGTCTGCATTTAAAATTGATGGGCCAATTTTCGCTCGTCCACAGCCGCTATCCGCCATTTTGTTTGAATACGTATCACGTGCAAATGTCAAAGTCACATGACCAGAAAATGGCGGCTCCCACTAAGATCAGCAGTGTCTTTCGACCAAACTTGTTTAAAGGAAAGGTTGCCATAGTCACTGGAGGAGGAACTGGAATTGGAAAAGCAATAACGCAAGAACTACTATATTTAGGTATCTAATTCAGGATGATTTTGATTTGTTTTAATGTGTAGAAGACTACTTTCAACATAGTACATGAATAGTTCTCACACATCGATCTAGTTTTTGACCCATGAAATCATTAATTGCAATTTGCATGCAATTAATGATTATGGCAATTAAAATAATGTTCTTAATGAATAACGCCTTGCTTATCTGCCAAAGCTTCACAATTATAATTACAGCTGAGCTGTACAGTTATGTACGTAGGGTCTTATTTATAGGAGACTAGTATATCTGTACTGTATTATTGGGAGCTTGTTGGGAGGACTAAATAATGATGGTGAAGTAAATCAAGGGGAAAAAGTGTGCCCTAAAACTAGTACGGTGCTCTATACTGACTGACCTAACCAGGCGGCTGTCTAATCCCACATCACTACACACCTCCGGCATTTGAGGGGGAAAAAATCTGCATGATCATGATGTGGGCTTCGAACACTCGACCCCTAAACACTTGAATGGCGCTCTACCAATTGAGCTAACCGAGCAGCAGTCTAACCCCACACCACTACAATTGAATCCGAATGGCCACCAAAGCTATCTGTTCTGTTTATTGATTGTGCAACAAAAGTCACTTGAACATTCTTCAAGGTGGGGTAGGATGAGGTTTATCAATTTCTTCAGTAGGTTTGTTATGCACACAGGGTCTGGACTCAAATCAAATCTTAATTCATTTACTTAAGTTTAAACTTAATAAAAGTAGACTCATCAATTTAATTGATACCAGACCCTTAGGTTGTGAATTAGGTGCCCTTCTTCCTGTCTTAAGTTCAGTGGCATGACAATTCATACAATCAAAATTGTATGGATTCTTGAAATAATTGAAATGTTTTTTATCTGTGTTGTTTGACAGTGGACGATTTAAACCTATTGTACTTTTTGTACTTAATAGGATGCAAGGTTATGATTGCTTCCAGGAAATTGGACAGATTGTCAGAATCGGCGAAAACAATAGAATCTGAAATCTCAAACACAAATGCACGAATTGAACACATGCAGTGTAACATCCGACAAGAGGAATCAGTATGTAGTGTAGTTTTGTAATTGCTATTTTGCTAAATACATTTGAATTATTAAATTTCTTTTTTTTTAAATCCCATCGAAGGAGAAGGGAGATTTTCTTTGGTGTTTTGGGCATCAAAAATCAAAATTTTCCTGGGTATTTCCAATTGCTTAATTGGGAATCATTCTCTGTCTTAAATTTCCTGTATTCCTTATAATTCCCCCAAGGGGATAACATTGATTGGGACATTTTATATTATATAGTTACTTCAAGTAATTGAGCACATAGTTTTATGGCGAGAGGTCCCAGTCATTTTGCATGTAGCTTAACTTAAATTGTATTCATTCACAATATTACAGTATATTCTTTACAGGTTAAAAGTCTTATCTCCACAACACTTGACAGATTTGGCAGGTTGGATTTTCTTGTGAACAATGGTGGAGGACAATTTCCAAGCCGAGCCGAGGATATCCGTTTAAAAGGCTGGAATGCCGTGCTTGAAACCAACCTTACAGGGACATTTTTATGCTGTAAAGAAGGTAAGAGAAGAGTTGTTTGTATTGCCTAGTATGCAACATTAGCTGTATGCTTATTTCCTCAAGACTGTCCATAGACCCGGGTTGGAATCCCGGTAGCGCCATTGACTTAAAGACCACCTTGAAATTAAGACTTACTTATTATTAAGACTGTATTTTCATGCTTATTTTAACTCGATAATCAGACTCTGTCACAATTTAGACAGACTTACTTCAGAAACAATGGTGATCGTATTACAATGGATTGAAGTTTCACTATTCATTTATTTGGAGAATGAGATGTGTTTTTTTTACAATTTATGTCAATTTTGTACTGTATTTAGTTATATGCAGTTGCCAGCTGTCTTAACTTGTGCTCCTAGGATATAGATTAGTACAGCCAGCAACAGACAATTTCCAAACATGAATCAGAGGTGGAGGACAAATGACTTCTAATTTTTTCTCTGCCAACTTTGCTGGTATATTTTGAAAGTACAAATGTACCCGTATATAGAGATCAGTATAATGCTATATGTTCCTTTACAGCATACAACCAGTGGATGTCTGATAATGGAGGAGTTATTGTTAACATTATTGCTGATATTTGGAGAGGTTTCCCTACAATGAGGTATGTTCTGTTAAATACAGAGGGACCAACTCTTCTGTAGATTCATATATCAATAAAATGATAAATCTTATTTCAACATGCAGTCGACAATCATTGTGTCGACATCGGTAATATTGACATTCCATTTTAGTCGACATATTTGTAAAGTCCCGATTTCTGTCATTATATATTGTATAAGGAAAATGATTTATATCGGCTATGTCAACGTGATTTCTCTGGCCCAAAAAGTGTTTTCGCACCTTAATGTACTTGATTGTGTCGACATCTGTGCGACGTGATTGAAACCTAAAAGGTGTCAATTGACCTTGAAGAGATTAAAAATTATATCTCGACCTATTGTTTGTGTCACAATTAATACGTTCACAAGTCAATTAGTTTTACAACACCTGCAGCAAAACACACGAATGACGAGTTTAAAACACCGCCATAGCAAAAATGCGTACATACAAGACAAGTAAGTTTGTCAGTACTTAAAACAGTGACATAATATTGTACGATTTCCATTATTCAGTAAAACCTCACTAAAAGACCACCTCAATAATAAGACCACTTTAAAATTAAGAACACAATTTTCATGTATATTTTCACCATTTTTTTCTTTAATCAATCTCAATACTAAGTCCATCTCATTAAGAAGATCAGTTTTCAATGGTCCCAAGGGTGGTTGTATTATTGAGGTTTTACTGTAGTCAACTTTACTGTTATGAATTTTTCTAGTCATGCCATATGGCTGGACACATTCATTGAACTCTTAATTATTGACAATCCTTCATTAAATACTCGTAAATGTTTTATATTCACAGTCATACTGGAGCAGCAAGAGCCGGCGTGGATAATCTGACCAAATCACTGGCCATAGAATGGGCAAATCATGGTGTGAGAATCAATTCAGTTGCTCCGGTAATTCCATTATGTTGAATCAACTAGACTTCATAATAATGACACTTTGAATAAAGATTTTTCTCTCACATAATGAGTTTGATGTAAAGCACATAAAGACCCTTTGACCCCTGTAATTTCCTGTAAAAGCCCAATTTTGACCCTAAAGATTCTGGCTCAAGGGTAAAATTTTCTCTGAATAAGAGTTATTTTGGCAATAACATGATAAAAATGTTATGTCAAAAATATAAAATGGAACCTCTGAATTATGTTTGCACCAAATCATGTAACACAAGAATCCCTCTTATAAATATGAAAAAAACATTGTGATGGAAATTCGTTGACTTTTCATTGTTTTTCTTATTTGTTACAATGTCTTGCCGACTTAAATTAAAATTTATTGTATTGTATTGTTCATTCTGAGAAAGTGCAATACTACTAGTTCTTTCCTACCAAAGTTTGATTGACCTTTCTTTGATGCACATTGATTTCAGGGAAGTTCCATCTACTCGGAAACTGCAGCGGCAAATTACGGGTCACCTGATATATTCAACGCGGGTATTCCAAATATTCCTGCCAAAAGACTTGGAAATGTTGAAGAGGTTTGCTTTTTACTGGACATTTTTTATCATCCTCGGTACCCTGGCAATTCATAACATATATGATACCTGCGCAAATTGGCTAGCGAAACATCATAATGCATGAATATTCCTTACCATGACAAAAGAAGAAATCTCCTTTGTGAAGAGCTATCAGCGAATTTGACAAAATGGCAGCCTAACACGATTTGAAAGCCGCGATCTCATTGGATCGCTCAGAACCGCGATTTCATCTGTTACTCCTCAGCAACTTCCATATCGCATGCGGTGTGTGTCATGCGGCAAATCAAGTGGCTGGATTTCACCACATTAATTATTCATTAGTATGAGATTTTTACAGTCAGTTTGCCCAGGGTATCGTATATGTTAAGAATAGCCAGGGTACCGAGGAATTTTTTTATATGCCAGAGAAACATCAAAACTCAGCTGGTACTTGTTTATATCATGCTGATTGGAACCAACCATTATTTAAATGATCAGTGTCTGGCTCTTGAAGGTAGTGAATAAAATCATGTGGAATTGAAGGCACAGTGATTTAAGTATGTATTCAAACTCGTGTTAATTAAGTTGTTGAAGTAAATAAATTCCCAACGTTTAATTTGCTCTTAATGCAAAAGTAAGTTAAACAGCTTCTGAATGCATGCTACTCTATGAAATTTGTTGGATATTTTAAAATGATTCCCTACATGATGTCTACACCACTAAAAACGCAACTAAAAATTGTCTGCGTCAACACAGTGACATTATAAAGAAATAATTATATTTTAATTCTCAAATATAATTTCCTAAACTTTATCAATTATGAAATATGAATACTAGGGCCATAGTAAGATTTCTTTTTGATGAATGATTTACACATTTGTAGCAATAAAAAGCATTTAACACTTGGAACAAAATGAATTAAGGCTTAGTAAAATAGTTTCATTCAAAAATACTTTTTTTGAATCATTATTTCCAAGCATGGCGTATGTATGTTTTTTCTTACATATCCATTGTCTGCATGAACATTATCATTGTTAGTGACATTATCATCCTTCACCAAGAATGATATTTGACAGCTGATTGAATTTATACTTACAGGTGTCTGCTGCTGTGTGCTTTCTGCTGTGTCCTGCTGCAAGTTTTATATCTGGCGAAACAGTAAAAGTTGATGCGGGTGGCAGTCTGTATAATATTAATACGACTATACCAGGTATACGATTTTATGAGATGCTTTTTAATTCAAACATGTAGCAGTTGGACTATGTTTCATTTGTACCAAAAGTGAAGTGTTTATTTATTTTAGTGTCGACCCTATTTAAATGGCCAGACATTTCTGACTTACAAGCCATTTACTTACCGATTCCTATCCTTTAATGCCAGGTACCAGGCAGGTAGGCGCGCGGTAACCATTATTTAAGTAGCTGGCGACTCGTCTACTAGCCATATCGTAACGGACCCCTACCGGGATTCGAACTTACGACATCCCGCTACCAAGGCTGATGCCTTAACCACTCGGCCACAGGAGACGGTTATTGCAGTCAGTGTACATGATCAGTGTGAGGTTTTATGTTTAGGAGTCTTTCAAAGTTGCATAAATTGTTCCAGTCTGCTGCATAAGTAGGTCACATGAGCTAAGAATAGATTTTAAAATGTAACTTGAAAATCTTCTTGTCCAAAACAGTAAGGCCTACAGCAGGGCCTAAAGCACATGCACTTGTAATTATTTTTATTAAGGATGTCTTCAAATGTTCTAATATTCAAATTGTTTATTTATTCTACTTTCAGATCATGATAAACTCCCAGGGTATTCGTGGAAAACAGACAATCCTGATGATGAAGATGGCAGTGGAAATAGTGGGCCTAAGTCTAAACTGTGATAAAATATGGTTATGCACTTACAAAAGTGCTAAGTACTCTGCCGACATATTTAGGATATTGCAATTAAATATGAATTTATGAAATAGACATTTTCAGACACAGGAAGTTCAATATGTCTGTAATGCTAATACATGTACTAAATGTCAGCTGAAAAAATATAGCCAATTAATTGAAATCAAGCCAATTACATACCACCACACAGAAACAAAAAGTCACATATTAGCTTGATCGGTCACTATCGTGTGTGATCGCTGTTTGTCTGAGTAACGTTTGCCAGTGATAATTTTCCTATATCGAGACTATAGATGAGAACAGGACCAAGAAGAAATTAACAGATTGGTCAAATATTCCCCAGAATTGCCTTTGTTATTTCATTATGTCAATGAGCAGTAGATGCCGAGCAGTTATCCAGACAATCTGCGGTCACACTCAGAAGTGACCGTTTCAGTAAACCTGTGACTTAATTTTCGTGTTTTGGTATGTAATTGGCTTGCTTTCAAAGAATTGGCTATATTTTTCACTGAAATTAAGTAGTAGCATTTCGTAAATATTGAACGTTCTGTGTATTAATTTCTATTTAATAAATTCATATCTAATTGCAATAGCCTAAATATTTCAGCAGAGAACTTAGCACTTTTGTTAGGTGTTTATTTTATAGTGGCAATTGAATATACAATCAAGTCCATTATAGATACTAAACAGGACATAAATTATGTAGGTGCTAAGCACTTTTGTAGATTTTCTAAAAGTAGGATAACTTGATTCAAGAAACTTCCAGTCAGTCTCAAGAATTTATATATTGAATACAAATTTTTCTCTTGTATCATTTGTGAATAAATTGGCTTCTACTATGAAAAGTATGTCTTTACAATGAATGTGCAGGTATTCATAAAACATGACATAATCATAATCTGGGTTATCATCATACCAGAATTGTTAAATGTCTTAATTGTATACATGTATATACATATACTAGGACGATTATGTTTTGGTTATGTATTCATTAAAAATGATTAAAGCTATATTGTTATTCTGTTATTTATCTTAAAAGGAAGCTCAAAGTATTCAGTTACTGACAACAGATAGGTCCTTCTACTCTCACCATCAGTGTCCTCACAACCATGCTTCATTTCTTCCTCCAACCACACTCTCCCCATCAGTGTCCTTACAACCGTGCTTCACTTCTTCCTCCAACCACACTCTCCCATCAGTGTCCTAACAACCGTGCTTCACTTCTTCCTCCAACCACACTCTCCCCATCAGTGTCCTTACAACCGTGCTTCACTTCTTCCTCCAACCACACTCTCCCCATCAGTGTCCTAACAACCAGGCTCCACTTTCCCACCCATACTCTCCATACCAGTGTCCTTCAAACCAGCCTCCACTTCCCCACCCATACTCTCCATATCAGTGTTCTTCAAACCATACTTGACTTCCCCACCCATACTCTCCATACCAGTGTCCTTCAAACCAGCCTTCACTTCCCCACCCATACTCTCCATACCGGTGTTCTTCAAACCAGCCTTCACTTCCCCACCCATACTCTCCATACCAGTGTCCTTCAAACCAGCCTTCACTTCCCCACCCATACTCTCCATATCAGTGTTCTTCAAACCATACTTGACTTCCCCACCCATACTCTCCATACCAGTGTCCTTCAAACCAGCCTTCACTTCCCCACCCATACTCTCCATACCAGTGTCCTTCAAACCAGCCTTCACTTCCCCACCCATATTCTCCATACCAGTGTTCTTCAAACCATACTTGACTTCCCCACCCATACTCTCCATATCAGTGTTCTTCAAACCATACTTGACTTCCCCACCCATACTCTCCATATCAGTGTTCTTCAAACCAGCCTTCACTTCCCCACCCATAACCTCCATACCAGTGTTCTTCAAACCATACTTCAGTTCCCCTACCCATACTCTCCATACCAGTGTTCTTCAAACCATACTTGACTTCCCCACCCATACTCTCCGTATCAGTGTTCTTCAAACCATACTTGACTTCCCCACCCATACTCTCCATACCAGTGTTCTTCAAACCATACTTCAGTTCCCCTACCCATACTCTCCATATCAGTGTTATTCAAACCATACTTGACTTCCCCACCCATAACCGCCATACCAGTGTTCTTCAAACCATACTTCACTTCCCCACCCATACTCTCCATACCAGTGTTCTTCAAACCATACTTGACTTCCCCACCCATACTCTCCATATCAGTGTTCTTCAAACCATACTTGACTTCCCCACCCATACTCTCCATATCTGTGTTCTTCAAACCATAATTGACTTCCCCACCCATACTCTCCATATCAGTGTTCTTCAAACCATACTTGACTTCCCCACCCATACTCTCCATACCAGTGTCCTTCAAACCAGCCTTCACTTCCCCACCCATACTCTCCATACCAGTGTCCTTCAAACCAGCCTTCACTTCGCCACCCATATTCTCCATACCAGTGTTCTTCAAACCATACTTGACTTCCCCACCCATACTCTCCATATCAGTGTTCTTCAAACCATACTTGACTTCCCCACCCATACTCTCCATATCAGTGTTCTTCAAACCAGCCTTCACTTCCCCACCCATAACCTCCATACCAGTGTTCTTCAAACCATACTTGACTTCCCCACCCATATTCTCCATACCAGTGTTCTTCAAACCATACTTGACTTCCCCACCCATACTCTCCATATCAGTGTTCTTCAAACCAGCCTTCACTTCCCCACCCATAACCTCCATACCAGTGTTCTTCAAACCATACTTGACTTCCCCACCCATAACCTCCATACCAGTGTTCTTCAAACCATATTTGACTTCCCCACCCATAACCTCCATACCAGTGTTCTTCAAACCATACTTGACTTCCCCACCCATAACCTCCATACCAGTGTTCTTCAAACCATACTTGACTTCCCCACCCATACTCTCCATATCAGTGTTCTTCAAACCAGCCTTCACTTCCCCACCCATAACCTCCATACCAGTGTTCTTCAAACCATACTTGACTTCCCCACCCATAACCTCCATACCAGTGTTCTTCAAACCATACTTGACTTCCCCACCCATATTCTCCATATCAGTGTTCTTCAAACCATACTTCAGTTCCCCTACCCATACTCTCCATACCAGTGTTCTTCAAACAATACTTGACTTCCCCACCCATACTCTCCATATCAGTGTACTTCAAACCATACTTGACTTCCCCACCAATACTCTCCATACCAGTGTTCTTCAAACCATACTTGACTTCCCCACCCATACTCTCCATACCAGTGTCATTCAAACCAGCCTTCTCTTCCCCACCCATACTCTCCAGATAAGTGTCCTTCAAACCATACTTCAGTTCCCCTACCCATACTCTCCATATCAGTGTTCTTCAAACCATACTTGACTTCCCAACCCATACTCTCCATATCTGTGTTCTTCAAACCATACTTGACTTCCCCACCCATACTCTCCATATCAGTGTTCTTCAAACCATACTTGACTTCCCCACCCATACTCTCCATATCAGTGTTCTTCAAACCATACTTGACTTCCCCACTCATACTCTCCATATCAGTGTTCTTCAAACCATACTTGACTTCCCCACCCATACTCTCCATATCAGTGTTCTTCAAATCAGCCTTCACTTCCCCACCCATAGCCGCCATACCAGTGTTCTTCAAACCATACTTCAGTTCCCCTACCCATACTCTCCATATCAGTGTTATTCAAACCATACTTGACTTCCCCACCCATACTCTCCATACCAGTGTTCTTCAAACCATACTTGACTTCCCCACCCATACTCTCCATATCAGTGTTCTTCAAACCATACTTGACTTCCCCACCCATACTCTCCATATCAGTGTTCTTCAAACCATACTTGACTTCCCCACCCATACTCTCCATATCAGTGTTCTTCAAACCATACTTGACTTCCCCACCCATACTCTCCATACCAGTGTCATTCAAACCAGCCTTCTCTTCCCCACCCATACTCTCCAGATAAGTGTCCTTCAAACCATACTTCAGTTCCCCTACCCATACTCTCCCCATTAGTGTCCTTACAACCGTGCTCCACTTCAAAGCTGCATAAATCATTCCGATCTGCTGCATAAATAGGTCACAGTAGCTAAAATAGATTTTAAAAGTGTACACTTTGTAAATTTTCTTGTCCAAAACCATAAGGTATCAAGCTTTGATATTTGTGTGTAGCATTGTCTAGTGGTTCTCTTACAAAAAAGCTTGAATTATTAAGTTCCGTCAGAAAAAAAGAAGGCTGTGTTCCCTATGTCTATATAGTTGAAACTAAACAGCATTTCCTCCTAAACCACTAAATAGATTTTGACCAAATTTCGTAGAAATGATTCTTGGTGGTCATCTCAAAGTTATATAAATGGTTTTGGTCTATTGCATAAGTAGGTCAGAGTAGCTCTTGTTCAAAACCATGAGGCTTAGAGATTTGGTGTGACGCATGGTCTAGAGGTCCTCTTACACGATATGCTCCCACACAGCGCTTTGATTCACCATGAAGGTATCGGAATAAGCGTCCGATGCGAAAGGAGAGTACATGTACTTACAAAATTCAAAGACCTAAATACCAGTATTTAGGTCTTTGCAAAATTGGATAAATTATTAAGTTCTATCAAAAAACATGGTCGCCCGGAGGCGGGGCCTTGTTAAAGTGAAAAAATTTAAAATTTTCTTGTCCAAAACCATAATTAAGGTGTAGAATTTTGATAATTGGTATATGGTCCTCTTCCAAGATTGTAAGAACAATTAATTTCTGTCAAAAAACATGGCTGCCAGTTTGCATTTCCTTGTTGCCTATATGTATATACATGTAGTGGAAATTATTAACGACGTATCCTCCTTAAATGGATTTTTATTGAACCTATGCCAATTTATTGGCACATTGGTCTAATTCAATCAGAATGGCAATGTACCCATGAGAGCAATATATGGCCATCATGGCACTCTTGTTTTCTCGACTGATAAATTTGGCATTCTAACAAACATAATGTTTTATCATTGGAAACCGACTTCGTCTTCTATAATTTGATGAAATCCTCGTTATTTTTTATGTTATAAATACAATTTGTTCCAATATCTTAGCCTAAGACTTTGACAAAAATGTTTCGTATGTGTGTCTCGTATTTACGGTAGAGAAAAAGTGTTAATTAGGAGTAGCAAACACAACATTGCTGCTAGCGTTAACATACAAGTAAATCGCTCACGCACTTGGCTATGCTCTCCACTATTCTTCCTTTTTGATAAAAAAATAGACGTGTCCATAGGATATATGGATCCATGACCCCATTTTATAAAGGCTACATAATTTTGAACCAATATGAATTAAATCCATCCGCCCTTTCAAGCGTTGTTGATCGGAATCCAATTATCAAGTAGAAAAAGAGCCACACTGACTCCTCAGAAAATTGGTGGGTTGTCACCGAAATCGAGCATGACCTACAGGTAGAGCTACTTTATTATCCTATGTTTATGAATTGAATCGATCTTTCTTAGAATTATTGATCGGAAACCAATTTTTAAGTCGAAATATGTCCATAACTCCTCTAAACAATGGGTGGTTGTAACGGAAATCGAACTTTATTATCTGTATTTTATTATCCCATGCTACGGACATATCAACCATATATCCGTGCCTATGCTTATCATTATGTGCGCAATATGAGTTACATTCATCGATCCTTTCAAGAAACATACATAATTTATTTGCTCGATGTAGCTGTTTCTTGAATTACTTTATTCCACATATCTGATTAGTACAAAGATGCTTTCCTAAACAAGAAATATAAAAAAAAGAAATGTGAAATGTTAATTTTCCTTTTACTGGTTATTTTTGTACGGCTACGTTTTTCAGAAATGAAAGTTTAGGTCTACAAAGAAAACTTGTCATAACTTTAATTTTTTACGGTAACATTTTTATCGGCATTATAGTACAAATTGAATCAATACAAGTTTCATTTGCCTTTGGAAAAATGACCATTATCTGTGAAATACATGTACCTTAAAATCAAATGATACAAATCTGATAAGCTTGTTTGTACATTATAAAGGGAGAATAGTGCGTAATACTAGTAGTGATGGAGTCAGTAACGCAGTTATCTTTCTTATTAATCACTGACCGATGTGATTGGTTAAAGATCATCACATGCTGAGTTTCAGCTTCCTGTTTACTACGAAGTGCATGATGCTGTGAGTTTCCGGCTTTTGACGATTTTATAGAATTTAGGAATATTGTCAGTTTCAGATTTGATGCGGGGGATTACTACGTAACACGTGGCTTAGTTTCAAGCCATAAGGTGAGTAAAATACTCGTGTTGAACATTATTTTTACGTGCGAAACTCCGGACGATAACTTTCGATTTAGTTCCCTTTGACTTTGTGTGTCGTGAATTTGATTTATCAATCATCGAGTAACACTCGATGAATCATATTATTTTATAGAATACAATTAATATTTATATTCTCTTTATGATTGCATCCAAATTCCAATTAACTAATTGAGAGTGGTCGGTTATTCCCAATCATAGAGTGATAGACTTGTAAGTGCTTTTTTAAAATTTAAGTGTTTTTTTTACCCCCTAACCACTACAGTACGGCCAACTAACAGGTTTTCATGGTATATCAAGAAATATTAGTATGTATTCATACACACTGTTTGCACATGAGATCCACAACACCCAACACGGTTTCCAGTCAACTCGTACCGTAGTCAACTCGTACGTCGGTCAACTCGTACCGATTTTGGTCAACTCGTACCAATTTTGGTCATCTCGTACCGTTGATAACTCGTACCTACATTTTTTTAACAGTTATTCATTATAAAATTAAGTGTTACTGTATTTTCCTGTATTTGGTGAACAATTTTGAACAGTATAACTATACTGGTAATGTTTGTCAGTACTTGTTATGCGGCAGCTAATACCAGTTGGTCAACTCGTACCTTTGGTAAAACAAGTCATATTCAAGTCATACAAAGTAACACTTATAAATAGAGTTAATAGGATTAAAAGTAAGCTTTTCCTGTATTGTGTGGCGCAATTGACCCTTCCTCATTTGCACTGTAGCCATGCCCACCTTAGCAACTGGTGCTCGTTGTAACTATGTTAGACAAGCGCTTTACAAAATGGCGATCGACTATAATAAACGTAATGTAATTTTGGAGTTTCTTCCGAGCGATTTTGGGTTGAATCATCTTCGTGATCAAACTTTGACTCTGCATTTTACGCCTGTCTGGTTTCCTGATAAGAAATTAGTACTCAAAACCGTCTGTAGCCTTATCAGACCAAAAAATTATCAAAGAAAAATCAACAACATAGCGTCTTATTGGAATGGAAATATTTTATACTACAGCCACAAAAAATGCACAAAATTGACATCCTTTGGATAATATAAGGATAATTTGTAATGTCTATTATAATCTGACATCAAAAATATTTGTTAAAAGTCCATGTGGAAAATATTTTGCTTTGACATTGAAAAAATAGTATGTTTAATAAATAATTTAGAGAGTGGACAGACATTACAATATTAGGATTATTTCTCAAATCATCAATAAATCATTCAACAAATATTTCTGAAAATTCCAGAAATTATGCCTTAAAGAAACAAGGCCATGTTTGGCGTGGACGAATTATATAATATTACGCAATAAACAATTGTGTCCCCTGTGTGCACTATCTAGATATTAATTTTGTCCAGACCCCTAATCAGCATTTCTCTTTGTCTGCCCCAGTTGGGATCCAATATACATCCAATCAGTGTTTCCTGTCACCATCTGACACATTATATACAGTACAGTTGAGAACAGAAGTGTCAAATATTTTTATAGATTTAAACTGAAAGACCATTGATCAGGTCGAGATCTGTGTTGAATGTTCTAAAATGTGTTTATTATTTAAGAACTTAGTTCAACATAGGTGTGATTTTTAGGGTTTAAATATGATTTATTACTAATTTCTGTCCTATCATAAACTCTAAACACTATAGTAAATGAAATAATGAAGAAATCAGAACTTTTCTAACTCTTATAAATTACGTTTGAGTTTTACAAATTAGGCCTTTATAACTAATTTATAAAGTAATGTCGACACTAAGCAAATGAAATATCCAAATAGGCCTTAACTAATGCCTCAATGCTGGTAAAAGTCAAATGTTGTAGTTTATCAAAATAATATAATGTTCATTCAACCTGCAAATATATTGATCATATCAGACATTTATATAAATTGCAACTTATTAAAACCAGAAGATTATAAGGATAGGCTGGCGAAATAAACCTTCACCACATTCTAATTATTGATTCGAATGACATAATTAAGCAAGAATTTAGCTTATCAGTGTAAACAATTTTAACAGTAAGTTGTTGCTTGCATATATGTATGTAAAACAAACATATTTTAAGTTGTAATAGTGTGTTTCTTCATCTTCTACAGCTATACTTTTAATTAATGTCTAATGTCTGCACCCTCCCAGTAAAGCCGATATAAATAAATATTTCATTTTTTCTAGTCTCTCCGGATATTTGCTGTCCGAATGATAAAACCCGTAGCTGCATCTTTTCAACATTGTCACATATTAACATAATATAATATAATCACAATGCTATCATCATCAAAATCAATTAAACCTTATTTTTTTATCGCGCGGTAATCTCTTCCTGTTTGTCTAAGGTTTGTCTAAGGTAAGCGAGCTGCTGGGGGTGTGTCGAAATCCCGTTATCTGATTGGCCAATCGGCCTGTCAATCAAATATCTGAGGAAGGGTCAATTGTGACCAGTGTAAACATATCAAACTTTCACAGTAACGTTAATCATATGTAAAGCCATATCAATGATACAATCTATATATCGTAATGTCAACATTGCTGCTTCGTAAATGCTACCTGTTACATTTGATATTGAATATGAATTAATAACATACGTATAATTGTTATTTTTATAATACATGTAATAATATGGTGGAATTGTATGTCACTATGCTTGCCTACCCATCTTTCTTTTGGGATTTTGTAAATGGCTAAAATTCACTCCAATATTGTAAGCATGATAAGCTTTCATCATACAGAGTTTCTTAATTTTCATTGTTGAATACAATGTATATTACAATTTAATTTTAGGCTTTCAAAATTATAAAAAATCACTTACCAGCGTTGCATGTGCGATGTTGCCATCAGTCGCACACGTCGCACATATACACGTGCTGTCGTGGGCGTACAGCGTAAGTACACTCGATACATAAGTCCGACATTATGATCCCAGTAACACAAACACAAAATATTCAATATCCAATTTATTACCTTAACACAAATTCACGAAAAGAATTAACATCCACCACAATAATGGTCATTAAAACAATACAAAAAATAGTATTCAGCGTAGCACTAATTATTTCAAAATCACATAAAAACGTTCTAAAAAAATATTAGTTTTGTATTTGCGTTTATTTATCGTCGCCACCGGTTTCCAATATGGGCGACGCCTCCAGAAGAATGTTAGTCATATTAGATTTTTGAAGGATAGTGCATGATACAGGAGATGCCCTAGTTCCAGAAGCACCCCTGGTTCTTTTACGTGCTCGATGTAAACATCATACACAGGACCTCGGTTTTTAAAGTCTCGTCCGAAAGACTGTTAGTACTGTCAGTGATGGAGCAGGGAATCGAACCTGCTATCTGTGGATAACAAGTCTAGCACGTTACCACTGGACCACAGATCCGCTACATTATATAAATATTAGTGCAAAAATGTTACATATATATAAGGCGGACTGGATTATCATTGGTTGTCATTTTAATTATTACTGTTCTATAGAACAAACAATTGATGAAAACTATCAAAATGATCAAGAAATGAGTCGATAATAAGTGAGATCAATCATATCATTATACGCATTAATATGTTTTCACTAACATAAACATAATTAAGTTAATTTTACATATACATGTAATTCGATAACAATGTACATCTACATATTTCTGGAACAAACAAACTTCATTATGACTAAACAAACTATTCATGAATATCAATTCTTGCGTCCACGTAATAAGTAACAGTTTGTCATACTAATTAACATATATTTCTACAACCACTTTTAATTGCACATTTTCGGAACAAACTTACTTCAATCTGACAAATTTTGAATTTGACTATTCAATCTATTAATATCATTATGCTAATTAATATCTCTTTTTATATTAATGTATAATGTACACATTTCTTGGAACAAACGATCTTCATAACGATAAAGTATACAACCAAATGCACCTATTGATGTATTGATGAATATCATTTTCCTAGGCTTCCTCTGGCAAAATATTCACAATAACTGATGTCAATCCTAAATGATAACTGAAAAAAGCACTAAAACATATGCATTAGTATACAGATGAAAGTTATATAAGAGTAAAAAAATGGCAAGGTACGAGTTGACCAAACATTAAGGTACTAGTTGACCAAAACAGGTACAAATTGACAAAGGTACGAGTTAACTACGGTATGAGTTGACTACGGTACAAGTTGACCGATGTACGAGTTGACTAAGGTACGAGTTGACCAGTTACCACAAAGTTCTATCAACAAAGCTACTCTAGGAGCCATCTAACTCCACACCACTACACTCCTCTCTCCTTGCATATAGCCCCAACCACTGATGCCAACATTTAAGTAAATTACGGAATAATTTAGCTCACTAGGCATCTGTCTAACATCACACTTCTACATGTCTGTCAATCACTAGTGTGTGAGTTTAAGTCTCGATCATAATGCGAGTCTAGTTTTATAGTAAATTAAACTGCCATTCCAACCACTGCCTAATGCAGTTATTCAAAGTTATTATTCATTTTTTATGTTTTAAATGACTACTTATACAACCATCTGTAAAATGTGACTATAGACCATGACCAGAAAAGTATCAGAAAATAATATCTTACAACAGGGGGTTAATATTCAATGATGAACTAGTATACAGTATTTCATTGTATCAGACAATTTATAATATTATCCAAGGGTGGCACTAATTCTTGAATTAGCAGGAAAATCATCAAAAGTTGGCGGGGTCTGGGGGAACTCCACTTAATTATGATCATTCATACAAAAAAGTAGCCAGGTGATGATGGTTAAGTTACTGGGTAATTTTACCGGCTCTGCTGTTATTGATCCCCCCTGTTATATGTACTGTAGCAATATTGCTATGGTATCAGTTGTTGACTTGAGCCTGCTTGTTTACTGTAAGGAGTATCAAACATCATTGAGCAGATTCTTTGTTTACACGAAACGCATCCTACATAATGGGTGTAAAATTACTGATGTATTTATCATGCATGTACATATTATATTACACTGGAATTTTATCTGCATTTTTTGGCTGTTTATTTTCAAATTCAAATGCACATGGAATTTGAGTTTTAAGGTATTTATTCATAATATTATTAGTTATACAGGTTGTTGACAAGGTATATGGGGGAATATAACCTGTCTGTGTGCCATATAACCCGAGGCTAACATATACCCTGTCAACAACCAGTATAACAAATTTATAATACTGCAAAACCGTGTTTTCATAAGAATTTAGCTAAAAAAGCGATGTTTCAATGCCTAGCTCTAGATCTAAGAATTAGATCTGTGCATTTTTGCTGTTTTGGTTATAAAATTGTTTAGAGTGTTTTAGTAATGTATAATATCAGTAATTAAAATGTTTTCCTTTTAAAATATATCGGGAATTACTTGCTGTAGATCAAATATTTTTATTTCACTCACACGTTATATTGCCTAAAAATTAATTGCATTACCCCATAAGGTACCTCAATACACAAGCGCGCGCTTGCACTCAAGCTTGCACTCAAGCATCTGATCACATGGACTTTATCGAACTGAATTTTGCTCAAACCTTAAAAAATCTATCGTTTTGAATATTAATACTAGCACACATGTAATCTGTTCAATATTTATTGAATCATGTGTGAATATCAATTGTCAATTTCTAGTAACTTGCAGACATCAAGAGATAAAATTTTGGAGTCGAGCTGTCAGCGAAAATGGTCATGAGGCGCATGAAGGGGAAATGAGTTTGGACGTCAAATACCCTGTCAGCGCTGTGTATATAGAATCCTATATGCGAGCCTTTAACCACTGAAATTACTGGATTTTTCTTTGCAGTATTATAAATAATTATATATAGTATGTTATTGTAAGCATTATGTACATGTTTAAAAGGAATACTTTTCTCAAAAAGTTATTTCCTGTAAATACCAGTTATAAATGTGTTAAGGGTTTTTGGGAACTCCTAATTTGCTGCCCTACACTCCTGCTTTTATCTGATCACTGCTACTTTTAACCCCTTTTAAGTTACATACCAGTCTTTACCAGGAAGATTTAGCAGAAACCTTTCCCTGGACTTCTATTTTAAAATATTGATAAAACACCTTATTTATCTGAGCAATTAGCAGTGTTACAGACAATTTGTTCAACTATGAGTTTTCACCAGTGACTGAAGTAGCTTGAAGCTCAGGAGATTGTCATGAGTTTTCACCACCATCTCTTCTGTAGAGTATACATGCCTCAAATTTAAGAACACAATTTTGGATTCCATTTTGACTGTTTTGCTCTTTATTCAACCTCAATATATTAAGACCACCTCAATCATAAGACCAGTTCCAATGGTCCCAAAGGTGGTCGTATTATTGAGGTTTTACTGTATAGTAGTTAGTACTACATGTATATAGAAGGGATAGAGGGAGAGAACTGGTGTCACTCTCCTGTGATTTGAACAATCCTGACATACTAGTATATCTTTTACAATGTACATAATGTAGCTCAAATGCCATTCTGGAGACTATGGGTTGGAACCTTATGTTCTCTGTGACAATATGATTGAAGATAATACATCCAAAGTTGTTTGTCTTCCATGTTTGATTCATGGGAGGTTACCAGTTGCTTGCAGAGGAGCAGGTTAGTTCTAGTTGGGAACCCAGGAGCACCAATCTGGTCAACTCAATATACATTTGTACATAACAAAAATATTGTAGAAAAATGACATGAAACTTCAACCCACTTACTTAGGGAACCCCAATTAAGGTATTATAATTATACTTTCAAACGAAATCCTAATGTGATTTGGAAAAAAAGTTATTATAGATTTCAGTTTTACTGTTTTATTGCCTTGTATAGTAATTTACTACTGTGGTTTGAGATAACAAAAGCCATAATTTTTCATGTTGATTAATCTATACTGTTTTATACTACATATTTACTTTCAGGTTATCATTTTATGTGATATTATGAAGTGAATTATTACAAGGGTGTGTTAAGCCATATAGGAGTCAGTGGAATGATGGGTGTAGTTCAAATAGTCCTAAGTTGTTGGATCCTGTTATCTAGAACTGTGCTTGCGTTTGGTAAGTTCTTGACATTTCTTAAAGTTCTATTTTTAGCTCAGTTTTCCACAAAATGCTCAAGGTTGAGGTATTGTTATCGGCCTGTGTTCATTGCCTTCATGCGTCGTCATCAACAATTTATTCAAACAATATTGACCACTGGGTCAATTTCAGCCAAACTTCACAGAGAATTCCATAGGTGGTTCTTGGATGACTCTTCACTGAATTTTTTAAAGCCGTGTTGGTTCTTTATAAACAATCGGCGCTTGGGGGTGTGTGGTCACTTTTCCATATGGGTCTTGGAAAAAGACTCCTAACTTGTCTTACTGCAACATTATCTTATACTCATTCTTTTTGTATATATTATATATCTGTGAACTGTATTTGTTGTTTATATTGTATATCTGTGAACTGTATTTGTTGTATATATTATATATCTGTGAACTGTATTTGTTGGAGTCTTGGTGGCCATGTGTTTAACTTCAAGGTTACTGATGTCAAATCACTTGTCCATTGCTAGTGTAGGTTATAGCTTCACCTGCTTTAGAAGGGTCCATAAGGCAGCCAGCTGTCGCAGAGGTTCCACTAGGTGCTGAATCTCAAAGGTCATTTTGATAAATTTTGACCGGATTTTACCATTTTGTAGTCAAACTAGCTATAATTTAGAGAAACATTTACTCTTCAGCCAGAATCCTGAGGTTAAAATGTTGCTTTTTGGAAATTCCAGGGGTCAAAGGGTCAACTCAAGGATCAAATGGAACACCTGAGCTGGCTTGTGGAAGTTCAGTGGTTCTAAACAAGTACCTGACTGAGTCTGTGACTGAAGTTTTGGCTGTTCTGTTTTGTCACCAGCAACTCAAAATCAGAATTATAAGATGATTGTTTTGTTCGAGTAACTTTGAACAAATATAAAACGTGGGCAGGCAGATTAATTTGAGCCCATTAGTCCATAGCTTGTAGGATTTGTTTTTAATACCAGGATTTTTTTTTGTACCAGTCAGCATAACTTTCTTTGATTTACTAAGGGTTTGAGGGTATAAGTCTGATTTTGGAGACGATTTTCCAAACGCCATCATTGATTGGTTGTTTTTCACAATCTTAGAATTGACAAATGGTTAGGTTGCATTGTGTGACTGGTCTCAAAAGTCAGTGTATAACCTTGGGTGTAGTCACACGAAAATAAAATGAAGTTGAATTGTGTTTTGGTAGTTATAACTGAATTACTAAATATTTAAAATATCAACACCATCTGCTCCATTCCATGTACTGACTTATGTTGTTGGGTGCAATTTCACCAAAATACTCAAAGTAAATGCTTAAGTCTGATACTCAAAGTAAATGCTTAAGTCTGATACTCAAAGTAAATGCTTAAGTCTGATACTCAAAGTAAATGCTTAAGTCTGATACTCAAAGTAAATGCTTAAGTCTGCAACTGCGCTTTGCTGCGCTTTAAATTCATTATGTACAAATGTACTGAAGTAACATTATGTTCGTAACTTAATCTTTCTTTACTTTGTGCATCAACTCTCAAAACTACCTAATTAGTAAAACTGTTTTCTTAAAATTTCTTAAAATAGCATTTTCTACCTAAGTAGGCAAGGAAGCAACTTACTATACTCAAGTATGTGTACTCATTAACTTAAGTATTTTCTTGTATTTTCCTTGTTAAAGCCGCCTTCCACGAAAACTAGTTTTATAAGTTTTATAAACATTACATTATGTTACATGTACCATCAATTTGAAAGACACACAAACGCCTGTTTTGTTAAAAACACATGTTTTTATTTTCACAAACTTATGTAACAATAAACTCCCAACTGAAGAGTACCCTACAATTATCTCCCTTGATAAAACAAATAAAACTGTAGACTTAAGGTTACCACATTTTACACAGATTGTTAACCTGAAGCATCTGTCTCGATATACCATAGGATTATAAAGCCGGAAGAAATCTAGAGATGAAAGCAAAACACGTCTATCTGGTTCTTTGTGATAATAATATGTTGATGTTAAATTAGAGCTGAATATTCTTCACATATTTGAGTGTAATATGAGATCTTTTCTGCTCTCATCCATTTAAACCTGTTACAAAAATTAGAAATAAGACTGCAATAAGCCGATGTCAACAGGAAACTGATATCCTATCATTTATGGTAGCTACCGTATGCATTCTGTTTTTGTTGGTTTATAGATGCATATTTTACCTCGAATTTTTTTGTATGTCTTTAAATGTTTTATGTATTTACTTAAAAGCAAAATATTTTACATTTTTTTGTGTTGCAGCAAAAAATCATTATGTATTGAAGGTTATTGCTATACTATATTAGTTTTATTTTGGTTTATCTAAAAAAAGAGCTATTGTGAATTTTTAGCTCACCTGAGCACAAAGTGCTCATGGTGAGCTTTTAGGATCCTTGGATGTCCGTTGTTGTGCGTCAACATTTTCTTTAAACAACATCTCCTATACTACTGAATGGATTTTGTCCAATCCTCACAGGAATGATCCTTGGGTGGACCTCTTTCAAAGTTGCATAAATCATTCCAGTCTGCTGCATAAGTAGGTCACAGGAGCTAAAAATAGATTTTAAAAGTGTAAACTAAGGTCTAGAGCTTTGGTATTTGGTGTGTAATATTGTGAAGTGGTCCTCTTACAAGAGTGCATAAATTATTAACTTCCGTCGAAAAACATGGCTGCCAGGGGTGGGGGCATGTTCCCTTTATGTATATAGTGGAAACTATAAACAACATCTCCACCTAAACCACTCAATGGAATTAGACCAAACTTCACACGCATGATCCTTAGGTGATCCTCTTTTGAAGTTATATAAATGGTTCCGGTCTGTTGCATAAGTAGGTCACAGGAGCTAAAAATAGATTGGTGTGTAGCATTGTCAAGTGGTATTCTTACAAGATTGAATAAATGATTGAGTTCGATAAAAAACATGGCAGTGTACTCAGGTGAGCGATATAGGGCCATCATGGCCCTCTTGGTTCCATAATGTAAAAGATTTGTTTAACTCGAGCATACAGAAATGGTGCTTGTGCAAGTAGAGCTGTCATAGATATAAACAATGTCTATGTATCATTATTATTCCGTCAAACAATTATTAACATATTTTAACAAATCAATCCTGCAGGCTTTGCCTCAATTTTTTCTGAGCAATAGCCATTTGGGCAAATTGCTGACCCAAACCACTCGCCTGAAATCATTCTTACTAGCCTAAACTTATATAACACAAATTCTTAAAAGGCCAGAAAAATTATAACTACATGTGTATACAATTTGTTAATATCATGAATGATTCTTATTTTTTCTCCATTTTTTTCTGAGAAAAGTATATTCCCTAAAATTTAGTACTAGCCCATTCAGGCTAGCAATCTGTAATTTCTGCTAGCCCGAAATCAAAGTTACTAGCTCCAGGCTTTGGACTCATGGGTTACCGTGACGACAGTTTGTTTCAAACTACCCAGAAATCCCAAAACGAAGCAGGACGCGATCAAACGTCAGTCTAAAAAATTTGGTTCAGCAACTAACAGCTCTGACTCGCCATAGTCCTTTTCTATCAGACAATATGTCATGCTATTTTATACATATTTTTTAATGACCAGGTCCTCTTGTCCTCTTGTTATAAAAGGTTGGCCATGCTCTTTGATAAATGATAAATTATCTGCTTTTAGACGGACAGTTACAGTTCTATCCTGAAGGAGACCAGTACTTGATTGTTGGATCCAAGTTACAAGCGAATTGTTCTTTGATTAGCAATGGTACTGAATTTGATTTAAACAAAGTTGACATAAAAAAGGTAAGGCAGTATTTTCATTATTGGTTGTGTTAAATTGTATAATTTATCTGACGTTCTTATGTACACCTTTTCTTGACTGCAATTGTTTGAACAAAATTTGCTCAATATGATCAGATGAGTGCAAAATAGGATGACTTTTGTTTTGAAGATTGGTAGGGGTAGGGAAAAGTAGTGGTGCCGTTTCTTATACGTAGGAAAAGTAGTCCTTACCTTTAGATAGGTGGCGTGATCTGACGATGGTAGCTTCGCTAAACAAATTGGCGTCCATGTGGAACAATATTGTCTGGTCTAGTGGACTCCATTTTGTTACCAATGAAGTGTTAGAGCAATTTTTAGACACTTACCTTTTCTACATAGGCTTACTTATGCAAGATCTATAAATTCAAATAAAAATCGAAAGTGGAGATAAACTTATGCTGCATTACCAAAATACTTTGCTCAAGTTTGTTGTTGTTTAAAGAACAAAGTTATGAAAAGCAGGACACTAATGCAGTGTTAATTTTGCATTTCTTCTTTTATTTCTTCAATTTACAAACTAAACAAAACATTTTAAAAGTGTACTTCTCATTTGTTTGTTGAGAAACAGGATGTACTTTAATATTCAGTATCATAAATTCGCTTTGTGTCTGTTGGCATATAAGGCCCATACCAAGGAATGTTGTCCAAGTCCAACCCATATCTTTCATCTCTGGCTCAACTGGTCTTCACCAGGTCTCTTTTGGTCTCCCCCCTTTTTCTGCGTCCGTCGAGAGTCCATCTAAGGACTGTTTGTGGTGTTGCTTTTGGGCTTATTCTGTGGATATAACGCCATCATTTGATGACTGTTGATATAGCAGTGGTGTTGGTTCGGCGATGAAGTTCCATGTTTGAAACCATGTTGAGCCAGTAAATTCCAAGAATTCGCCTCAAGCATCTTGTCTGGAAGGTCTCTAACTTGTTACAGATAGCCATGGTGACTTTTCACCATTCCGCTCCATAAAGTTAAACTCCTAGGACATTACTCTTGAAAATCTTCAGCTTTGTTTCTGTATTCAGTTTGGGGGATTTCCCTATATTCCTCAGTGCAGAATAAGCTTCTCTTGCCTTATTCATTCTCTGTATCACATCATATTATGAGTAACCATCAGCTTGTTATTTGACTTCCTAATATTCAATATGCCGACATATATTTTGTTTATGTTGATACTCAAGTTACTGATCTCATTTACATAGTCTCTCTAGAATGCACTGAAGCAGTTATTTCTATTTTCAGGGTGTTGAAAATTTAAATAATGCAACGTTTAATCGCTACGAGGATAGTAATACCCTAGAGATGATTATTTCAAATACGAGTGTAAATGATACAGGCTCATATTTGTGTTACTATGGTAATGATGAACATATCCAGTCTCTTACTAAAGTCAATGTGGTTGGTAAGTCCGTTTATACTTTAATTTGTGTACTCCAATATACGTTGTATGTAAACATTTTATCTGTATTGAATTAGCGGTCAGTAAAACCTCACTTAAAGACCACCTCAATAATAAGACCACCTCAAAATTAAGTCCATTTTGACTGTTCCGCTCTGTATTCAACCTTGATATTAAAACCACCTCAATATTAAGGCCAGTATTCAAGGTTCCCAAAGGTGGTTGTATTATTGAGGCTTTTACTGTATTTTTAGTTAAAGAACCTAAAAGCAAATAAATAAAGTGGATATGAAAATTAAATCTTGGCCTTTTAGTACTGCTTGTCCATGGTACCAGTTTGTGGCATGGTTAACTGTATAAGTGGATAATATCGCTTTTCAAAAAGTTTGCGAATTACCAATTTCAGACGTTTTGCTGTGGAAATGTTTGCAAATTGCCTTAATCACTTTGTTCATTATATCTAAACATTGTAAAAATCGCTATTATAGATTGTAAAACCTTTTTGTCTTTCAAAAAATATAATTTTGTTAATTTTTATATAATACTCCAAAAGTTAAAGTAGGAATCCAAGTATGATCCACCACACGGTGAATAGGTAAAAATATACTTCAGTGAAAGTGAAAATTTACACTGCGGAAAATGTTTGTGAATTTTGTTTATTTGAAAAATTCCCTACCTTTTCCACCTCGCAAACTTTATACAGTAAAACAAATTCTTATATTCATTACACACAATAAAAATCGCTATTATAGATTGTAAAATGTCTAGATCCCAGTATACAAATTTAAAGTGCTGTATATGTATTATACCTTATATTACAAAAAATGTGAAATAATTCTATTTCTAGAAAAGCCTGGCAAACCTAAGAATATCACCTGTTGGTCTGACCGTCTGCTAGATATGACTTGTTCGTTTAATCTTACAAAGTCGACTAATCTGCCGATGAAGTGGAGTATGGAGTATCGACTGTAAGTAACTTCATGTTATAATACAATGTTTGATTAACTTGTATATTAATAAATGATGATAATGATAAGAATAAAGACTTTATTTCAAGAGGCTGCACATTTGGGACAACCCAATCTTCCATGTTGGTCGTAACAAAAACTATGACACATTATGTACATGTATTATATAAGTACTTGATATACATGTAAACTATGACACATTATGTACATGTATTATATAAGTACTTGATATACATGTAAATTCAACTTGAGCTACTTATGTAGCACTTTTTGCCCTGAATATTTTCGTGATATCTCACTCCACGCAAATGACCATACAGTACTTATATAGAAAATTTTCAAAGTAAAACTGATTTCTGTCCAGTCAGTAATATTGTAAATCAATGCATGAACATTTGCACCTTTTGCTTGGATTCAGCTCCCAACACTTGGGTATTATATGTTTGATTTTTAACCTTTATTTTAAATTAATTTGGTTCTATGTAAGAAACATTTGTTTTTGCTCTGGATTCAATATAGTGCATAGCACTTTATTTCCGTGGTGCCACGTTTTTTTGAGTTCTCCTTACTTGCAGTGTTTAGTTTTGGTGCATTTGCGATTTTCCGCCATTTTCCAAATTAACAAATAGGTCATGAACCAAGATTACTTGAACTGTATTGGTTCTTCAAAATCTATGTGGATGTCGGATCAATGCATTTTGATATTGTTTCTATCGATTACACCCATACTTTAATGTCTACGTGAAGTCGCCTGTTGGCACTTTCAAATAATAAATAGGGATAGAGATTTATTGAAAGAGAACAGATGCAGCAAGGATATCTACACGGCTTATTCAGTAGAGCACTAGAGCCTTGTTCACAAACATTTTAAGACTGAAACTCAGACTCTAACTTTGGCAACATGTTAAATGGTCATTTTACTCTTATTAGTACCGTACAGATTTAGATAAAAGTTTGCTTTAGTGTAGAGTGGGTAACAACAATTATTTAGATCAAATTTCGTTTGTTTAGATGAAATGAAAACTAAAGGCTGGTGAATGTAAATTTTGCAAATTTAAAGTCAAAGTCTGAGTTTCAGTTTTAAAATGCTTGTGAATAAGGCCCCAGGTCTGCCAGTCTAAGAGTTTGAAATATTGATGGTTTATGATGTTAGTGATATACATAATGAGTCAGTTCTGCCTTTGAGTCAAGTGGGAAGTTGCTTGTAGCTAATGAAAACACAGTACTTGTTTGGAAAGCCAATATACACTGGTGCATGCATTTTTTAGCGCAACCGTACCAACATGGTTTTGCTATTTGCATATCAGTGTTGTTTAAACCAATCCAATCTTACATTAACCACCAGAGCAATTTCTCTTCAACTAAACTTGATGGGATTGGTCAATTTTTCGATAAAAGGTATGTTACCTTACAGAAATCCACTGAATTTTGGTGAATGTACCGAAATCCATTTTGGATCTGGAGTGATCATCATATCAGCATTTTTTTATGTTGCACAACAAATCTTAACCTTCAAATTAAGCTGACCATCTTTTTTCAAGATATTTCTTGTTTATATAATATAAACTGGGTTACTGTACTAGGGTAAGTCTTCATGCCTATGACTTATTTCCATTTCTGCTTTATTTGTGTTTGTATTAACATCATTATTCACAGTCACGGATCCGACATGTCCTGGCAAGCTGTACCTGAGTCTAACTGCAATCAGTCAGCTCAGTTATGTTGGTGGGATAACGGGAGCATGCCACCTTCTAACATGACCTTTATGGGTATTGCGGCAAATAAGAGTAGGATTAGAATCTCTGTGACCAGCAGGGTTGGGACCATACGTAGCAGGGTTTATACAATTTATCTCTCACATATAGGTAACATGTGGTTTATGGTTCAACTAACCGGTCTGGTGATGGCTTTATAGCTTTATATATACCCTTGACTCAGTAAAACTTGCATAAAATGGCCACAGACAATTTATCCATCTTCAGCAGTGGTCAGAATACAGCTTTACATGCTCTGTAATTATCTGTTTGTGAGACCAATACTGACAGACTTTGCTGTTTATTTTTAGTCACTTCAGTTGCCAAAATATTCTGTTGTGCATAAGTAGTTGATACAAATTTGGAGTTGGTCATTAACGGAAGTTTTACTGTTTCATGAATGCTGCTTTCGCAATTCTTAATATAGAACAGGCTGAACATTCTCTGAAACCTTGTCAATAAAATTGTTCATATTTTGTGATACAAAGAGTTTGGTTTTTGCAATATGATATTTATTTTAATTCTAATGTGAACATTCCTCATTTTATCGTTAGTAAGGTCAATGTTACCAGACTCCGATTTTCCAAAGCATCTCAATTCAAATCTCAGCTCAATATTGAGATTTGACTCAAATCTGAATCAGAATTTGAGATAAATGTCAATTTGCATCTCGTGAAATATTTTGTGAGAAATCTCAATCATAATTTTTTCGTTTTGTGACACAACGATTTTTAGTCCGGTCTCAGATAAAAAAAATCTCACTGATTTGAGACAATATTTGAGCTGGGAACTTTGCTCAAATTGAGATGCTTCGGGAGATTGGGGGCCTGGCTAACATGAGCTAGATTTATGCTAGTCATGTTATGAATTGTAAGCTAGAATGAACATTCTGTAGACAATTTTATTGTTTTTATTCACAGTCAAATATTCATCTTAAGCATTGTGAAATGAAATTAAGGAAATCAGAATCTAGTGACACTTAGCTTAAAACTGGCAATACCTATCGTATTACTAATTTTCTTCTATTTAGTCATGACCAGTGTGTGCAGGGGTGAGGCTTTCCCAAGATACCTTGTTTTACATCCTTGCTTTAGTTGTTGGTAGATAGCCTCGGACTGTTAAAATGATATTCAAATTATTGGCCAATAGCCTGTAATAACTATTTACAGCTTTGTGAACTTTACAAAAGTACTTATCTTTTTTTGTATAAAAAGCTAGAGACTGTAGTTTAGATGGTGTATCAGTAATGTTTATTATGGTCGTTTTTAAATGAAAGTTTTCACTGCTTTTCCTCAGAAACTTCTTCAGTGCTAATTGAAACTGCTACTCAAAGTGTTTACATTACAGAAATGATTTCAATATGTCAAATTACCATGAACCATGTAGATATTCTACTTTTTTTAAATTAGCAAGTTTGCAGTTAGTATCTTTCCATGAAAATAAGTAGTTGCGTAAAACTTGATTACTCGATCTAATATACAGTTGATGGAATTCTGCAAATGATAATAGCCGCAAATGTTTAAATTAAAATTTCTCACATTTTTTGGTGAACATTTCTGAGTCTACATTATAGTAATGTTTATATTGTATTTCTATGCTGATTTTGGCTTGGTTTGTGGACCAAAATTTTATTGATCAATATCCCATACTGATTTTACATGTTAATTTACAGTACTGATTTTATATAAAAGGTTGATTTGCAGTACTGATTTTAACTAGTTGATATGCAGTACTAATGTTGATAGGTTGATTTGCAGTACTGATTTGGACTGGTTGATTTGCAGTACTAATGTTGATAGGTTGATTTGCAGTACTGATTTTATCTAGTTGTTTTGCAGTACTAATGTTGATAGGTTGATTTGCAGTACTGATTTTAACTAGTTGATATGCAGTACTAATGTTGATAGGTTGATTTGCAGTACTGTTTTTATCTAGTTGATTTGCAGTACTGATGTTGATAGGTTGATTTGCAGTACTGATTTTAACTAGATGATTTGCAGTACTAATGTTGAAAGGTTGATTTGCAGTACTGATTTTATCTAGTTGATTTGCAGTACTAATGTTGAAAGGTTGATTTGCAGTACTGATTTTATCTAGTTGATTTGCAGTACTTATGTTGACTGGTTGATTTGCAGTACTGATTTTGACTGGTTGATTTGCAGTACTAATGTTGACTGGTTGATTTACAGTACTGAATGTAACTAGTTGATTTGCAGTACTGATTTTAACTAGTTGATTTGCAGTACTAATGTTGATTGGTTGATTTGCAGTACTGATTTTAACTAGTTGATATGCAGTACTAATGTTGATTGGTTGATTTGCAGTACTGATTTACGTAGTTGATTTGTAGTACTGATTTTAACTAGTTGATATGCAGTACTAATGTTGATTGGTTGATTTGCAGTACTGATTTTAACTAGTTGATTTGTAATTCAGAACTTTAACTAGTAGATTTGCAGCACAGATTTTATTTGTTCCCTTCCTTTACTGTTTTACATATATCTTTAGGAGCTGATTTAATGAACATGTACCTGTGTAAATGCTTATATTAATTCTATGCCATTTCCTTACTAATTGTAACAAATTTATTTTCAGTAAAGGCCAGTCTTCATATACAGTTAATTGCTCAAGTGTAACAGAATACAAGGTGCAATGTTCAACTGTACCTAGCAACACTTTGGTCCAATTTCGAAACTATGAAGTTTACGTTGAGGGTATAAATGAAAAGTATAACGTAAATATGAGCAAATCATTTGAAGTTCAATACAACTACTCTTTAGGTAATTTTTTGCCATAGTTTTATCATTTTAAGTTACATATTTTATATTCTTGACCCAACATATTTTATAAGTGTTTGACCTAACAAACGAGAACTTTTCCTGAATACTTGTATGTTGGTAAATCTCAAATATCTGAGATCCTAGGTCCAGCTTGTGAAGCTTGAGTATGAGGCCAATACTCATGAGTGTTCTCACAAACATATTGATCTAACTTTCCTTTCAGCCTTTTTGTTCTGTATAATTTATTTCTTTTAAGTTCTTATAGTACTCGGGCAGTAGTCAGTTTCCTTTAAATGTTTTTGGGGACTATATTATTTGGAAAAGTAACTAGAAATAAAGGATTAAAAATTGCCAGCTTGATGGCCATACATATGTCTTTAAATACCGGTATGTCTCTTTGTTGTTTTTTCATATATTTTGTTAAATATCTTGTTTGATATTAGTAGGCAATGCATTCTACAGCTGATAGTAATTATTATTTATTGTAAGAGGCCCAATTTGGTATTTGAAAATCATTCTGAGTGATTCCCTCCACATGTATGTTGTTTGTATATAGGCTGGTTCCCTGTGCTAGTTATTTGTTCTGTAATGGCTGAGTCTTTGTTCTTGACTGTATGTGCTGGTTCCATAAACCTTGGTTGTGTGTAGACTGGTTTCCTGCACCAGTTATTTACTGTGTATGGATTGGTTCCCTTCTTGACTGTAATGACTGGTTCCCCTAGTCTTTATTGTGAATAGGCTGGTATCCTGCACCAGTTATTTACTGTGTATGGGTTGGTTCCTTGTACCTTGGATGGTCTCCATTGTTTACCCCTAATTGTTGGTGCAAATATTTTATCATTGATATATATAGTTCAATTATCAATTGCAATGTATATATAAATTGTTACATCTCTTGCTGCTGTCAGTTTCTAGCTGTAATTATGTTTTAGCTTTTAAATTTATAATAACATCAAATGATTTATATCAAAGCTGTATAACTTTCTCAGCTGTGTATTTAATCAGATAATAACACTTGTAAACTTATACAAACTTGTATAGTATTTGATAATCTGTGAAACAAATATTCTCTGCTTGTAGTTTATTCTGTTCAAAAAGCTTTGTACATGTATATGATTTTCTCTTAAAGTACAAAAATATTATGTTGAATGACTTACTAAGGCATAAATGGTCAATAAATATTACAGTCAAGCCTCGTTTATTCGACAACCTTCTATGCGGATACTTGGTATCATCCAAATTAAATATCAGGTCCCGATGTATCTTCTTAGGCATATAGAATTGAATGGGCTATTCGAAACTATGTATTATTCAAAAATAAATTTTTAGAACCGATGAATTCCAATGAACGAGGTCTGACAGTAGTTCCATCTGTATCTTGTACTACGTTTACTGTAGTAACCATTTACTTTAAAAATTATTATTTAATAAAGTATTGTTAATATTATTTCCATGAATTGGAAAATAAGTTTGGTTGTGCTCAAGAACCATAACTCTTGCTTAATTTTATAATAAAAATATCTTGAACATAAAAGAGCCAATTCTGGGTACTTCAATAAGGAATAAAGTTCTTATGATTCAAATTTCACTTAGCAAGAGGGCCAACTTTGTATGAGTAGTATCAATAGTAAATCATAGTAATCTTTGTTAGCTTGTGTTTGAAATAAAAAAAATACAAGAATAGATTTGTTCTGAATTTTTCCTTTATTGGTTTAAGATTTTCTGTTTTTCATTTAGTAAAATTTGGTCCAGTTCAAAATCTTGCAGTAACTATGGGAACAGATGATGCTATAATACAGTGGAAGTGTCCAGGATTGAAGTGTTACATTTCCAGTCTGGTCTATGATTACAAAGTCTTGATTAGGACCTCTGAAAATAATTGGCAAATTATTGAAAAGGTAAGCTGTGTGTTATGATTTTCTTGATAAATGCATAAAAAAGTTGCATGATTTGAGTTGGACATTGTGCTGTAAGCAACCACAGTCATAATCTCGTCAGTTACCATATTAACATTATAAACCATGGATTTGAAGCTTCCTACTATGTCTGTATGAGCGCTGCTTTGGAATGTACAACCCCTTCTGTAAGTGACGTCATTTCAAGAAAAACTCCACATGCGTTGTCACTATTTGCAAGCGGGAAACACTATTTACTCCATATGGTTACTTTGTTTTCATATTGCCTTATGGGGCAAATATTGCTTACTGTCAGTACATGGTGATGTCACATGTGACGTTTTCTGGAAATGATGTCACTTATAGAAGAGGTTGGAAATTGTACAGCGGCACTCATATAGATTTGTTTAAACCCTAGCGAGTAGCATGATTACTTCCAAGATCAAATTTTGTAATGTCCGCCATTTTGTTTCTGAATCGTGAGAAGGTGATATTTTGATCCACAGTAATTGTTATATTTATAACAGTCCTATCTTTCTTGGTTTGTATATATATTTTTTGTGTTTACCTTGTTGTTCGATGTACGTATTTTTTTTCAATACTGAGTTGAGATAATAAGGCTAAACTTATCCACCAATTTCGAATCCATGGTTTGTATGTCTGTGTCATTACTAAAAGTTTATTTTGATATACCAGTATGAATGATTCAGTTGGACCTCGTTTATTCAACAACCATTTATCTGAATACTTGGTACCAAAATATAAATCAGGTCCCGATGTATCTTCTTATGCACGTCAAATTGAAATGGGCTATTCGAAACTATGTATTATTCGAGATAAAATTTTGGGTCCACTGAATTCAAATGAGCGATGTCCGATAGTATTTCTAGTTTTGGAGTGGAAAACATAACATATCTAGCCTTGCCAGATCACTTCCTCAATTATTACAGATATTTGCTAATGATCAAAACTCTTTGCCTGATACCTTCTTTAAGTGAGGCATGGAGGTGGAGGGGTAGAACTCCTGATTCCTGATCGGAAGGTTGTACGTTTGAGCCCTGTGTTGATCAAGGTATAATTACATGGTCTGATGTGTATACATCAGGGTTGGGTTTTTGCCCGTCTCTTATGCATTATCTTGGGATCAATATGTAACATTGTAGACATAAAATTACTAATTTAGTAATTAGCCTTAAATTTCTTACTCAACACATTGATGCCAAACCAATTTTTTGCCAGGTTTTGCCACCCAATTTTTTCCTTGACGTTTTTTTCCAACAAAAACTGTCCAATCCTGGTATACATATTGTAATTTCCTTGAAATTCCTGTCGATTTTAGTACGTCCCAGGAAATAACAATCAAAAGAGGAGTATCACTGTTGATGGCTTAATTCCATATATAAATTATACTGTTGCTGTATGGGGTAAATCAGCTGATGCAGATGGAGAGTTTTATTGGAGTGATCCCTCTACACTGGAGGTGGTTACGTTGTCTGATGGTATGTACTAGTTATATTATAATCTCATTGTCTTTATAACTGTAATTATTAAGTAACTCAACTGAACTGCTGGTATGCAATTAGATTTTACCTAGGTTGAGATGTACTAGGCCATCATGAATCAATTGTATGATTGTCATCCAGTTGTTGTTAATAAAAAAAGGCAGAAGAAAACTTTTTATTGGGTTTATATTGCCTGAAAATTATAAAATTAATGTTTAGTTTCTCAGGCCAATTTTTTTCAAAATCAATTGAAGAGGTCAGTCTTGTTTTATTATACAGGACATTTTTTGTCCTATTTCTCTGTAGATGGCAAACCCAATGAACAGAGATGATCGACTTATTGTTAGTCTATATATCCACTGAATCCAGTTTATTAGTTGTTGCTTTCTGAGAAACAAGTAAGTTTATTTGGATGTCAAAGGCTAGGTTATCTGTTAATAGAAATGCTTTGTCATAGAGATTTTACCAAATGAACAGCAAGTGCTATGCTTAAATTGTTTATTTTCAGCAATGAACTTGAAAAATGAATACAAAATTGATTATAATTATTTATGCCCATTATATTTCAGTACCCCCTTTTTCTGTTTCCATGGAGTCAGGGTCATATGCTGTATCAGATTGTGGAGATTATATGTGTGCTATTTTATACTGGAAGGTAAAGTATTTTTATAATCTATGACCATTTATATGCTTGTCAATCTTTGTCAGACTAGGAAGAGATGAGAAATTTAAACTCTGCACTTTGCTTTAGAAATACTAAATCCATTTGTATTACATGTAATAAATCAGTAAATAGTTATTAGTCCTGTCAGGTTAAAATGACTGTGCGGCCCTGAGTGAAGGCATATAGCAGTTGTGTTGTCTGTCCATACATCAGTTCATTTGCATGTTTTGTCTGTAACACATTGTATGTCAGTTTGTTCATCTGTCTGTCTGTAACACATTGTATGTCAGTTTGTTCGTCTGTTAGTAAAACATTGTAGGTTAGTTTGTTTGTCTGTAACACATTGTATGTCAGTTTGTTCGTCTGTCTGTCTGTAACACATTGTATGTGTTTGTCTGTAACACATTGCATGTCAGTTTGTTCGTCTGTCTGTAACACATTGTATGTCAATTTGTTCATCTGTCTGTCTGTAAAACATAGTATGTCAGTTTGTTTGTCTGTAACACATTGCATGTCAGTTTGTTTGTCTGTCTGTAACACATTGTAGGTCAGTTTGTTCGTCTGTCTGTCTGTAAAACATAGTATGTCAGTTTGTTTGTCTGTCTGTCTGTAACACATTGTAGGTCAGTGTGTTTGTCTGTCTGTAACACATTGTATGTGTTTGTCAGTGTGTTTGTCTGTCTGTAACACATTGCATGTCAGTTTGTTTGTTTGTCTGTAACACATTGTAGGTCAATTTTTTTTGTCTGTCTGTATCACATTGTATGTCAGTTTGTTTGTCTGTCTGTCTTAACACATTGTATGTCAGTTTGTTTGTCTGTCTGTAACACATTGTATGTCAGTTTTTTTGTCTGTCTGTATCACATTGTATGTCAGTTTTTTTGTCTGTCTGTATCACATTGTATGTCAGTTTTTTTGTCTGTCTGTAACACATTGTATGTCAGTTTTTTTGTCTGTCTGTATCACATTGTATGTCAGTTTTTTTGTCTGTCTGTAACACATTGTATGTCAGTTTTTTTGTCTGTCTGTATCACATTGTATGTCAGTTTGTTTGTCTGTCTGTATCACATTGTATGTCAGTTTGTTTGTCTGTCTGTCTTAACACATTGTATGTCAGTTTGTTTGTCTGTCTGTAACACATTGTAGGTCAGTTTGTTTGTCTGTCTGTAACACATTGTAGGTCAGTTTGTTTGTCTGTCTGTCTTAACACATTGTAAGCCAGTTTGTTTGTCTGTCTGTAACACATTGTAGGTCAGTTTTTCTGTCTGTCTGTAACACATTGTATGTCAGTTTGTTTGTCTGTCTGTCTTAACACATTGTGTCTCAGGTGTAACTTTCCAAATAATTAGAGGGATTCAATTGAAATGTTCATAAATGTTCAAATGATCTTAGGTCAAGGTCAAAGGGGCATTTCTCGCTTACTAATGGCATTTATTGGTCATTTTGAATAACTTGTGTAGTTTAGGGGTTTTAGGATATATGAATCAACAATCTTCCTATACTGTGTTTTGATCCTGGTTGGCCTGTTTTGAAATATCGTAATCAGAATTAATATTTACAACCTCTATAACAGTGGACATGTCTTATATATTTTTAGAACCCTGAGGAACGTTACTGGTATGGACAGATAGTTGGTTATGAGGTGGTCGTTGAAACTGACTACTCAACGATGGCTCTGTCCTCTGCAAAGAGACATTCAAGTAGAAGTATTCATACAAACAGTGATGTTGAATACAGAAATGGGCTTAGTGAATATTTGAGACTAAATACCTCCCTACGAAAGACTGATGGATACTCTCTGACTGTGTCCCTGCTTAATACAGAGGGCAAGTCAAAAAATGTGGCGAAAGTATCAATACCAGACTGGGACACTGGTAATGTTTATCTCTTTTTGGCAATAATAGTGAATACAATATCTTCATTTAATGAAGATGACACATTATATTAAGATAGGAATAAACATCGTATATCGACAATTAGGTCTTCTGAACTAACAATGAAAACGAATTGATTCAAAATTCTAAATTATCATAGGCAGTTAAGCATAATAATATACTCATTATTAAATCGAAAGTAAAAATATAATTAGGTAAATTATGGTACTATACAGTTACGAAAATCACCCAATTGCAAAGATTGAAACCATCACTAATACATATCTGGTAGACAGTACAAGACACAAATATGAAGGTAGACTTACATTGTATTGTCTAAGGGTATGTTATTTCAGAACAAAGATTGCAGGCATCCTGGGTGTCGGTTGAAATGTCATCTGCTGCTCGTGTATCCTGGGAGATAGACGCACAACTCTGTAGTCAGATAGTGTCTGTAACTGTGTACTGGTGTCAGGGGCAACCAGTGAATACAACATTCATGCAATGCCAGGTACGGAAAACACCATAATATTATGATAATATAAAGAGATTCTGTGAATGTAAATTAAGGGGTTTATGATTAAAGCCTGCTCAGATGCCTCAGTTGGAAGAGGCTTAGAGCATACTATTAGACATTGGTGACTTCTTGATTAATTCCTGTATAAATATCTACAGGTACATTTGGTTAGCAAGTTTCCCATTTGCTTATATCACAACTTAGAACTCCCATTTTTCAACTGCTAATGCATCGGTAATAAGTCCTAGATTGCAGGCGAGATGGTTATTCTTGGGGATGACATGACTGACTATGACATCATTTATTTGACACAACTACAGGGTTTGACTCTAACTTTTCCAACCAGGTAGTCTGCTGGATGAGTGAATTTCAAAATCAGGAAGTCCTCCAGTAAATAAGATGGTCCTGACAACACAGGGCTAGTGACCAGTACCAAAATATAAAAGGGGGTTTTATTATGAAATTTGGAATAAAGTAAAAAAAAGAAACTTAGGGGTGTGAAATTATTTTTTCCAGCATACTGTTTCTCCTTTTTGTACTGTAAATTTCAATTTGTCTTTGTGTTTATGTGTTGACATTCAACTGGTCCCTTGAACTGTTCAACTTTTGAGGTAATCCTGCAGTGACTTAGGTGGGTGCACGACTGGTGGACTAGTGCTGGTGTTGAAACCTAGTCTAGTTCATATGAGGGAGTTGCATTTTCTTGTAGATGAAAAAGTCTGTACTGCATGCAAATATAGGAATTTTGGTACGGTCTGCTGACAATTTTGAAATTGAAATATTGTTAGATGGTAATGGTAGATGATATTATTTTGTTCAAAAATTCTACCTGAATTATTCAATAAACAAATTTGGCTACAAAAGGAGGTCTTCATGTTTCCTATTTTAAATTAACAACTGAACATTCTATATGAAAAAGAAAGAATATTTACCTTTGTCCGCTACATTTCTCATTTATTGTAGGGCAACTTTGGTTGGGATTCATTCAAAGTCAACGACAGTTGCAAGGAAAATGTGAAGCATATATCAACTAATGCTACAGGCTCTGAAGACTTTAAGTATGGTGTTTCCATAGCAACTGATAAAATAAATGGTGGCATTCATTGGGAAAATTTCCGCTTCAAAAACTCAAAAGACGGTAAAAAGTTTGCGAAAAACATGCTCTCAGAAATATAGTCGTCTTTCTTCTTTTATTTTCTTCCATTTTCTGTTGTGTTCTTCTTTTGATTTGGCTTTACCTTTTGATACTAAATTAGAAATACTTCGAGTGTTTATTTCGGATGGTCTCAATGTGTACGTTTTTAAAAATCTATTATTTATGAAGATCGGACTGTAATGAACATTTTGAATACATCAGTATTGCACGCTTAGGGCAGGTGACCCTGTGACAGGGAAAGTGATTTGAGCAGTAAAACAACGTCCAAGTTTTGTTAATATTTATGCAAACACCTCAAAACATCTATGTAACATTTTGTACACAAAATTCTGAACCATTAATAAAAATGTAAGCATTTAAGTTCTATTTTCTGTTTTCATTTATCTACTCAGGCTGTCAATTCAGCCCTACTTTTCACTACTTTTCGCTACTTTTCCTACTTTTCCCTACTTTTTATATTTGCTCCCTACTGTTTCCCTACTTTTTCTTGACAGAGCCATACAAACCCTGCTTTTTTCAAACCTGAGGCGTTAATATATAACTGAAAATATTGATTTAACCGCATGAAGCATGGAGATCTAATCATGGTGATTGAACAGTGTGGAGAATTTTTACCAGTTTTGATATTCCATAAGTAAGGAATCGTCTCTTGTATCCCTACTTTTAGGCAATAAAAGCCCTACTAAAAAAAAAATAGCCCTTCTTTATCCCTACATTTTGAAAAGAGGCGAGTTGACAGCCTGTCTACACCAACCCTACTTGTGGTAAAACAATATTAACACAACAGGCAAAAGTGACAGTACATGTACCAGGAATGGTATTTTTTAGCCATTCTGTATCATACCTGGTCGAAGCTTATTTATCAGGTGTCTAACATTGTACCAGATACTTGGTGGATTTTGATGACAAAGAAGTTATTTTCGGAAATTTTATTGTGACGTACAGTAAACTCCAGCAATTATACATCTAGTACTGTTTGTACATGTAATAACATTTCGTCTGTAACTATGTGTATACTTCAATGCTCGCCACAACCCAATAAGTGGTAATTGATGTCAATAATGATACTCTGTATGTGATATGCAGTAAAACCTCACATAAAGTCCACCTCAATATTAAGACCACCACAAAATTAAGAACACAATTTTCAAGTCCGTTTTCTCTGTTTTGCTCTTTATTCCACCTCAATATTAAGACCAACTCAATATTAAGACCATGTTTTAAGGGTCCCAAGGTAGGTCTTATTATTGGCTTACAGACTTTTCAACCCCAAGACTTTTCAACCCCACTTTTCAAATGAAGACTTCAACCCCAGGACTTTTCAACCCCTGATTTCAAGACTTTTCAACCCCTCCCTGTTGAGACTTTTCAACCCCTAGTTTGAATATTTTCAACCCCTACATTTATCTTTCTCAACCCCTACTTCGAAGACTTTTCAACCCCTACTTTGAAGACTTTTCAACCCCTATTTCTTTTTCTTTTTTATCATTTTCTATTTTATTAAATATACTGGTATCTAACAATTCACTTATTTCATGCGTAACTGTAATTCGTAAATAAAGGAAAACAATTCCTCTCAAAATGTCATCGAAAAATATATTTAATGACGTAATCACATAAACAAGTCTCTGTCGTCATTCAGTATACACGCGTTCAGCGTGTCCGTTCAATCTGGGACCAATATATACATGTTGGTCCCAGGTTGATAAGGTCTGAAACATAATTCAGTAACTCACTTAATTGGATATGTACGTTTGAAGAATTTTGCTGAACATGCTTAGTAAATCTGTCATATAAGTAACATGTTAACGGTAAATGTTACCATATTTATTTTTGTGTTTGCTGCAGTGTTCATGAGGGTTCTTATTTAATACATCAAAAGTGTTAATATTTTTCATCATTATTCGTTTTGTAAATTGTAAACAAGCAGCGTATAATTTTCATTTAGGTTTTTCCACTCATTTGCGTAGTATATGCACACTGTGCAATATGATATTAACTGTTATTGTATTGTAGAAACATACACGGATATGTGATAACTCGTCTGAACAGATGGTCGGTTTTATTTGAAAATAAAACAATGATATTGCAAATATTTTATCGTTGCGTGCACGTCATATGATGCATGTTTTTGTCACTAATGGGTATAAATCATATCATGTTCCTAAAAGAGATATTTTAATTTGAAACATAACTACTTATTTGTTATTCAGGTAATTAATACGAATGCCTTAACTTTAAGAAAAACAACAATATTTAGCTGTATGCGCGTTAAATTAGTCATGTACTGGGGATTAACATTTTTCCTTTTGTAATGTTACACCACTTGAAACATAAACATGCATGTATATATATTTTGCGCATTAAACTACAACGAAAGGTATAGACAGTAGTAAATGTATGTTATTGTAAATCACAATTCGCAATTCGAAAATTGCATTCCTTTAATTTGTCATTATATTTTGTTTGATCATCATAATAATTAGCAGATTATTTGTTTAATACAATTAAAGTTTGTTTGTTTTTATTTGTTGCACTTGTTTATTGGATCAAAGGCAATTGTGTTCTATTGATGTTACCATCACACTTTTAATTATGTGTAAACTGTCAAGTGTACGTTGTTTAAGGTGATATATGCCCGCTAAATGCCTTGAAATGGTATTGTTATTATATATATATAGGTGAATTAATCAGTATATTCTCACAATTGTCTAAAATTGGATAAGTCGTTAAGACTTATATGAATGTATATCAGTAGGTCCTTCTTAAAATGCCTTTATCAATTAATATATGTTTTTCATATAGTACCTAAGATTGCAGATGCCATAATAATTATTAAGATATATATTCTCTTTTATCACCGATTTTGATAGAGTAATACAGGTTGAAACAAATAAATATATATAATGTGTCTTAAAACATATTGATTTCCGAACTTTGTTTAGGTTTAACCAATAACTCAACTCAATCATATTTATTGAATAAAACATTCGTAGGCCTACATGTGTATAGCATACAATACAATATAATATATAATGTAGAGAAAGTCGTAAAATCAATAAAAAAATATTAGTTTGCAAAGAGCGTTCATGAATGTGAAACAATTGTGTTACATTAGCAAAGTGGTCAATGAAAATATATATACATGTACCAGGTATATCTCAGTCTATCTGTACCAATAAAGAAACACAAAGTCAACATATACAGATGACATGAGGAAAGGGCAATTATTGAGTTCTAATATCATTTGCATAATAAATTAATTTTGAAAGGTTTATCAATTCAATCTTTGAGTCAGTACTTAAATAAAATGTATTGTTATGTTTGTTGACTGTGTTACGTAATGACGCGTGCTCGCTTAGCGAGGTGATTAACAAGGTGAGAAGCCGCTGCAGCTTAGATAAGATGATAAGATTTAGGAGTGCTACTATTGATATTTATTTTTCAGAAATAAGGAATAGTTAGTTAAATACAATTATTAAAATCGACCAAATATCATTAATATAAACAGTTTTTTGATATAACAAATGGTCAATGATTAATGATCGACTATACCAATAAAGACAATGTAATTGTTATGTTTGTTGACTGTGTTACGTAACTACTCTGAGACAAGTATGATGAACGGGACATTGTATGCGAGGATTTCCTGCGTGAAATCGGCGAGATAAACGGTTAAGTGTATGTGCAAGTAATTGTGACAGTGTGAATAAACAGTGTGCCAGTTTCAATAAAAAGTGTTTGAATAGTTTGAATTGGTAAAGCAGTCTCGGCAAATTCCTGAGACTGCTTTACCAATAATACGTATTACCATTTCCTTACATGTATAGTGTCAAATTTTCGTTTGAACTAAACATACTCCGTGAGGTCAAATATTAACATAATGTGACTAGTTACGTGCAAGAGACTTGATGTTTTATTCTATTCTCTTGGCTATGTATTCGTCCTTTTTTCCCTTCTATATGCTGTATATAGTAATATAGTATTCACTATTCTTCCTTTATATATGTATATATTCATAAATAATTGTTAAACCATATATCTCCAGAAAATGGAGGCAATAAAGTTATGTATATATAAATAAATAATGTTTTAGTGTAAGTGACAGCGTAATTAGACTTAATTAGAATAACAAATCACATCATCAATTAAATACCAATTAAATTCCACCTGCAGTTTTAGACCAAATAAAATGTGATAGAATGACTGTGTGTATTTTGTGTGTATATATCTTTATTAGTATTCATTTTGGAATGTAAATAAACTTAAAAATTAAACTTAAACAACGTGATTGTCAACATTTTTCCAGGTAACAAATGTGATAATTGTCCAATTAAAAACATATTCGAGGGGTTGAAAAGCCTTGGTTTATTAGGGGTCGAAAAGTCTTGATTTTAACAGGGGTTGAAAAGTCTTAGGCTAATTAGGGGTTGAAAATGACAGTGGGGTTGAAAAGTCTTGGATATTTTACCTTAGGGGTTGAAAAGTCTTGGGGTTGAAAAGTCTCGATACCTTATTATTGAGGTTTTACTGTAAATTCCACAGCGTGTTAAATATTGTGATGTGCAGACATTTAGGCCACATTAAATAAAGTCTATGTTTGCAGTATGTCCACCTTAATAGTGAAATTGAGTAGGTAGGTACCTTAGGAGTTTTTATATAATCAACATTTCTTGTAAGTAATGGTTAAACTCTTGATGGAAACTAAAAATCAAGATATCTTGCCGAACACCAAAAACATTTTTTTGAGCGATGCATTTTTGGGGCAGGGTAGCATGTGGTATGAATTTGCATGATTTATGCAGTTGACAATTTAGTGCTACCTTAATTTAGTTAAAAATTATACACACACTTCTGACTGGAAAAACTTTCCGATTCCTGGTAAGATGATATTTTTCCCACTTGGTAATTAACACATTTTCGACTGGGAAAATAACTACATGTGTAGACAATTTTATTTGATATGTTAAATTTATAGGACTGCACAGTTTCCAAGTACCATGGAGGCATGTTAGTCTATGCATATATAGTGCTGGAGTCCTGATCTGCAGGAAGTTAGTTTGAATTCATCTGAGCAAGGAATTTTCAATTGACTTCAACATTTCTGAATATGGTACAAGTACTGGTTAGTTACCCAGGAAATAGTATTCAAGACTGATTTGTAATAGTTATAGTATCTTGTTTAACAAATGATGTAAATTGAACGATTTGTTTTGCTATTTTACAGTTCCTGAGATGACACTGTTTGCAGTTATGGCTGAAAAAACTTCCATAACAATTAACGTACTGTACAGTGTGTATTATGTCAGTGATGGAGGTCGTCCTCTCAACTACCATGTATCTTATAGAGAAGCAAAGGATGAACAGATGGACTGCAAGAAGGGTAATTGTTTCATGTCTTTCATAACATAAATGATACCCTGGGCAAACTGACTGTAAAAATCTCGGAACTCATGAATAATTAATGAGGTGAATCCAGCTTGATTGGCTGCATGACACACACCTCGTGCGATATTGAAATTGCAGAGGAGTTACGGATGAAATCGCGGTTCTGAGCTATCCAATGAGATCCGAGCTTTCAAATAGTGTTGGGCTGCCATTTTGTCGAAATCGCTGATAGCTCTTCAAAAAGGAGATTTCTTCTTTTT